>OY759212.1:15280019-15616320 GCA_963662105.1 Meiosimyza platycephala
GAAAATGACTTCGCATATGAGACGAAGATTTTTATAATTTATTCAATCTCTATTAATCAAATACAAATTTTTAATATTAATTGCATATAAAATTAAATTAAATAAAAAATTTCGATATGAATTGCATATAAAATGAAATTTGTATGCAGCCTGCGAAATATAATACAAAATACAATGCAAATAGTATAAATAATTTCAATAATAATAAAACATAATTAATTACATATGTATATAAATTCAAATAGAATTCAGAAAATGACTTCGCATATGCGACGAAGCTTTTCAAAATAAGGGATGATTTTGTATTTATGCACAAAAGCAAATACGATCAGCAAAAACCAAACAAGCGCATGCATACATATGTGTGTGTGTGTGCAGGTTTTTGCTTCGCTTATGCTGCAATGAAAATCATACTTAAGTAAATATTAAATTTTTTATGTGTTTATGATATATTTTATATTTTTCATAATTTATCATTTAACTTAAATTGCAAAAAAAAAAAAAAAAAACGAAAGATATGAACCAAAAATAAAATAAAATAACATAAGTTAATTAGAATAAAACACTTCGTTTCAATCATTTAGCATTGTTGCCAAATTCCCATAATGACCTACCGAATTTAATTTCATATGAAATCCATTAATATGAATTGCATATAAAATGAAATTTCTATGCAGCATACGAAAGAAAAAATGTAAACAAAATACAATACGAACGAAAATGAAAAACGATTGCAAACAAACGAGTTCAGTTAATTTCTCCTTTTTCAATTTCGCTTTTCTATGACGCGTTCGACCACTTTTTTGAGTAAAAATTCTCCTGTGGATCTTGATTTCACGGCGAAGTTTTAGACCAAATGAAAACCACACCGCACAATCGCAACATTTTATGTTTAGACGCATCCATGAAATCTCTTTTTATTATTTATTCTCTTTGGTTTTGGTATCGTGTAACAAAAGCGAGACGACTCGAAAAAAAATCGATAACTTGAATTGAGAAAATTGTCATCTTTAATTTTGCTAACGTCAAATAATTAAAATAATCGTCAATAAAGAATTCAATTCAATTCAAATAAAATAATTGAAATAAAAAAAATTATGGATTCAATTGAAGTTTGGTTTTCGTCAAGCAGTGATGATGAAAGGCCAAATACTCATATAGAGCGCAGTATTTATTGAAAACGCCACCACCAGAGGCAATGTTTCCTTTGCTGTTATGAATGACTTTTTTTTGGTTTGAATTTGAAATCTTTTCAAACCTTTTTGAAAAAAAAGAAAACAGTTTTATTTTGGTTTTTTAATGATTAAACTTTAAAATTTTACCTATCGCCAACCATCACCATCACGAATGGCCATTCTTTTTTAAAATCGACGGTAATGGCTTTTTTAAAACCATTTGCTAGGCCAATATTTGCTTGCATCAACTCGACCAACCAACTTGCCAAACTGGTCTTGATTAGTGCATTTAATTTTTTTATTAAATAAAATATAAAATCTCCACAAAAAACGTTCAAATTCACACGAACTAACGGTCGTCGTCTGTAAAAACTTAGGCGACATTTAATCAACGAAAGCGAGAGTCGCTTTCGTCAAAAGGCGACTTCGTAAATACCAAAAATAGGCGAAGATTTCGATAGTTATCGAAAGTCGTTTTAGATGATGCCAATTTATTAGAGACGACAAAAAGCGAAGACGAAGACGACTTACAAAATAAGGGTGAATAACAACAATAAAAACAATAACACATTTGTTTGCGGTGTTATTTTTCAAAAAAAAAAACTAAAAATTTTAATAAAAAATTAAGCAATCCAATATTTCAAGTAAATTTCTAGAGCTCGTTCACTTTCCTTCCTTAAAAAGTCCGGAAATCCAAGAAAACCAGCTTAGAATAGCACACCATTTGAAAGAACATAAAATGCGCTTTCTTATGTACTAATTCAAATGTTTACTGAATAAATAAATAAAAAATAAAAATAAATAGAAAATAACGCTTTTTGACAAAATAAATTGACCAGAAACTTATATAAATTGTAATATCTCGAAAATTTTCAAAAACTAGAGCTGAAATTTCAAACTTTTATGAGTTTATATTATAGTTCATTAAATTATCTTTCATATGACATCCATATTTTGAAAGTTGATCCAGGGGTTCCTGAATTATGACAATGATTTCATTAAAAGCTATATCCCCGACTTCTGATGGCTATATCCCCGAAAATAGTTGCGTCACCCAACTTTTGATTCCATATTCGTGTTCAGAATTGAAAGCCTCGTAAGAAAGTAGGATTTTATTAAAATATGAGCGGCACTCCCAAAGTAAACTTATGTCATAAAAATTGTCAAAATACTTATGCCACCCACAAAATGGTATTTTATCTTAAAAATACTTAAATCAGCAGAGAAAATACGCAGCTTTTTTGTTCTTTTTGGCGCCTAGCATGTATTATTTCTTTTACATAATTATATAGTACCGTTAGCATTGACAGTTAGCCATTGCAGAAAGAACACTAAAACGCACATGTTTTTCAAAATATATATGCCGACCACTGTATTTTCAGGCGTAGATCTACTCAAATCACAATTTGCAAACTGTCCACCATCAGGCGAACAAATGCAAAAGCTATACCGTTTGCTTCACCATGTCACAAAGGACACAAATCTTGATCTCTCTGCGAAAGTAATGATCGAACTCTTAGGCACCTACACTTCCGAAAACGCTTGCGTTGCCCGTGAGGATGCTATCAAGTGTATAGTTACGGCCCTTACCGATCCTAATACATTTTTATTAGATACTTTGCTATCGTTAAAACCAGTACGTTTTCTTGAAGGTGATTTAATACATGCTTTACTTTCGATTTTTGTTTCGGACAAATTACCATCATACATTAAGTTTTATGAGGATCACAAGGAATTTGTGAACTCTCAAGGACTCAATCATGAGCAAAACATGAAGAAAATGCGTCTTCTTACATTTATGCAATTGGCTGAAAGCAATCCTGAAATGTCCTTTGACACGTTAACAAAGGAATTGCAAATAATGACGACGATGTTGAGCCTTTTTTTATTGATGCGCTGAAAACAAAATTAGTTCGGGCACCTCTCGACCAAGCCAACCGTAAAGTTCATATTTCTTCGACAAAGCATCGAACGTTTGGGTTCTCACAGTGGGAACAGTTACGAGATTTGCTGCACGCGTGGAAAGACAAGTTCTGTACGCGACGACTTGGCTAATGTTTCTGCGACCCAATTAGAATTGGGGCGTAGTCAGAAGCTGGTGCATTAGAAATTAAAAACATTTTATTTAATAATTACTTACACGTTGAGGACGATGTCGTACGAAAACGTGTGACACCTACTTTGCCTGGGGGACCATGTCGCACGAAAACGTGCGACGCTAGTACTTTTTGTTTTTTTTTCATCACAACTTTATGTGCTACGTTATATATTTTTTTTTTATATTGGAGAATGAAGTAAAAAACTTTGCCTACATTTTAGTATATAACATGTCGTAGTAGCCTTATTTTTTTTAAGAAATTTTAAGCCTAAAATTTGACTACACAAAGTTAAAAGTAATGAGATGAAATTAAGTAAAACGTTTATACAGTCATGTGAAAAATAATAGGGACACTTGCATTAAAATAGTTCAAACACACCTCTGCTTCTGTTTGAATAAATTGAGGTAAAATGTTACATTACATTACCTGCTGGGTTATCAATGCAGTAAAGAGCCGTTATCAGAGTAAAAATATTTTTCGTCGTTTCTAAGTTGTTGATCGTATTGTGAAGTGGGCTCAATTTAGCCTGTGCGAAATAATAGGGACACGAATATAAAGTAAGTTATATTTTTGAAACTTTGTGGTTTTTAAACATTTATAAGCTATAACGGTATTGTATATGAGATGATCTAAAATTATGATTTGAAAAAATAACCAAATAATGTAATTTAGTGGTTCAGAATGGGGAGAGGTCGAAATTGCACCGTCCAGCTTCGTAGAGCCATAAAAGACCTTCACGATAACGGATTTTCATAACGAAAAATAGCCAAAACGTTAAATTGCCCCAAGAGAATGGTAGAAAATGCAATAAAATATATGCTACAGAAGGAAACGCGTGGACTGAAGTCAAAAATATGGCCAATTCTTGAGAGGGATTTGTTGAGATTTTTGAGATAGAACCCCTTTGCATCTACTGATGAAGTAAAAGCAGTGTTTTCCATGAATATGAGCACTTCGAATATTCGAAAAAGGCAGTTGGTAATAATTTAAAGCCAAAGAGATCCAGAAAAGTACCTTTCCTGTCCAAACAGGACGTCAGTAAAAGGTTACTTTACGCTGAGGAGCATGCCATTTGGCCAGTGAAGAAATGGCGCAATATCCTGTGGTTGGCTACGTTTTGGGGTGGTTTGGGGGCGTAGGGGGTGGAACTACCCCCATTTGGACGTCGGAGTCGTGATCAGCGACCCATAAAACCTAATAGAGCATATTTTCAAATCAAAATGCTAACTTTTTTAATTTTTACGCAATAGCTACGTTTTGGGGTGGTTTGGGGGGTAGGGGGTGGAACTACCCCCATTTGGACGTCGGATTCGTGAGCAGCGACCCAAAAAACCTACTAGAGCCCATTTCCAAAGCTAAATTCTAATTTTTTTAATTTTTACACGACTCTGCTACTTTTTGGGGTGGTTTGGGGGGCGTAAAACCACCCCCATTAATTCATTTATTTATTTATTTATTTTTTATATTTTACAAATTAATTTGTAAAATATGTATAGAGGTGTTGGGCAGCTAGGCCATTACACCCCGGTGGATAAAATACGGGGAAATTATTTTACATATTTACATTATTTTTAAACTTAAGTTTCATGTAATAATTGATGCTTGGTTAGTGCTATCAGTTTTATTGAGTTCAAGTTGCGGCAATCAAGAACATTTCCCAACGGCAAGTTTGTCTTTGATGCAGAACATTCTCTAAATATATGGTCAGTGCATAACGCTGTTTGGCAATGAACGCACATTCTGGGACTTGTTTTAGTAAAGTAATGACTAGAGTTGAATACTGTGGTGTCAACCCTTAAGCGAGCGAGTCTAATGCATTCCTCTCGAGTAAAGTTTTTGTTATATAATGGTCTTTTGGTAGTAGGATTGTGAGATCTAAGGAAAGAGTTTGATGAGATCCAATGTTGTTGTTGGTATTCCTGTTGCATGTTGTCAATATGATTAGTTATTATTGTATCTATACACTGCATTTCAGCTATTAGTGGTAGTGCCATAGCTCCTTTCGCTGCTTTGTCGGCTAGACAATTACCAGTTATTCCGACGTGTCCTGGAATCCATACAATTTTTATCGGGCATATCAGTTGGACTCCTTCAAGAATAAACCTGCTTGTTGTGTTATTCTTATCCTGTAAAGATTTCAAAACACCAAGGCTGTCTGAGCATATAAGACATTTTTCCTGTTTTGTTGATGCATATTTCACAGCATTTTTAATAGCTGATAGCTCAGCATTGAAAATACCAGAGTGAAGTGGGAGAAGCGATTGATGTATTGTGCGGTAAGTGTTATCTAACGACTGTTCCACTACGGCATAAGTTGATGCACCATTTAGAAATGAGCCATCAGTGTAAAGAATTAATTTAGGAGAAAAGTTGTGTTTAATCTTTAAAAAGTTTTGTATGTAAGCTATAGAAGTAGTATTATTTTTCTTATAGCTGCTGATAGAAATATCGATAAACAGATTTGGACTTGCTGTATGAGTTGAGTTGATCGGTTTGTCTGGCAAAGGTGTATTGTTATTTTGTAAGAAGTATATGATTTTCTGTATGGAACAATTATTTTTACCACTTTTTACTGTATATTTCTTATTATTTAGAGCGTACCAAAATGACTCGTGCAGAGGATGGATAGGACAAGTTAGAGACTTGGCAGCTAGCTTGGTGGATCTCTTGTGTATAAGCCAGTCTACTTCGTGGTATTGAGCTTCTACTCTTAATGCATCCAAGGGTGTAGTTTGTAAAAGCCCAGTTGCTGTTCTATAACATCTGTTTAGTGCAATATTTATTCTTCGCTTGTTTGTGGTAGATGTCCATCCATACATTGTCAAACAGTGTTGCATTGTGCCTTCTGTAAGTGAGCGACATATAGAGATAGCTGTTTCTATATGAGGACCTTTTTTTCGACTGCAAATGATTTTTAGCAAATTATTGATTTTTTTGAGCTTGTCAACGACGTGTTTTACTTGTTCGTTCCAAAGTAAATTTTTTGAGAAAATTAAGCCAAGAATGTTAAGTCTGGTTTTTAGCTTTACATCAACATTTCTTATTCTGAGGTATGATGCATTGCAGTTGTGTTTCCGACAAACGTGCAATGCCTCCACGGTGTCTGCTGGGATGACTGCTCCAGTTTTTACTGCCCACTGATGTATGGTTTTATCTAGATAGTTTAAATTATTTTCTGCCACTCCTTTTGAGCCAGACGCAACAGCAAAAATGTTATCTGCATATATGCTAACATAGTCTATGCCTTCAATTCTTTTTAACGATTTGGCCAGTGAGTTGGCGTATATTGAATACAAGACGACAGAAAGCGGAGAGCCTTGAGGCACACCATTGTCAAGCCTTTGCGTATGAGACATAAATCCATCGACTTTAACCGTAACATTTCGATTTTTTAGGAAAGAATATATAAGTTTTTGCAGTTTTTTAGGAACGCCCCAATCGTTAAGTTCGTTTAAAATTACCGTTACAAATACCCTATCAAAAGCCTTTTCGAGATCCTCTGATAAAACAATACTATGTTTTCCGTTTGATAGGTTTTTTTCAATTTGTAGCTCTAACGAATGACACAAGGTGTGCACTCCATGATTTGGTAAAAACGCGTGCTGGATATTAACTATTTTGTTTTTGGCAATAATCCAAATCCTTTGAGCTAGAATCTTATCGAATGTTTTCGAGATAACTGGTAAAAGTGAAATTGGCCGGTACCCATCAAGGGAGTTAGGATTTTTTGTAGGTTTGGGAATCGGAGCTAAAAGAGCGTGCTTCCAGTCATGTGGATATATTGCGGTTTGAAGAATATGGCTGTAGAGCCTGCATATACGAAGCTTAAGTTCTTTAGACGAATTCCTTAGCATTGCATAAGTAATTTTATCTGCGCTCGGTGTAGTACCTTTTGCATTTTTTAGAGCTAAATGAAGATCCAGTGGAGTTACTTCTTCCAATATATCGTCAAACTCATGGCCATCTGTTCCCATTTCATCAAAACAAAATTGCGTTTTCGAATTAACCAGTGTATCATTAAAAGACTTATCTGATCCAATGGAAGTCCACAATTCTGCGAATTTATCCGCAATGTCTTTTGGATGTGAAATTACCTTGTTATCTAAGTAGATCGGTGGAAAATTTTTTATACTTTGGCATCGAATTTTCGTGACTTGGAACCAAAGTGTTCTTATGTCCATAGTTGGATTAAGGGAGTTCACAAAGCGGGTCCATGTTTCTTGTTTTGCCAGTTTACAAGCTCTTTTGACTTGAGCACTTATACGTCTATATTTTAGGATATTATCTTATGTTCTTCTTTTCCGGAACTCTTTCCAAATTTTATTTTTAAGACTTATAAGCTTACTAATGTCCGAATTAAACCATACTGGGTGACTCGACTTTTTCGGAATACGACTAACAGGTATACATTCATTGGCACTCATCCTTATAATTCTTTTTATTTGTGCTGCTTCTCTATTCACGTTTACTGATTCCTCCCGTACTTCACAAAAGTTCTTTGATTTTTCTAAAAAGACATCCCAATTTGCTTTAACGTCAATAAACCTTGAAATATGTTTTTTTAAAACGGCTGCAATATTGTTATAGATCAAAATGGGAATGTGGTCCTTGCTTTCCGGCTGTGGAAAGCTAGTCCAATTCAGAGCTGGCGCCAAATCAACACTTGCCATTGAAACATCAACCGCAGTTAAAGTGTTTCTGGTGTTTAAGAGTGTTGGAGACCCATCATTCAATATTGTTAAGTTACGATCATTAGCAAAGTTTTCCCATAAAATTCCACCATTCGAATTATTAAGAGAACCCCACAAGGTATTATGTCCGTTTAAGTCTCCAACAATTAAATGGTGATCTGTACCGTAGCTATGGATGTCATCAAGAAGTTGCGATGTCAGAAACACATCAGTTTCTTTATACACATTTGTTATGTGTAAGTCTTTTAAACCATGCACTGTAATAGATTGAAAGAGGAGATTATTGGTAGATGTTCTATGGTTAGACACATTCATAGTTTCTTTTATCAAAATCGCTATGCCGGATTTTGCATAAGAAAAGTCCTTGTTGTGATGGAATACTCGGTAGTGTTTAAAGTGAAGTAAGTGTACATTTTTTCCGACGATGTGTGTCTCTTGAAGTATTACTATATCGGGCTGATGTATTGCTACTAAGTTTTCTAAAGCATATTTATTGTTCGTGAATCCTTGTATATTCCATTGAATAATACTTAAATTAATGCCCAAGTCCATCTTATTAATATTATCCAGAATTTAAAACAATTAATGTAACAAAAATATAAGTAAAGTACTGAAATATAATATATACATATGTATAATATAAACAAGTGTTTATACTGTAAATCTGAAGAAAGTATTACTGAGATAGTTGTTTATGAAGGTCATCATAAATTTTCTGGGAATAAGGAGAAAGATTAAATTTATTTATAAAGTGTGGTGCAGTTTGTGTGTTTTCTAAATTATCGTCTGTGTCCATTTCACTTAAGGGATATTTTGAAGTTTTAGCGTTTTCGTTGTGTTTTTTTTGAGAGTTTGTAATTGATTTGTTGATATTTGTTGATATTTGTTGATCTTCTTGTTGTTTCTCTGTTGGGCTGTAAATTGTGGTTGTCAGTTTTTCGAATTTTTGGTTTTGTTCTTTGTCTTTAGTATTTTGAATATTTGTTACAGTGTGGGTTTTCTTTTTGGTGCCGGTATTGTGTAGATTTTCTTGTGAAATGTTGTTATTTTGATTTGTGTTTGTTGAAGAAATGGTTGTTGTGGGGGTGCTCGTGTTCTTGAGCACCTGTGCAAAGGATTGTTTGACAATATTTCCATTTTTTGTTTCAATTCTGTGGGCAGTTGGATTACTATTGTAAACCTTCCATGCTTCGCGTATAGTGCAGCGACGATCAATTTTAATTTTGTTAACAGATTTATGCTTTAAAAAACTTGGGCAAGAATAATCATAGGAAGGATGTGAATCGTTTTCACAATTAACACAAAATTTTCTACTGCAGTCATTATCGTGAGGAATATTGTAACCACATTCACGGCAGGTCTCTATGTTACGGCAGCGGTTTTTTGTGTGTCCTAATTTCTGGCAGTTGACGCACCTCATTGGGTTAGGAATGTACTCGTTCACTGTTACTCTTTCCCAGCCAAGTTTTATCTTTTCAGGTCGATGAATGAGATCAAACGTTATTATGGCTGTTCCTGTGGGAACTAAGCCGTCATCCACCTTTTTCATAAGCTTTTTGACTTCAATAACTTTTTGTACTTTTAGGCCGTCAAGCAGTTCCGCCTCCGATAAATCAATGATATTTTTTGAATATATTCTGCCCTGTATTGAGTTCAAGGATTTATGAAGGGAAATTTTTACCGGAACAGAGTCAATGTATGAAGCTTTAAGGAACTTTTCAGCTGTTTTTAAATTTTTTGTTTTAAGTAACAGGTCGCCTGACCTTAACTCCACCACATCCGAATAATCGTGAGATATAAAATTAAGACCCTTTTCTATTTGAAAGACGTTGTAGGAAACAATTGGGCGAACGTTTTCGTTTTCTTTATGTCCTACAGCAGTAATGATCAAATATCTCGGAATGTTCTCGTCGCTTTTTTGCGTTTCTGGTAACTCCATAAAATCTTCAGTGCGGAAACGTTTGTTTTTGTTATTTTTTGTGGAGTCTAAAGTTTGGTCTGGGTTGAGATCTTTAAACCTATTTCGGTAATATGTTTCCGGCCCGTCCATGGTGAAGGGACACCGTATGCTTTAAAGCACCCTGTTTTGTTTTTGTATAGTTTTTTTTTTTTTTTTACTTCAAGTGTATGTACTTTAGTTTATTACTATAAGAAAGTACCGTAGTACAAAAAGAAAAACAAAGCAGTAAACTGTTGTTTACAGCTAATAAGCAGATCACAAAGAATGAATAAACAATGCAAACACACCGAATACGTCTTTACTTGGCAATTGCCTAGGCTCGACTGATTAATTCATTTATGTTTATGAGGCAAAGGTTAGACCGGACGAATGTTCTAGGAGGTCTAAGGAACACGTATCAAAAAAAATTTTTAAAATCGGTGCTTGTTTGACACTTTTCCACATTTTCCGGCTTATTTACTGGACTATCTATAGATTTTCTTTATCAGCATGATGAACATCATATTAAAACTTAAAAAAAAAAATCACTGAGGTTGCCCTCAAACTAAACTAAGGTGCTTATCACAATAATAAGACACTTCTCTAACTTACATTCAACCCTTTCTAAAGCTGCGTTGTTTATGTTTTTGCAAAACAAAAAATAGCGGATAAATGTACAAATAAATTTTTTTCTATTTTAAGCACAGCATTGGGAAAGAGCCGTTACTTTTAGTTAAAATCCACACATTTGTGCCTACTGGCAACTATCAAAATTATAAGACATCTTAATAATTTTACAGCTAAATCGAAAATACAAGTAATTGAATGTCATTATTCTTTGAATTAATGAAAGTTAGTAGCCAATATTGCCACCTTGGTTTTTTCCATTATCGAAAATGCGATTTTTATCGAATTTATTAGGTTGATGAACATATTTTTGGCTGTTTGTGTGTTGTTGTAATTTTAACTTTTTTTGTGTCTCGGGTTTAGCTCCTAAAAATATGGTAATTTTTAATAATATATCTAACAGATTCATTCTTTATGTTACAGTTAATATTTAAAAAAACAAAATATCGATAATGCGCAGGAGAAATCGATTCAAAACATCATCGTCTTCAGTTTTGAAAGTCTTAGGGATTTCTTATCCTGTGTACCAGCAAAAACATTTTACACCGCTGGTGCTGAAAATAAGATAAAATATTTTAAATAAATACACTGGTAAAACTAAGCTTTTAAAGAGCACGTGCTTGAAAAGATTGTAAAAACAAGAATGTCGATTAAAATTAACTGTGATCACGAAGCGAACAATTACTGTTTTCGTATACATTATAATAAGCTGGTGCAGAGTCAAAGTCGCAAAAGGTGCTGTGAAGTGTTGCCACAGCTTGATGCAAAATTTGCCGGCGTAAGGTCGACACAATTAAGTTTAGTCAAGATAGATAGTGTGCAGTTACAAGAACCGCAATTTTGGTGGTGTTCTGTTCCATTCCGAGTACGACGAAAGATGCGAACGGATTGCTGTATATGTGAAAAATGCTATTCTGTATCAAAATGCATTATAAAAATAAATGAGTATGACACTATAACAGAACAAGAAATAGCAGCAAACAAACCACTCAATTGTAATAGTTATTCAGAAGTATTAAGATGTGTTAAGTTAAAAGTTTCCTTACCCGTCGCCTCATTCTCTGCATCCACAATTGAGTTCAACAATCATAATAAACTTAACCATAAAATTTCAAATTCAATTGAAAAAACATCAACAGAATCAACATTTGTGTTACGAACAAATGCACTATTGTCAACAGCCGAAAAAATTGCCAACTTAACTTCTGCTATTTCACCAGTGTCAGCATCTAGGCATGAACAACAACATGCTGATAACTATTTCAATATTAATTCCACACTTGACCCCAGAAGCACAACTTACTCACATCATTCAATGAATATATCTTTAAGAAATATTCATGAAAAAGCCTATGTTCTGAGGAATAACCGCCAATATATCAAAAGGAAAAGCATTAATAATTTCAACCGAAATGGAAATTATGAAAAGAAAAATAACATGCCATTTGTCAACATTTGGCAAACTGCTCGAATATTGCTGCATCACCAGCAGCAACAATTTATTAATTTATTTTTGATTATGTTGCTTTTCTTGTCACGGACGACGAGTTGTTGTGGATTGCTAGTAGTTGATCCAAAACTGGAAGGTCTTCCTGCCGAGGGCCTTTCAAATACAAATGGCGATAGCAGTAACATATTGAATGGTAGTTATAACACACGTATCGGGATAAAATCAGGTTTAAGTAGCGGCATGTCATCAACAAGCAATGGCGGCGTGTCTATTGTTGGATCACCAAGCTTATCTTCAGCTGTGGGTAGCAATGGAGGTGGGCATTACTTAGACAAATTAAATAATTTAGAACGTAGTGTAGCCGCAGTTTTGATTAAAGTTGCATATGGTACGACGTCAACAACTAAGAGAAGCATACCTGACAACAGCTATGTTCCAAGCTTAACCACAATAGCAACTCCTCCATTGACAACATTGAGGCAAGTGCTATGCTTTTATTGTTATTCCTTTATGAAAATATTTTTTTTAAATTTATTTATTTTGCAATAAAAACAGGTACTTAGAAAAGTCTTCACATCAGCAACAGATAAATGTTCATCGGAATTATGAACTAGACTTGGAAAGGGATCATGCGCTTCCTACGTCTGCTCCTAATGCTGATATTTTAAAAAGTAATAGTAATCCAACTTATCCGAATCCGAATCGCCACCATAATCATGAACGCGATAGGCATCGACATGGGTTGGTTAATTCTACACCATCGCCCTCAAGTAAGTAGATCCGTTGCTATTCTTGCACCCTACAATAAGTAAAATATGTAGAAATTTAGGTATATTTTTGTGGCATATTAGCTTATTTGGTTGTAGTGTAAGCTTCAAATTATAAGCTTCACATTCTAAGCACTTTATGATGAAGTGATTAAAACTGATAATGAATCCTAATGATATAGTCAACAAAACAGCGCTAGGTGATGATTAAACTAATTTATTATTTTCAATCAAGCCTTATTGCAAAATGTTAAAGATACTTTTTTTTTTTAAAGAACCTATCATAGCCATCTCCCATTTACACGCGTTTTTAGAAACAATTCAAATAAAACTCACGATCTCTACGACTTAACCCTTATCCTGTATACATGGGTAAAATTGCCCAACGACGTATTTCAACTAAAATACTACCGGCCCTGTACCATGTACAAATATAAGCTTTTATGACTTTTATTCTTTTGAGTATATAAACAAAAACTTAAAAGAAAATAGTTTCTAGCACGTTTAGTTTCGCCAGTATAAAAAAAGTTACGTTCACCGTCAACATTCAAAATTGCCCAATACAATTTTTCTACGTTATATAGAGTCACAACACACTTGACACTGCGTGTAAAGTTCCGCTTATCGAAATTTTACTTTTACCGTTGTTTGGAAATTCTTTGTAACATTGGTCACACTGTGTATCGCTACATGCGAAACGGCGATATCGACTTCGAGCATACTGCACACATAGTTGGCCGGCCTATTGTTTTCTATTGGCAGGGGAATATCATGGACGTGAAAAGGTTTGGAGAGCTTATGAGATGATAAGAAATGTAAGCCCATCTTCAGATGTTATGAAACCCCACAGATTTGAGAATATATCACAAGCTCTGCGCTTCGATATGACGAGGGATATAAACGGACGACGAGCTCGTGATAAATTAGTACCAATCAGAGATGTTTGGGATAAATGAAAATGCAACCTCAGAAAAATTTAAAGCCCAGTTGAGAATAATACTATTGATGAGAAAATATCAGCATATCGAGGTCGATGCACATTCAAGCAGTGTATTCAAAACCTGCGAAGTATGGAATGAAAATTTGAATTCTTTGTGATTCAAAAAGTAGTTATGCTTGGCCGCTATAGGCTTATACGAAAAGAGACCAAAACTGTCAAAAAGTAGTCAAACAAAGATACCGCGTAGTATTTAGACTTAGTGGAAGACTTGAAGAGCTGAAATATTACCTCCTATAATTTTTTAAATACACATGAGTTAGAAATTTAACTACGGAAAAGAGAACTACCTTTGGTAGGTAACAGTCTAGTAGATGTATATATGTAAAAAGAAACCAAAAATAATTGATATCTACATATTATCATACTAAATCTGGTGTTGATACGCTTGATCAGCTTCTCAGCCACTATTCTTGCAAAAGAGAACCAAATTTGGCAACTTTGTTGTTCAATGTATTGGATATATCAGCCTATAACTTTGTTTTATATGCATCCGTAAACACTGACTGGAACAAAGGTAAACATTTCCAGCGACTTATATTTTTAGAAGTACTTGGTATGTCTGTCTCTTTTCCAGTCACAGCTATCTTGCCGATAGGCCCTACCTAGAGGTCCAGCAGCAAAGTTAGTTCTGCAAGAAATTCGGAATCAGCGTGTCCATGAAAGAACATCTTCGGTGGGAAGCTCTAAAAGAGGGCGTTGCTTCTTGCGCCCAATTCGATCAAATGGCTCAAAATATTCACTAAAATGCTCTCCTTGTGCTAATTTCATTTATAAAATTCATACAATTGTAAGAATAACCTGTCAAAATTGCACTGATTAAATAAATATAGGAGTAAATTGCATCGGGTAAAATTGACCCACTAATACTGTGAGTGTTAGTTTTTTTGAATACAGGATAAGTGTTAATATAATTGGCTGAAACTTCACTGCAGTTTACGTAAGGCGTCAAAAACTTCTTGAACCAAAGGCCAGCAAATATTTCAAACAATTTTTTCCTGTCGACCTAATGTGTATGTATAGATTGAATAGAATTAATGTTTGCTTCATTCCTTTTGAGTTGTAGTCATCTGCAACTTTTCAAGAAAAGTTTTTCTAGCAGAATGAAACCCCAGTTGAAACTTTCCACGTGAAAACAGATTATTTCTTGTCTGATAAATAAATGGGAGATGGCTATGGTAGGCTCTTCGATTTATTTTAAAAAGAAGGCTTCTCGAACATTTTGCAATGCTAATAATAAATGTGTTCATCATCACCTAGCGCTGATACTTTTCAACGGACGCAGCCTTCAACACATTTTAAGGAGCCATAAAAATATAGTAAAATTATTTCACGGACGCTTCTAATTTACTTGAAGTAAAAACAACCTCATAAAAGAAATGGTCAAACTGGAGAAATAAAGATATGTGTTGCAACAAACGACACCACCCATAAAATAGAAAAATTATAAATAAATAAAACTAGGCTTAAGGCTTTTAATAAAAACTTTCGGCATAATTATCTTGGTATAACGCTATGTTAGATTGACATACTTTCTGTATTATTATAGGCTATTGACTATGTCGAAAAAAACAGGGGTAAAAGGAACTAATTCGTTAAAGGTATTTTATTGTCTTACATGTTCAATTGAACCCAAAAAATTATATAGCCAAAAGTGCTACTAAATTTCGGCTTGGACTTTTCAGAACGGGTCGAATTTGTCCATTTTGTATATTTTTAATTATAACTCAAAAACTATACATTTTTGATAGAAACACATTATAAGATTTATTGTAGGTTGATCTCGTCTCTTTGTCAGTGTCGGTTGTGTTTTTGTGTTGTTTTTTTTAATACGTATATTTCTTTGTGTTTAATAATTTTGTTCAATAACAATAATTTTATTTATTTTGCGCGTACATAATTGTCGCTGTTTAATAATAATTGGTGTTGGTAGAAATTTGATTTGATTTAGTTTTGCATGTTTGCTTACTTTAATTTAATTTATTCTTTAATGTAAACATACATACGTACGTGAGTACATTTCTTTCTACAAGCAGTGTAAAGCAGTGATCAGTTTTGTTTTTTCATTCCCTTTTCTGCTTTGTCCGCTTACATTGCTTTACCTTAATCTCAATAGGTTGTTGTTGTTGCTGTTCAACGGGTATATTTTTCACAATTTTAACCCGTTGTAAGCACTTTTAAAAATATTTTAGGTCTTAACTTAGTCTTTTCTTTTTTTCATGATGGATTATTTTTCGTCTGAAAACTTGTTAGCTTGCTCTTTAAGAGATCAATGTAAAAGTCAAAATATATTGAATGCCATGTTTTCCTGTTCAGGTCCCTGTGAACAGGTCTTTCATGCCTCTTGTGCAGGCCTAACTAACACTATTACTGATTTATTATCCTCTAATCGTTCGGGCCTGCATTGGTACTGTCCATCGTGCAGGGCCCTGTCCCCGTCGGTGTTTTTCGACAAAATTAAACAATTTGGGGAAAATCTTAACAATTTGAATATTAATTTCAGAGATATTCTAAATAATTATTTAGACATAACTCCCCAAATTGAAAAAAGCCTTAATGAGGCTGTCTCACCCGATGTTAGTTCGCTTCAAAATAAAACTATTACTGAGGCTGCAATGGTTTTTTCTTCTACTCCTTCGATCTCTACTCTACCCAAGCAAGCTATTACCCTGAAGAAGAAAAGAAAACTTAAACGAAAATTAAATAAGAATCGTAAGTCGAATGTTAACTTGGGTAGTGTGGGGGGGGCGAGTGACACAGCTGCTAATCGTGAAGTAACTGCCTTAGATCCCCCTCTAAATATCTCTCCGTCTACTTCCAACTTTCCCGCTTCTGCTCCTATAAATAATCCTCCACCCCTTTCCTCCACTATCGATACTCCTCTATCCATTTCTGTTATTCCTAATCCGCAAGGAGTTGTTACGATTGGTGGTTCTGTGGCACCTGTCTCCTTGCAAGCATTGCCAAGGTTGAAATCGATTTTCATTTCACGTCTTAATGCTAACACTACCACTGACAATGTTATAAACTATATTAAACAAAACCAAATTATTCCTGCCGATGCCTTCGTTTCTTGCAGGAAAATCGGTAATAAACCAACTCATGCATCTTTTAAAATTACAGTGGCATCTTCTCATGTTTCTGCCATTCTAAATTCTAATGGTGGATAATATCTTTATTTCAGAATTTAAGTCGAAAAAAAATAATAAGACTGTCCGTTCCAATTCAAAAAACTGAAGCGGCTATCCCTTTACTATCAAAATGTAAGGGGTTTGCGTTCTAAGACGCATGACATCTTTTTAGCCACTCAGAATTTTTCTCAGGATATTATCGTTTTTACCGAAACTTGGTTAAATAACACTTTTCTCAATTTGGAACTTTTTGACAACAGTTTCAATGTTTTTAGAAGAGACAGACACTTGGAAGACATTTCTTCTGTTGGTGGAGGTGTCTTAATAGCCATAAAAAATCATTTAACTAGTTCATTAATCGAAATTGCCTGCGCATCTAATATTGAACTATTATGCGTTAAAGTTACATATTGTAACTCCAATATTTATATTCTTAACGCTTATGTTCCTCCAAATAGTAGCGCAGATGTCTACGAATGTCTTTCGATGTCCGTAGAATACATAATAAATGAACTAGACACTAATGACGACATTTTATTGTTAGGTGATTTCAATTTGCCTGACCTTAAATGGACTCCTTCGGATGATGGTACATATTTTTATGCATCGTGTCCAAAAACTCGACAACAACAAATTTTTGTTGACGAAATACTTTCAAGTTTACAACAAGTAAGTTGTATAACTAATTCTCATGGACGACAACTTGACTTAGTCTTGGCTGCAAATAGTAGTAATGTTGTTGTGAGAAATGCTATCCATGCTCTTTCTACGGTTGATTCCTATCATCCACCTTTGAGTATTGTGTACCAATCTGACAATGAAAATTTAATTAATGCATGTTCTTCCATCAATATTTATGAATTCAATTTTAAAAAAGCTGACTTTTTAAAGTTGAATGAGAATTTAAGGAATAAATTAAACGACCTTATTATTTTTTTTAATAATACGAGTAATTCATTTGATGAGTGCATTAAATTTTTCTATGGTGAACTTTTTTCGGCTATAGCATTGTCGGTGCCTTATGCAAAGAGGTATGTTAATAATTCTTCATACCCCTGGTACACAAAGGATTTAAAAAAAATTCGCAATGGCCGTAATAGGGCATGGAACAAATACGTTTGTAGCCAGGACCGAAATGACTTAGTTGCTTACCAGCGACTTTTCCATGAATTTAAGGATATGTCGGCTTTAGTTTATTCTGAATATTTGAATAAAATTAGGTTGAATATTCTTCATGACCCCAAGCATTTTTGGGGATTTATTAATACAAAAAAAAAGTCTGACGGGTTTCCATCAGAATTCAGAACAGTTGATGGGCTCACTAGCGACCCACAAATTATAGCTGGGTTGTTTGCTAATTTGTTTAAAGAATCCTTTTCTACGGAATTATTTAGCCCTGAGATCAACTATTTTGAATATATGGATAACGACCCTTTAGTTTCGATTAATGAGATATATTTCTCACCTGAACTAATAGAGAAATATATCTCATCTCTTGATGATGACTTCAGCTCCGGACCTGATGGTATTCCTGCGACAGTACTAGTCAACTGTAGCTCTGTGCTGAGTCAGCCCCTCAGTTTGTTATTTAATAAATCAATTAGATATAGCTATTTTCCTAAATTTTGGAAAAATGCATACATAAGCCCCATTTTCAAGAAAGGGTGTAAAAATGATGTTTCAAATTACAGGCCCGTAGCGAAGTTATCATCGATACCGAAAATTTTTGAACGCATTGTGTACGATCAAGTTAAGGTATGCTGTAGTGAAGTCATAACAACTCGTCAGCATGGTTTTGTTAATGGCAGATCTACAGTTTCTAACCTCCTTGATTTTACTTCCTTTGCATTAAGCTCTTTTGACTCTGGTGGGCAAGTTGACTGCATCTACACTGACTTCAGTAAAGCATTTGACAAATTACCACATAATTTGATTTTGTTTAAGTTAAAAAAGCTTGGATTTCCTTTAAGTTTTGTCAGCTGGATTGAATCTTATTTATCTGATCGCTCATATCAGATAAGATTTCGGAGGGTGGTTTCCTCCCCATTCAGCGCGGCATCAGGTGTTCCACAAGGAAGCCACCTGGGGCCGCTCCTGTTCATTTTAGCAATTAATGACGTTACACATGTCATTAAAAACTCGCATCTGCTAATATATGCAGATGACATGAAAATTTACAGGAACGTGAAGGGGGTTGGGGATACTATTCCACTTCAGTCTGATTTGAAATCCTTTGAGGTTTGGTGTTCTAAAAATAACTTACATCTTAATCCTGATAAATGCCAAACTATGATTTTCACCAGGAGAAAAAATATTGTGGAGTTTGATTACGAATTAAAAGATAAGAAAATTGGTCGTGTTGATTTAGTCAAAGACCTAGGTATACATTTTGATGTAAAATTAACTTTTAATGAGCATATTAATCAAATTTGTAAAAAATCCTCATCTCTGCTTGGCTTCATTAAGAGGTGGGCAAAAGAATTTAATAGCCCTTTAGTAACGGTGACTTTATATAATACAATAGTGCGTCCTCACTTAGAGTACGCCAGCCAAGTGTGGTCACCATTTTATAATATTCACATTAATAGAATTGAGAGAATTCAAAAAAATTTTATTCGTTTTGCTCTCAATGGCTTAAATTGGATTGACTCTTTAAACCTTCCTCCTTATGAGGATCGTTTGAAGTTACTACATATGCAGTCTTTGAGCTCGCGTAGAAATATCGCGGATATACTTTTTCTGCATCAACTTGTGACTGGGTCTCTTGCTGCACCAGAGCTTCTTAATTATATTCATTTAAATACTAATCGCAGGAGTAACCGTAACTCTTATCAATTATTTTACCAACCTTTCAGTAGAACTAATTATATGGCTACTGCTCCTTTTAATCGCATGACTACTCTTATTAATAATTGCGATGTATATGATATTAGCTTGTCAAAAGGTCAACTCAAGCTTAGATTGAAAAATAACTATAGTTAATTTTGTAGCTTAATGGTTGTTGGTCTTTATGTTTGTGTTGTCCGAGCCCCACCGCATGATGGGTAAATTTTTTCTAACATTTATGCCTTGGACCATGTTAATAAATTCATACAATTACATTCATGCAATTGTATGTTTATATACATATGATCCGGGTGGGTATGTTGAGAAAGTGTGATAAAGCTAAGAAGAAATTATAAAAAAATAAAAAATTAATTGCATGTATAATTTTTTCATTTCCATTATTATATAAGCTTTTTACTTGGTTTTAAAGCTTCATGCTAAATTGCTAAGAAAGCAAATAGCTGTAGTAGCTAAACTCTATTATTATTATTATATATTATGTAGGGAATTAAATTTTCTATCGAAATGATTTTTTACATTGGGAAAAAAATTATTTTTTCAACAAAATAAGTTAAAAATGGGTAAGAGTAATACTTTCAGATAACTACCAGTTTTGGAAAAAAATTTATTCGCGATGTAAAATAACCTCAAATATAACCAAAAACCGTGTTTTTGCACTTTTAGGTTAGAATATTTCGAAAACCTGAAGCATAGAAATTATGAGCTCGGATTCGGATTCAGCGCATCAAAGTCCTTCGGGTATGATAGGGTCTGGTCTCTGGTTTTGGTTTTTTTTTTATTTTTATTTTTGTCGTCCTATGTTAGTAAAATCATACTAAAGTAGGTAACTTAGCACAACTGTATTTCAGTCAATTTTTATCCAAAATACTTTTGTGGGCCTTAAATTTGACGGAAACTACGTCACCTTTCTTTTTTGTGAAAAAAAATCCCCTAAATACACTGAAAAAAAGTTTTACTCAAAAATTTAAAAAAATTAAAAAAGGTGAAATTTTCCGTTTTTTTTTTCAATAGTTTGTTTTTTAACTTATTTTGTTGAAAAAATAATTTTTTCCCCAATATAAAAAATCATTTCGATAGGAAATTTAATACCCTATAATAAATCTTATAATGTGTTTCTATCAAAAATGTATAGTTTTGAGATATAATTAAAAATATACAAAATGGACAAATTCGACCCGTTCTGAAAAGTCCAAGCCAAAACTTAGTAGCACTTTTGGCTATATCATTTTTAGGGTTCAATTGAACATATAAGACAATAAAATACCTTTAACGAATTAGTTCCTTATTAAGGTACATATAATTTTTGGCCTGGCCGAAGATAAGATCCTTGCTATTTTATCTATTTTTATAATATGCTTATTTTTTTTAACAGTGTCAAATACATTAAAAAGTAATAATGGCCAGCTTCCAACAATTCCTTTATATCCTGGTGATATGCCATCTTACTCGCCACCAGCGCGTTCATTTTTTACACCACCATTACCACCGGAATATCAAAATCCTTTTGCTGATAAGCCTACACTGAGAGGCACCAACAATGAAGGTGTTATTGCTAATACGGGGTCTTATATTAATCGTCGTCCTATACCACCACCAAGTTTAATGCCAGGGCATGAACGAATACCGTTTCGACCCCCAGACTTAGCTAGTTCTTCGAGTGGCACTGTAGTGAGACTTGGGTCTGTCGTTCCAGGAACATACACGTCCTCTACTGGTGTAAGCCCAGTGAGTTCATCGCAAGCTGTTGGGATTGACTCAGACCGTAAAAAGGCTCTAAATACTCCTTCGAAAGGAATTGGCGGACAACCACATGGCGGACTTTATAATATCACAAATAACCAATTTTCTCAAGAAACGACAACTCAAGTTGGAAACAATGGTAGTGGTAGTGGCTCTAGCCCTGAAAATCAACCAACTATTAGCACGCAACATAATACACGCAAAGAAGTTCTACCAAGTATACGACGTATACTTAGCGGTTCAAATGGAAACAAGGGTGAAATACCGGAGGTAATTTTGAAACAAGTTACTTCACGACCTGTGGTGAATTACCACCAACCTCCTTCGTCTCCTGTGGTTTTGATTGACAGCACATCGCAAGACAATAAATCTGAAGATATTGCAGGTGGTTTGATTTCCAGTTCAAACATAAACAAAAGTAAAAATGGCGGAGATGGTAATGGAAATGAAGAAGAAGAACAAGAAAGATCAGTTTCTGACAATGGCAACGAAAAAAAAATGCACTCAAAAACAAAAATGTCAACTAAATCTGCTGAGTATCCTAACGACAGATCCCATCATATGAACAATTTTATCAGTTCAACGTTTTCAACTGCAACAGCCTTGGGAGAGATAGCAGCATCGGCAGCAACAACGACGTCATCTTCAACAATTGTAACATCTTCGCCGACCAGTAGCAGTAGCAGCAGTTCATCATCGTCGTCTTCATCGACCTCAATTGCTGCCGCTGCAGCTGCACATGCTACTTGGACTGTAGCTTGGAATATACATGTATATCTCTCAGTTATATTATTTACTATTTTAGGTGTATATTCATTTTACAAAATGTTGACTTATAACAAGCTAACTCATTTATTTGCACAGTCATATTTTGTATGCATCCATCTCATTTTAATTGTTATCTGTACAGCTCGTATATTTTATTTGTGTTATGACGCCTACAATATTCATTCCACATTTCACATATTCGTGTCGGAAATTTTACTTAACTTGCCAGCTACATTCCTAACAATTTCATTTTCAGTTCTAATACTTTTTCTCTTCTTAAAATCACTCAATCATAAAAATAATCGATACTCAGCTCTAATACGCCCGCTTACAGTTATTGTTGGGTGTGGTGTGCATGTCGTACTCTGCATTACACTGCATTATGTCGAATCGTATACGATGCAAAATCACCAACAGCAGATGTATTACCAACAGCAGTTCTATCGCCAACGTCAACAGGCGCAACAATATGCGGCGACCGCTGCTTCTTCTGCAACTATTTCCAATGTGCAAACACCAATTGGTCCTGCTGCTCCATATACCCATCATACATATCCTACAACGGTGCCAACGCCACCACCACGAGTGCTATCGTTAATTTGTCAAATAATTTATATTTTTATTTGCCTTAGTTTAGGCCTTCTATATCTATACATATATCGTATTCTTAAGCGGATATTGCGTAGTAAATCGCAAAATTATATACACGGTTTTCAAAATTTATCCTATGCTATACATATAACAATTGCAACCGCTCTTCTATTTGTTTTACTTGCTGCATTGCAAATTTTCGGTGCAATAAGTATCTCTATAACCCGACCGCTAATAATGCAGGTAACGTCTGAAATGGACTGGCTTCAATGGGGCTATCAGTTTTCTTTAAGGCTAATCGAAATCGCTATTATAACTCTAATGTCTTGGGTAGCCAGTCTTAAGACAAGTGGTGGCAGCTTGGATGCTGTTGTAGGCGGCGATCCTCGTGGAATAGGTGGTGGTGTGGTATCAGGCGGAAGTTCTGCTGTTTTTGGTTCAACAAGTGGTGGTGGTGGTAGCCGTGAGAAGCACAATAGTCACCATCATCATCATCATCATTCAAATGTTGCTGGTTTCTTTTTGCCCTGCACATCAAGTTCAAGTCAAGAACAATTTGAAACTGACTACCCAGCCGTATGCAATGCGAATACCAATTTGCACACATATACGATGCGTACTGGTAAACTGATTTATGACGATAGCTTCGCCTTAAACTCTCTTGGTGGCAGCGGTGGGGGACAAGCTTTATCTACTTGTGGTGGGCCAAACGCTGAGTTTCAGTTGCAGCAACCAACTTATCAGCGGCCTTATGACTCTGGATCCTTGCAGTGTTCTGTGACGAACCATAATAACGTTGAATTCTCAGCGCAAGGTGCGCCTAGTAATAACCATTATCATCATCATGGACATCATCAGTATGTTGATTATTTAACCGATGCTACGACGGATCACTATGAAAATCCAAATTTTGAATTACGGGGCAATAGTGCTACGGTAACTAATGCTATGCAAAAGCTAACTGCGCATACTTCCACTACTTCAACATCAGCGTCATGCAGTGGTGGATCCGGGACTTCAGCTGCTTCACAACAACAAATGTTACTTCTGCAAAGTGACAGCTGTTATTCTGAACCTATGGCCCAAAACTACAATACATCGTCAAATTATGAGTTTAATAATTTTGAACGTCCAAATTTTGATGGAAGCGGATGTGACGGCGGAAGCGTTGGCGGTGGTGATGTTGCTTCGCATCAACCACTGCGTGATAACTGGTCAGACCACCAGCCACAAACATCTTTGTCGTCCTCCAGAATTCGTGATAAAAAATCGTGCACACATTCGGAACGTGCCGCTTATGAAAATCCTGAAAGGCGGAGCTCAAACTCTACACATTCTTGTAGCAGTAGCGGTGCTCGGTATGCTAGCTATAATTGTTACGAACTGGGTAATACGAATAATGTGCGGAAGAGTGGAACGCTGAACAATATTGCAAGCGGTGGCATACTAAATGGGCGCAATGCTGTATCTTCTGGAGGCTTAATTTCGTCTTCACAACGGGCTTCTGGCGTGCACACAATGTCTATTGCTGACAGATACCATCATCAGCAGCAGCAGCAACAGCAGAGTCAGGTACAACATCAAAATCAAAAAGGTGGGCGAAATGCTTTACGTGGCATAGGTATTGGAAGCTCGCGAGATCGTGAACGGGAACGAGAGCACGATCTTAACTCTGAACGTGATTTCAGTTTTGAACGTGCCAGCAACCATTCAATTTTGCAACAGCAAAATTCATTGCACAATTTCGATGACGACATGATGTTACCAGGTAGTAATGCAGAGTGTACGAATTTAATAAATAATGGTGATGATTCTTGTATACCAAACAAAGACAGCAATTTATTAGCTGATGGCAATACAACGGATCAAAACATTAGCTCCTCTAATTCAACAAATTCCGCCATTGGTGTAATTGGGAATGAGCAGCGTCTACTAAATAAAACTCCACACTTTTTACCCTCCACACACTCCCTTGCACTTGCACATACAAATAATAAATTTTCAAAACCTATTGTAAGCCTTCATCATACTACAGCAACAGCAAGTACTCCTTCATCCTTCAATCAAAACTCATTTCATAGCTCAGGTGGTCTTGATTCGGTTGCATCAGCATCATCTTCTACTAACTCGGCTGAGTCTTCAACGGCATCAGCCAAAAGTGCCACGAGTGGTAGCATGCTGGTAGCTGAACATGGTTTTGTGCGCTTTCGTGCGCTCGAAGATATAAACAATGCTCAAGGTGTTGGTATACACAACGCGTCAATACGTAATCAAAATAGAACTATTGCCGTAGCAGAGCAATCTCAGCAAATTGTTGCACAAAATTCATAATTTCTCTTGTCATTATGTTGAATTCCTTTTTAAACTAATGATACAGTAAAATTTGAAAGCACTTTACATAACATCGTCTATCACCTTTTTTTTAATCAATAAGATATGGAATTGTATTTCCATTGAATTGAGCAAATATGTATGTGCTTGGGCTTAAATAACAAAACAATTTCCGGGTTTTTAATATTAACAGTTTTCTCCATTTTAAAAAATTTTCGAATATCTTTAAAGGAGCTCAGGAAATTACCTAATTTGCATTAAAAGATTGGCTGTAGCAGACACCCTCATTAGATAAGGACCGGAATGAGAGGACATGAATTTGCTTATGAAACTAAAGTAGAGAGTTTGTGGTATCACTATGGACCCCTATGGCCTATGTGATATATAGATTTCTTTTCCTTCTCTCCTTAATTTTCTTGAAGTTTCTTCGAGCTTTTACCAAATTAACACCACATTTAAGCACTACAGCTATGACAAGAAAGCGTCTGTTGACAGAGCATCAATAATTAACGTATAATGAAGTTCAAAGGCAACGCGATGACCTTCATACTTATCGTTGTGCCTAAATAATTAATGAAAAAAAAATAAATTCTCTGCTCTATAGCTGAACTTCAATCTTAGTCTTCTGTCTCCTCCTTCGAAGCTAACACACTACATGTCAAAGGGTTATCCCCTTAAAAATGTTAACCTTTTTTAATAAAAAAACGTACCACTAACGCAAACATTAGATGATGGAACGACTTATCTAAAGCGGTGCTGCCCAGAGAATGAGCAGCCGCCAAAATGCGGTTGAGCAGGCGCTTAAAAATCGTTAACACATGCTTATTGTGAGCGCGTTTGTTTGTGGATACCACTGATCTAGAGTTATGTTTTACTCTTAGATGCAGAGGATGCGCTTCAGCACGACTGCAACCGTACTTCGGACGGTAGCGATATCAATATCTTTTACGACTGTTTTTTGAAAATCACTTGCCAGACATTGTAAGGTAAGGAAAGTCCAAATTTCTTACTACTTACGCAGCATGTACGTCTATTTATATTTTTCAGCGAATTGAACCATTCTTGTTCCTAACTCACTTCGCTCATTTTTATATTTTCTGTGTGTAATTTTAGCAATTTTATTTTTCTGACAGCAGTCAGTTTCGAAAACTCACTCGATCTCACATTCATTTAACTCGGATTGTGAAACTGCAGTAAATAAATATAATTGATGCGAAATTTTAATCTCTGAAAAATTCTCTGTTTAAAAGACTTAAATGGACATTTATTTGGATAAATAATTAAAATTGACATCTGTGAAGGCTTCTATGAAATATTCCTTGTGAATTATGTGTGTAGAATATAAATTTAATACTTATTTTTAAGCCAAGTCAAAAAACATAGTATATTTGCTGTTTTCTAAAGGAAGTTAATTTTATATATGATAAAAACAAAAACTGCTTTTATGTTTTAAAGGGTAGGCCAATAGATATTTCACATGAGAGTGGCGATTAAAATGTAAATGCAAAAAAAAAAATTGTTTAATTTTAAGGAGTGGTAATAACGCCAGGATGTATTTCTAAATTTCTACAAGCGGAAGCCTCAATGCATCACCCTGTATCAACATTTTTAAATTGAAGCTTCTTTGGTATTTACATTATCATCGCCATTCTGTGGGTTCCATATGATTTCAAAAATTGTATAAAATAGTATAAAAAAGTTTTAAAAAATAAAATAATTAAATTTGTATTTTGTTCAATGTAAACATATTTCTGCTTTAAGATAAGGTTTGTCCAAAGTGGAAAAACAAAATAACAGAAATAAAAATCACAGTGAAAATTATATAAAAAGTGAACTGATTAGTTAAGGACTCTGTATTTTTAATTGTGTACATTAAATTTGATAATTTTTTCTTTATATTTTAAAGTTCAGCATTAAACTAGCATATTTTTTATTGATAATTGAGAGAATAAGTGAAATACAATTATTAGATTGACTTATATACACATATACATCAGTGATGGCACTTGGACTCTTCACGAATGTACTATGTATGTAATTTTTCCCAACTTTTCCAAAAACTTTCAAAAAAGGAAGTTGCTGTCATTAACTTAAATAAAATAATGCAATTGCTTATATGGATTTGCTCATGTATTAGGGACATTAGATAATATAAACAAAACAGTTAAACAAAAGTACTTTGGAATTTTGCTGGAAATTCTCTGAATGTAATTAAATTCAGTTCATTGTATTTTTCGTTCTTTTCAAAGCGCGAATGTATTGAAAATTAGTACAATTGTACTGAAAATGCCATCACTGATATACATACCTTTTAAATATTAAACGAATAATAATAAATTTCTTAAAGCTAATATGAATTAAAATTATGTAGTATATATATAAATATATATTTTTAAGTATATATATATATATATATAAATCAAGATCATGAATATTTAAAAGCTAAAGAAATTGCGTAATTTACTAGAATATATACGTATATGCAACTTTATATATATGAATATATACTTAAATGAATTTAAAGTTTTGTATAAATATTTACATATGAATTTATATGAATCTAAGTACCTTGAAATTCATTTAAATATATATATTTGTAAAAATTTTATTTAAATAAATAGTGTAAATGAAAACAAACTCATCATATACATTTTGTTAAGTATTCGAAGAGCTATTGGTATTTTTTCTTCTGCATTATTATTTTTGATTGAGTACAATCGATGGTTTAATTAAAAAAACAAAAAATATGTGTCAGCTATGTCTACATTTGCTTTGTTTAATGTTTTATGCGTAAATCAGTTAACAATTCTACGTTAAACTTTTTGCATACAAGATTCCTCACCTTGTTTAATTGGAGAACTAACCTGAGAAAATTGGATTTTTTTTTGGAGAAATGTTAGAAGTAAAGTCCATATCGAAGATCAGTAAAACTAAAATCCATAATTTGCACTTGAGATCTGAATTTCCTTGAAACATCAATTTGTAAAATTTATTTTCTATTTGTGTTTTAGAGTACCGATAGTAGGATTTATAATTTTTCTGCTGCACGATCTTGATCTAACATTTTCAAAGAAAATTTTCCTACCTGGAGACCGACCACTGCTCGGTCAAAAATTTAAATAAAAATTAATCAAAATATGTTATTTACTGTAAAACCTGGCTTTATTTATAATTTTTATTTTTATAGGTACTTGTTCATTACATTTCGCTGGGAAACACTTTATGGTAGTATGTAAGTTAATTGTTTGCTACAATGCGAAGAACCACTCCTATTAATTAAATTTTGCCAAATGTTCGAATGAAAAGTACTTTTGTTCTATTTTCACGACAATTTTTTTTGTCCCAATAGACTTTAAACTACAGTGGTGTACTGCTACTATTGTTGTGGTCATTTTTAATATTTAACTATTTTGTGTGTCCTGAACGATTTGCGGAATATGTTGCTGTATAGATATTTTCCTGGTTTGGATTACGTGGCCTATAGGTGTTATAGTGCAATTCTACAAAAAGTCGCACGCAAACCACAAAATCGCGATTTTCTCTCACCTCGGTGACTCCAAGTGACCCAAAGTGACTTTGAGTGAACCGCCTCGATGAATAGTCACTTATGGAGTGACTACCTCCGGGATACTCCAAAGAACGAGGAAAATATCCCTAAAGCAATAAAATCCAAAAAATTGCACGCATCGCAAAATATAATTAGGTGCGATAAGAGTTTGCACTAACGTGACCTATAGGTGTTATAGACTAATTCTACAAAAATCGCACGCAAACCACAAGATCGCAATTTTCACTCACCTCGGTAACTCCAAGTGACCCACAGTGACTTGGAGTGAACCGCCTCGATGGGTAGTCACTTATCGAGTGACTACCTCCGGGATACTCCAAAGAACAAGGAAAATATCCTTACAGCAACAAATTCCACAATTCGCTCAGGACGCACTAAGTGGTCGAATATTAAAAATGACCACTACAATATTAACACTACACCACTGTAATTAAAAGTTTATTGGAACAAAATAAATTTTTTATTTTTCGAGCTTTCTCTATCGATTGGAACAAAAAATTTAAAAAAAATTACTCCCATAGTACATTAAATAAATATAACATTTAACGTTTTTCGTATATATGGGAGGTGCCACGCCCACTTACGCAATCCCGTTGAAATCTATATAATTTCAAAGCTTATAGTAATCGACACCTCTACACCAAATTTAAAGAAAATACCTTATATAGTACACTAAATATAACATTCATCGTTTTTCGTATATATGGGAGGTGCCACGCCCACAAACGAAATCTCGTCGAAATCCATTTAACTTAAAATTTTATGGTGACCGACATCTCTGTACCAAATTTTATTAAGATTACTCCCATAGTACACTTAATATAACATTTAACGGTTTTTGTTTGTATGAGAGGTGCCTCGCCCACTGAAGCAATCCCGTCGAAGTCCATTTAATTTCAAAGCTTATAGTAACTGACACCTCACCAAATTTTAAGAAGATTACTCTAATAGCACACAAAATATAACATTAAACGTTTTTTGCTTGTATGGGAGGTGCCACGCCCACATGTACTATTGCCCCCATTTTTGGTTATAAAATACCTTATAGCAAGTATACCTTACATGCTAAATTTCATATCGACTGCATTGTTAGTTCTCCTATTATACCGTTTATAAATATTGTGGGCTGTGCCACGCCCTTCAACGAGTTTTGCCAGTATAGTGGCATGGTATGTTATGATCACTGCTTTTAGTAGTATTATCTATTTTTTTGAAAATCGTCGGTGCCGTTTTCGAGTAATATTGAATCAACATTTTCAATTATTAAAAAGTGCCACGCCCACTTTTCTGACTTCGCCCACTTTTCTGACTTCGTCCACTTTTGGCAAAATTGAAGATATTTATGATCTGCATCTGTGTACCATATTTCATTACAATATCTTGAATGGCTTGCGAGATATGACGTTATAAAAATTTAAGTTATAGTCTTGTTATAGTCTTCAAAAACTTAAAACCTACCTTGATCTTAATTTTGTTTACATATGCACCAAATCCCCAAATTTTATCAAAATCGCTGCAGCCGGCCGAACCCGAAGGTTTAGCATTTTATAAATAATAACTTACATAAAAAAAAATTCAAAGTATAAGTAACAAAAATAAATTGTCAATGCTAAATCGGTATTTACTAATAGACCAAGACCCAGCGACGAACAGACCTTCGTCATTTTATAAAACCTGAAAGTTTCTCAGTGTATGTCACTAATAGAGGTAACAACGATCCCCGACTATGAAGTTTGAATAACGGTTACTTTGGAAGATATCAGATCTTTTTTTGTTCCTTTTTTGTCTTCATGCGTGAAACTCTTCCAGGTAGCCCAGATTCAACCAAACGTCTCTTTACAGTAAGAGTGGATATCATAAAATCAGCCTGATAATATAGCCATTCAAGAAATTTTTGCATCCGTTCTTTCCATTGTTTTACAAGGTCGTTTTTTTTGTTGGCACGTTTTCTGTCGATTTAAAAGTGATGAAGTGTTTAATAACACCATAAACTTTCTTAACTGAGCAACCAAAGTGGGTGGCAATAGATCGGTATGACATTTTGAGGTTAAACATTTCGACAATAGCTCTTCGGGTTGCTGGGTCACAAATTCGTGGTTTTCTCACTTCAAGAGTATCTGAAACCCAGTAAATTAACTTTTCCACAACTGGGGTATTTGTCTGATTAATGACTTACTAGTGAAATTAATTCAAGGTCCAGAAATTTGCTACTGACTTGAACACAACTTATTGTTTCTAATTAGTTGTCCTGCCAAATTAGCACTTCTCTTGATTTTTACTTCAGCCAAAGGTCACTTCTTCAATAAAACCAACAACAAATACATAAACCGCAAGAGGGCGATTGTATTATAACAACAAAAACAACCGTTCCCTGAAATTTTTTTTTTTTTAATGTAGTAAAAGCTAAGAGGACTAACTGTTTCTAATTAGTTGGCCACGACTGTATATATTTTTTGAAGACAATAATAATACAGTTCAATAAAAATTCACTTCTATCCCATGTTAATCTTGGAGAAAGCAAATGTTTCTTGGAGCTGCATTTTTTCAGAGGTTCTTCGTTTGTCTTGTCTGGTGTTTCGATAAGATTTGAGGACCAGCTTTTAGAAAAGGTCTGACGATTTCTGGACCCATTTTCGAAAATTTTTTTTTGCTCCAATCGATGGGGTAAGGTCAAAATGGATTTTAAATATCACTGAAGTACCTCCGGACCCTGGAAAGGACCGTTTTTGACCCATTTTCAGACAATTTTTTTTTCTCAATCGATTGGGTAAGCTCGAAAAAATAATTTTGGACATCACTTAGGATGGCTACGGTGGTGGCTACCGTTTTCGACCCTTTTGGTGCTTTCCAAGGTCCGTAGCTGCCCGAAGGTATGTCCTAAAGCCATTGTCGACCGTTCCTTAGGACAAACACCTACTCGTCCCAGGTAGATGATCCGTCGGTTCAGAGCCTTCGTCTGAGCAAATGAAGCATCTCTGTGTATTTTTGCAGTCTTTCATTTTGTGGCCTTGGTTTCCGCATCGAATGCATAAGCCCTGCCCTCTCCTGTCAGGTCCTTTACAGCTGAGCTGTGCATGACCTAATCCAAAACACCTGAAACAGCGTTTTACATCGTCCAGCTGTTTTACTCTGCTGTACATCCAACCGATGTTTATGCGTTGCTGCTTAGTGATGGTGCTTGCTGCCTCTGTCGACAGAGTAACAAACGCTCGGCATTGCTCTCTGCTGTTGCTATTTGTCAACCTTACTGCAACATCTTCATTTTCGTTTTGGACTACTTTTTTAACGGCAGAGACCGCCTCTTCTAAGCCAGTAAGAGCGTCCAAATATCTGATCTCGACTGTTGCTTTAGCTTTCAGTTCGGTCACGGTTGCAGTTTCTTTCAAGGAGTGCTTTATTGCTTCCCGAAACTTCCTTTTTTCCGCCTTCTGCTAGTTCTAAACGGATAACTCCGCCTCTTGTTTTCCTGACCGACCTAATTTTTACTTCCGACTCTTCTGGTTTCACTGCTTCTTTTAGGTCCCTTAGAACATCGGCGTAGCTGCTACCTTCTGCAGGCTTCACCAAAACCGCTTCCGGTCGTTTTCGAACCGTGTTTTCTTTTCTTTTTTTCGGTTTCTTTCTCCCATATTCTGTGTTTTCCGCTACAGCAGGTGTTTTCCGAACTTTTTAGCATGCTCTTCTTTCTTTTTCGGTTTTTACCTCATTATGGTTTCCCAGGCTCTCCTTCTCTAGCCTTCTTATTTTTTTTCGGATACCGCTGGACTTGTGGCGGGTCTTTTTTCTCGACCGGTTACAGGTGCGTCACCGCCTACTGGTTTTGAGCTGAGTTTACAGACATTTTCTGCCGCTGTGGACTCAAATCTTTTAGTCTCTGCTTTCTTCCAGCTTCTGTAGCTCTCGATTACGTCTATCAGTTCGCATAGCTCAGACGTTCCGTCTTTGACGTCTATGTTGACGTTTTTCTGTTTTGTTATAGCCTGCTGCATCTTATGGAGCACTACTTTGCATTTCGCTAGACCTCTTCTAAGCATCTCATTTTGTGGATTTGTTCCAGTCGGGGAGAGCATTTTACAGAGCTTCTGCTTTCAAACTGTGGGGTTTGTGTCGGCGTGTCTGGGCTCGTGAACGTCTCAGCGGTGTTCGTTTCTCCGGGCTTAGGACAATGTAGTCAGTTTCCGCTTAGATACTTCTATAGCGGTAGAGGCCGTGATAGCTGACGTTTTTCCAGATTTTTCTACCTGTTGGCATAGTTGGGCATTAACTCGGTTATACGTTAATCGTTAATTAACGAAGTTAACATTTCAAGGGCTGGTCGACAAGGGTGACGCGGCGCGTGCCGCGAGTGAAACAAATCTCGGTAAGTATGTCTTGCCGACGTGTGTGAGTGAGAAAAGGCAGGAGGCAGCAACGAGAGTAACAACGACGATGATGAGGAAACGTTTTTCCATCAATCTCAGGAAAAACTTAAGAGCCACAAATCTTTAAAGGTTGAAGCTCAAAATATCGTCAAAATATGGTTAGACATGAAATCAAAAAACTTTTTCAACAACAGCGTAATGAGACTCATATGAAGGAAAACGCGATGTCAATATTCGCTAAATACGCGAATCTATTAAAATCAAAATCATTCTTCTTCAATTTCTATTTTACAACCTAAGCGATCCGATTTACAACTTATGTCCAAAAGTGACTCATCGTGCACGATAAACATAACTTACGTATATAAGATAGCGTTATATTCTAACGTCGTTTTATAAGCTATTTTTTACTTACAGCTAAATTCTCAACTTAATTCCTTTAAAACTTTTTTCTCAAAACAGTGAAACATACAAGCAGCAACTAAGTTCACTTAAGCTGTTTTGACAAATGCACTATTGCTTGAAAAAACTTAAGTTAAAAAGTAAAGTCATATTACTTTGTTTATATACGGAATATTTGAAAACGGATTAGATAGAAACACGCCTTTTGAATAGGACAATAGTAATAGCATGAAATTTCAATTTCCACTTAAGTCGACTTAAGCAGTTCTGTTTTGTTGTCACAGAAGTATAATACTGCTATACCCTCAAGCGCTGCAGTTAAACGTCTTTTTTCCATGGGCAAATTTATTTTAACGCCGAAACGAGGCTCGCTTTCAGACGAGAACTTCAACATATTAATGTTCATGAAAGGGAATATCCACATTAGGGTTCGTTCATAAATTACGTAAGACAATTTCATAACGTTTTTGACCCCCCTCTCCCGCAAATAAGATTTCGAAAGATTCTCACAACTCCCCCCCCCCTCCCGAAATCTTACGTAAGATTTGTGCGTCGGCGTTCAAATGTCAAAAATACGTAAGTTTATATTTAAGTAAAATAAATGTTTAAATTAGCATTTAGCTAAAATTAATGTTAAAACTTAACATAAAAAATAAATTTTAAAATAAGAATATATAAGAAAATAATAGAAAAAATCTATTATTTTTAATTGTTCTTCATAATCTTAGACCACGTCATAGCAATCTATTTTTTTCTATGTTTTGACAACAACATTTCAACGTTTACGTATCTGCGTTTAAATGCCTGAATAATAGCGAACTTGTGAGACGGTGTTACAAGTCGACCCTGCGTGCCAACAACATTATTATTATTATTTGTTTTTTTATTTCAAGTAAAAGCAAATAGTACAATATAATTTCTTAAATAATAAGTTTTTACATGAAACAGTTTAGGTACATCCTATTACCATAAGGCAAGAGGCGAATGCACCTAGCAAATAAGGATTTAACATAATTAAATAATATTGATGGGGAATACATATCTTAATATTGATATTAAAGTATTTGACAGTTATATTTTAATACAAAATGGATCTTCTAATTAAAACACATTACAGTTAATAGAAAAATGTTTCAATATTTAAATAGTCAATCGAAAAAAGTCACTGTTTAATATTTATTAGAAATGCTGATTTCACTCTCTCGCATCTGATTCTCTCAGGCAACAAATTGAACAACCGAGGTGCTGTGATGTTATAAAAGCGTGAAAATTGTGATTTAAAGATAGCAGGGACAAGGACGAAGTATTCCAAATTAACTCGCAAGTTATAGTTTTCATGAAAGCGTATAGCATAATACCCTGAGCTATCGAAAAATATTTTTAAAACTTTATAGCAATATAAGTGCCTCAACGGAAGTATTCCAAGAGATTTTAACAAGCCAAAAATAGGTGTTCTGCGATTTGCTTTAGTTAAGATTTAATAAAAATGGGCTCGATTTTATTATAATAGGCTCCACCCCAGCAGGAAATACCATAACGCAATTTTGAGCTTACCAAGCCATTATAAACTAGTTTCAAAGTTGGCAGCTTACAATAAAGACTTAGATGATACAGATGTCTGACTATGTTGTTCATATATTGCTTCAAGTATAATGTGTGGCTTTTCCAATTGAGTTTACTGTCTAGTACAATACCTAAGTATTTGAAATTATCCACACATTCTACTCAAAAACAATTCATGCTACAACTAGTGTCAGCATTATAGGTAACAGCATTGTTTTGTGCACAAGTTAAAAGATATCTCGAGCAGTTCGGCGAATGATATAATAATGGCAAGTCCTTGTACATTATATTTTTGGAGCTGTAGACCATGAATTTCGTTTTATTACAAATAACAAGCTTGTGTTCATTGAACCACTTTCTGAGTATGTCCAGGTCGTTAGTAACATGTAAAAATAAATCAAAAAATTTTCTATTTGAGTATGAAATCCTAGTGTCATCAGCAAAAGCTGTTAATTTGCCTCTGAAAGGTTGATCAAACAATGAGTTGAAGAATTTAAAAAGAGAATGGGACCCAAAACTGAACCTTGTGGAACTCCCAAGTTAATTACTACCTCTGAGCTAAGGCAATTTTGAATTTTTACTATTTGTTTACGATTTTTTAAGTATGATGCAAACCAGTCGTAAATAAAACCTCTTATGCCTGCATTATACAATTTATTTAGAAACAAAGAGTGGTCTACCATATCAAATGCTTTTTGTTTGAAATGACTTTGGGCATAATATGAAGCACTTCTTGAGCGATAACAGGAAAAATTAAAAAATCCATAACATAAAGAAATAGATTTTTTAGCATTGAAAAATGCTATTTATGTGAAAAACAATCATTGATCATTGATTGAATTTTATTTTTTATGACTTACGACTTTGATGATAGAAAAAAGTCAATCATTGGTGGAAATTGCCTTCCAGCACAATGTTGACTTTGGCGAAAAATGTTACTTCGTGAACGGTATATAAATATAAATTAATTACATATATAAAGTCAAATATAAATTTCAATATTAATGCCGAATTCAGAAAATGACTTCGCATATGAGACGAAGATTTTTATAATTTATTCAATCTCTATTAATCAAATACAAATTTTTAATATTAATTGCATATAAAATTAAATTAAATAAAAAATTTCGATATGAATTGCATATAAAATGAAATTTGTATGCAGCCTGCGAAATATAATACAAAATACAATGCAAATAGTATAAATAATTTCAATAATAATAAAACATAATTAATTACATATGTATATAAATTCAAATAGAATTCAGAAAATGACTTCGCATATGCGACGAAGCTTTTCAAAATAAGGGATGATTTTGTATTCATGCACAAAAGCAAATACGATCAGCAAAAACAAAACAAGCGCATGCATACATATGTGTGTGTGTGTGCAGGTTTTTGCTTCGCTTATGCTGCAATGAAAATCCTACTTAAGTAAAAATTAAATTTTTTATGGGTTTATGATATATTTTATATTTTTCATAATTTGTCATTTAACTTAAATTGCAAAAAAAAAAAAAAACGAAAGATATGAACCAAAAATAAAATAAAATAACATAAGTTAATTAGAATAAAACACTTCGTTTCAATCATTTAGCATTGTTGCCAAATTCCCATAATGACCTACCGAATTTAATTTCATATGAAATCCATTAATATGAATTGCATATAAAATGAAATTTCTAAGCAGCATACGAAAGAAAAAATGTAAACAAAATGCAATACGAACGAAAATGAAAAACGATTGCAAACAAACGAGTTCAGTTAATTCTCCTTTTTCAATTTCGCTTTTCTATGACGCGTTCGACCACTTTTTTGAGTAAAAATTCTCCTGTGGATCTTGATTTCACGGCGAAGTTTTAGACCAAATAACGACCACACCGCACAATCGCAACATTTTATGTTTAGACGCATCCATGAAATCTCTTTTTATTATTTATTCTCTTTGCTCCAACCTCTTGTAAACGGGCATATGAAGTGCGTTAAAAAAAAAACAGTGTTTCGTGGCAGTGATTTTGAATTGAATTTATTGAACTTATATGAGAGGTGTCTATTGAAATCACGTCTACGGTAAAATAAGCAAGCTAATCCAATGAAATTTGGCACACAGGTCACGCCTTCTTACAAGCTGCTAGCATATAAAATTAAGCGAAATCGGGTCGAGTGGTCGAGACCACGCCTACCACCCATACTCTATGTAAATATACCTCAACCCATTTTGAAAAAAGTTGCTGCGATTTTGATGAAACTTGACTTAAGATTGGGTTAGGTTTTAAATTTGCAAAGGCTCTTAAAAAGGCGTGGCGCTTTTTCTTTTTATCAAAATTTTTGATTATTTTTTAGAGCTACCTGCATAAGACCGTCTAGAGACGGGGTACCAATTTTTGAGGTTTAAAGGCCTCCGGGTCTTGAAACAAAAAATAAAAGTGGATTCTTGTTCTATGACCTAGATTTAGTTTAAAATGTAATTTTATTTCAAAAAATAGTTTCTATGCACTAGAGGATTAAAATAAATTATTTTTATAGAACTAAAGCATTTTTAAGCAAAAATGAGATCGTGCCTTTTATACTATTCCCCATCACTTTTGAGATATTCCGTTGCTAACTGACTGTAATTATGATTCTTACAATTCGACTTGTGTGCTCCTTCAGTAAATAATCCCATCCTTCGATTTACGCGGTAGATAGGTTTTTGAAAAAACCGCGTAATTCAAAACCGCGTAAATCGAGACAAGAAGTCCATACAAATTGAGTGGATTGGTTTTCAGAATTTAAAAATCGCGTAAATCGAGCTATAGAACTCAAATAAAATACCATAATTGGTAAAAAAAATCCACGTAAACTGAACCCCTAATGTACCTACCTAATCTTTTTTTATAGTTCATAAATTGAATGATTTTTAAAATTTTTTATTCTAAGTAAACTTTCAAAATGAACTTCCACTTGCAAAGGCACAAAATTAACTAAAATAAGAAAAAGATGTATGTACTTGAACATAGGCACGTAAATTATATCGCGTGGTGCAATTCCTAGAATTAAATTTCTGAGAAATATTTTCAAAAAATATTATGTGTTTTTAACTGAAAAGCAGGTCTCATACGTGTTTTTAACTGCAAAAAATGTAATTATTTAAAATTTTGAAACCGCGTTATTTTGAAACCGCGTAAAACAAGTACCGCGTAAATCGAGGGATGGGTGTACTTTATGAGGAGTGAGTACAGAATAACATATAAAAAATAAAATAATTTTTAAACCGATATAAAAGGTATTCACATTTGAGGTATCCTTTCAAATATTAAATAAAAGACATAAATTGTGTGAAATCTTTATTTATTTATATTGGTTCCGGTTAATAATGAAAAATAATGTCGCTCAAGTCACTTCTTTAGCTATTTCGGCAGGCTGTCAATCTTTTACCAAAATTCTGAATAACTTTCTCGTATAATGATGGTTTAATTAGTGATATTTGCTCGATGATGTTGTCTGTAAGGTTTTGTTTGTCGGAGCATTTTCTCTACCGTATTTTGAACGAATTTTTCATCCAACTTGTGAATAACTTTCACTATATTTCAAACAAGCTTTACTAATGAGAACATGTTCACTCGTGTAGCGATCTAACCGAAATTTATTTACTTCATACCTGAAAAAACATCGGTGTAATCTAGTACCTGAAAAAAAAAATGTAAAATTTGAAAAGATACCTCAAATTTTATAAACTGCACACTTTGTTTTGTTTGTTGTTTTTAAATAAATGCACTGTTTTTGAAGGGGAGGCTGCGAAATGGTCTTGAAATATATCTCATTTTGCTTGAGTTTTTCAAAGTCAAAAGTGAGCATCTTTTTTTAGTAAATGAAAAAAGTACGATGATAAATGTCAATGTGAAGATGAAGATTTTCGAATTTAAAGTGAAAGATATCTCGTTTTGCTACAGTTTTTGAATGTCAAAAGTGAGTGCCTTTTTTTTTGGTAAGGTATTTTAACCGCTTTATTCCTAATGTTTAGATTCATGAGTGATATTTGGCCATGGCTAAACAGTATACATCCTGTTCTTCCACTGCTTATAAGTATCGTCTATTTTGGTTGTTTGCAACTTTTTTGTTTATTTTCTCAGTGTATCGCTGTTCATTTTAAATGTACCGCACGATCAAAGGTTTAACTGCTAAAAACTTATCGGTGATTACTAACTCTAGCATCCCTATCTTGGTATTTGATACACTTCTAGATTATAATGGTTATGACTTTTAAAATCACTGTTGTTATCAATTGATTTGTATTTTTTTTTCGTTCAAAAATAACAGTCGTTTTGAATTTTGTTTTTTGATCAAAAATAAACATCTATTCAGATCAAAAATAACAGTAATTTACCACTTTTATTTTTTAACAATACTTTTATCGGTACTTTTTTATGTTCTTCTATTCTTATAGTCTTTTTCGATGTATTCCGATAAGTTTCGATGTTTTTACGCTATGTCACAAACCGACGAAAACTGAAGTTCACATTTTGACTAGCTTTTTATTCGGTGGGCATATAGAACGTTTTGTTTTTTAGAAACAAGTCCCTATACTTGGTGATCGGTTAAAAATTATGGAGATATTAGTCTTTGAAACTTAACATAAATTAGTTTTTTCTATCTTCCCCAAGGCAAGTCTATGGGCACAATTTAACGACAATGTATCAAATGGGCGACTCGTAAAAGTGCATGAAATTCTGGGATAAGGACGCTAAAGTAAATAATTATCAGATTGCTTTATTTATTCGCATTTTACATACGAGTATTGCACAAAAAAAATTTCGTACTTTATTAAATAAAGCAGTTGCGTGTCGGTGCGTGGTAACATTATTACTTTTACATTAAAAAACAATATATCAGTGTTAACATACATTCTTAAATTATATATAAGGTACGTTCTAAACTTAACAATAACTCTATTTGGCTAAGGTGATGTAAATTGTTCTCAGAACAACAACATAAACCCTTTAATAAGTGCTACTTATTGCTAATTTGTTACTTTGTTATGGAATTGATGTCATCTGCAAGTAAAAGAGAAATTAGTACTTTTTTTATTTTTTACAGAAAAAACATTTTTTTATATATTTTTATATACATTTTTTTTATTCAGGATACAGAGCAAGTGATTTGGCAGATAAGCAAAGTAGGAATTTTGCACTTACACTACAATTAGTCGTACAATTGAATGGTAGCCACTCTCTATAATTTTACTTACTCACACGAATAACAGTTTACATAAAATTAATCTGCCGAAACATCTGGGTCAGATGTCACAAAATTTCAATTCAATATCAATTCAATTTGTATTCAATTTCAATTAAATTTTTATTCAATTTACTTCAATTTCAATTGAATTTCAATTTGGTTTCCTTTCAAAATCATATAAATATTTTTTCAATTTAAAAAAAAAAATGTATTCTTACCGCATTTTGGAAATTCCGAATCAGAACTACTGGAACATCTTTGTTTTGAAGATGCATCGAATGTTGAAGTCGACGATACTTGGGTTACTCGTTGTCGCACTGTTTCGGTCAATGAAAATTGTTCTGCGACCTCTGAAGAGCTTGTTTCGTTTACTCCAGCCACTGTAGCGAAGGCAGATGTTGGCGGTGGGGATCCATTTGCTTCTGCTGTTGGACTATGGTTCTGGCTGCCATTTAATACTGTACCTTGAACTCCGGTACCATCGCCGCCGCCGCCTCCTACGCTCGTTCGTTCAGCAGTACCTGAGCTACCTGCAGCAGCAGATATGCCTGGACCTGGTGTACGACTGCAGCCGGATGCACTGCCACCAGCAATACCACCTGTTACAGCACCTGCAGAGCGACGATACACCGTGCTATTCATCGTTAATTTGCGTACATTCTTGTCTGGATGAAACACCAGAATATACACTTTGGGCGAATACAGGCATACTAAGGCCACTGATGCGCTCAAACTGATTGATATGCATAATGTGGTAATTTGTATCTGTTGTGAAAGTAAAGTTAAATTTGTTATAATTTTGTTAGCAAAACAACAGCGCTATCAATTTAAAAAAAAGCAGCGATAATTTTGAACTGAAAACACGTCTAGCAATAATGGTACTTCAGAGAAAGTTAATTACCTAGTGAAACTTATGCAATTTATTGCTCTATCTTTCACACTTACCTCATATGAATTTCCAGTGCCGAAATATATTGGAACAAATGCTAGCCATATGATACACGTGGTGTACATAGTAAATCCAATGAATTTAGATTCATTAAAGTTTTCAGGAATTTTGCGCGTTTTAATCGCATACACTGTGCATATGGTAATGAGAATCATATTGTAAAGTTGAGAAAATAGAAATGACATATCCTGTATTTTGCATTTTAATATCACTTCAGTACGATCTGGATAATAGAATCTTGTTCCCGGTGGCTCTACAATCATCCATATCATGGTAATAAGTATCTGTATTGCTGTTTTAGTTTAAAAGAAGGAAAAATTAAACATAATTCCGAATTGTATTGATTGAAATCAAAATATGTAGTCAGGAAGAGAACAATAAAGCAAAACAATTTGTTTCGACTTTGAGAGCCTTACACGAAAAACTGTTGTTTTCAACAGATTAATTTTTACCAAATAAAAAGTCAGTAAAAACTTTTGAAACAAACTTTTATTAATAAAAGTTAAAAAAACTTTTATAAAAACTTTTATTAAAAAAACTTTTATAAAAAAAGTTTTTTTTTTGCTCTGGGGCGGCCTCTAGTAGTATTCGAAATGAATTTTCAACCATTCCCCATCTATTGGTACAAAAACAACTTACCCGGATATTGTCTCAAATCGGTGCCTTACGGAGTTCGGATTTGCCCCTTTAGTGATGTTCAAAATCCATTTTCAACATTTCCTTAACGATTGACGCAAACACTTTCTTTCGGAATTGAGCCCCAAAAATTACAATCCGAGGTTCGGGACAGCCACTAGTGGTGTTCAAAATCTATTTTCGACCTTTCTCTATTGATTGTTGCCAAATAAGAGTTCATGAAATGGGTCAAAAGTGGTATTCAACTTTTATCGGCTTTTTTGACATATGTACAAACATATCAACATTTTTTGGACTTGTACGAAACTTTTTCGACATTTTTCGGTATTTTTACCTCCATCATCTTTTTCGACATGTACATATAAATTTTTTTGGCACCTTTTCGATCTCTTCGGATTTTTCAGGGTTTTTTGACATTTTTTTACTTTTACAACTCGTAGTTCGACTTTTTCAACATACATATACTTAATGTTATGACATTTTGGAATGTTTTGCCATTTATTGACTTTTCGGTAATGCTTGATTTTCTTGAAAATAGTTTAGGGGTATTTACTGTTACCTTATTTGGTTTTAATCTACGTTTAACGTTTTTCATATAAAAGCTTTCGAAATATATAAAAAAAAAAAGTTTAACACACCACTGCACACTATAAGTCAAATATCACTTTTTGCTGGCCTAAACTAATAACGGCTGTATTATCATGGTAATCAACTGGAAATGTATTTTTTATGTTGACTCTAGACTAAAGGAAGTATTCTAAAAAAAACTTAACCCTTGTACTACCGGGTCAAAAATGGCACGCACTACTTTTTTTTCAAATCTCATAATGATTAAAATAAGAGAAGAACTAAACAGGAAGAACTAAACCCTCTATAATATCCTTTGAATGAATAAAAATTTTGTGTCAGGTTTTTACTTTTTTACCAATATTTCGCGTCTAATATGTTGCTGTTGGAAAACAGGCAACGTCCTATGGCTTTTTACCCATTTTTTGAATTTTTCGTAAACTCTAATGCAAAAATTATGCGCAATCTGCCGCAAATAGCTTGGACTAGTAGCATCCTGAGTACTTTCAATAAATAATTTAAAACGGCCTCTTCTTTTTGCGACCAGACATCGAATAAATCGGAGTTACGGGAGAATAAGTTACCTGAGAAAAAAATTCTTAAAAAAAAAACGCAAAAAACAGCAACTTGAAATTGGCGAATTAAACTCAAAGTTCTTCACTTTACACATTTCTGATTGTCTAAACACGGCCAAATTCAGCCAAAATTTTAAAATCAATTTTTAAGAAAAAAAATTTAATTATAGGTTATTTGAGAAGTATGAGTTCTTTTCACCAACAAAAAACTTTTTTAACAAAATCTTTCTTTTAAACTATTAAGCACTTACTATCACTTTTCTTTTCCATATTTTATTGAAATTAATGTTTTTTTTAATTATTTAAAAAAACTTAAAAATTCGACAATGAATCATAAATCAATTCAACACGTTGCTCACAAACAATGACTTTGACCACCTGCTAAGCAGTCGCCGTTTTTTTTTTAACAAAACAAAACTTGCCGTTATTTGATATGATGTTTTGTTTATCAAATACCAACAATAAAAAATGTATTCTTGGAAGTGCGAAAAATTACTTTTTGCCACAAAAATGAATCAAATTACCTATAGTGCACTGTAATGAAATGCTCAACATTTTTTCAAACTTACCAATTAAGGATGCGGTTATCACTACCTGTGATTGTGGACTAATGTATTTAAGGCGCTGTGCAGATTTCGACGCTGAGTGGAAAATGCGTGATATGCGATTTGTTTTGGTAAGTAAAGCGCTATAGATTATTGAAAATCCCACTCCGATACCAAACCGTTGCAAAATACAGGAAACGACTGTTGGTTTCGCTATCAATGCAAAGGTATTGCAATAGCAAACCATAATTCCAAACAGCAGTGTGTAACTGAGTTCACGACCGGATGCACGAACCAATGGTGTGTCGTGATTCTTGGCAAACAGGACTATCACAATAACTGTCATAATAATTCCAATAATGGTAATTGCCATTGGTATAAGAGCAAACAGTGTTTTCCAACGCATATACTGAATGTCCAATGCAAAACATGATAGCTTGTCTGGAAAAGGCCAATAGCCAGGTCCACAGTCACGGCAAGTAAACTCATCGTACACAAATTCATAGGGTTCGCATTTGTCACAGATCCAACAGCAGGTGTCGCCCTTTATTACATCATGAGCAATTACAATATGTTTAATAATGATGATGATGATGTTACTTCGCATTTTATTTACCTGTTGTTTTTTTATCATACCAGCTTGGCATGGCAGAGAGCATGCTGATATTGGAATTTCAGTTTCTCGATTCCAAAGTAGTTCATGCAAATTTAACTCTAACTGATTGAACCATTTGCCAACAACCTAGAAAATTGCGAGTTATTAAAATTACACCTATGTACATACGTATAAAATATGATCAAATAGATTCTTAATGCATATTCTCACTGAACTCAATATTTGGTGAATAAAATGTATCCCTAAAAATACACTCCCATACTCTTAATCTTTCTGGGAACATAAGGTATGGGAATGGAAATTGTTGTATTGAAAAAATGAGGTGCTTGTTCTCTAATATATTATGGTGTCCTTTAAGAGCGCCAGATATATATATATATAGATAATATATATAGATAATAAATGTTGAACATTACATGAGAGAACTCAAGCTAATTCCCATATTCAAACTAATTCAAATAGGGATTAATAAAAATGTTTCGCTAATCCACAGACTACCTTGTAACTTTACTTTTTTGAACTCGCGCTTCTTCTTAGCTAACTTTTTTGAGCTTGGGAACCTTCGTAGCTTTCTTTGTTGGACCCAGACGTCTTCATAGCTTATTTTGTGGAGCCCCTCATAGCTTACTATGTTGAACTTCGACGCCTTGTTGATAGGCTCGAGCTTGTTACTATGAAATGTGGTTGATGCGGCCAAGTGAATGCTGGAGCTATGGCTCTTTGATGTTTTGCGGTGTTTTCAGGGGACTGCACCTTTTTGCTTCAATTTAAAATTTTCTCTGGGGGGCAATCAGGGTTGCCATGTGACCAAGCCCGAAATTGGGAATTGGAATTGGTAAATTAGTTATCTTTAATTGAAAACAAAAATTTAATTTCTGACAAGATTTGCGCTCTCTAGCGATTTTTGAACCAAAAAATACGTTTTGGATCACTGTCGAATTTGTTTGACGATTTCTCTCATACTTGATCACATTTGTATTTTACAGTGAAATACAGATTATTGTGGTTGTTATCTTATTGAGCTTACTGTTCAATACAGTGTGTGTTAACAGCAAAAAAATTACACTGCTGTGACTATTTCCTCTGAAACCGGATCGGTACATACCAGAGCACTGCAGTGAGCCACTCGTCATTTTGGCATTCATGAATCTGTTGAAACTTTCAGCTGATTCACACAGATTCACGTTTACAGAAAATTATGTGAGACTGAATGGTATTCAGTCTCATGCTGAAGTCTGTGAATGAGAGTGTGATTCACAATCACTTCTAGTGAATGCCGTTTCATTTCGTTTCCTTTCGTATGAATATATGAGTGTTGCGTGAGCTACTCATCAAACGCGATTGTATAAAAAAAATTTGTGGATGTTTTTTTAAAATATTGGGAAATGTCGAAATGGACTTTGGACATCAGTTAGGGTGGCTCCGGACTCTGGAAGGACCCTCCTCGACCTACTTTTGGAAATTTTTTTTGCTTCAATCGATAGGGAAATGTCAAAATTTGACCCATTTTCGGAAAATGGAGTTTGAACATCATTTGGAGTACCTCCGGACCCTGAAAAGGACCGTTTTTAACCCATTTTTGGAACATTTTTTTTTGCTCCAATCGATGGGGAAAGTATGCAAGTATGAATTCCCCTCACACGCTCACACGCTCAGATTTTTCGCTTAACTTGTGAAAAAATCAAACTACATATTTTGATTTTCATCCGTCCGTCCATCCGACTTCTGTTTTTTCATACTACTTGCCCTCATACGTTCCGAATTTGACAGGTCAAATGAAAATTCTGAACGTCTGAGGGCCCTATAACATGCATAGTAATGATTAATAAGGATCAGTCATTATTTTAAAACTGGATCGAAAACGGTCCTTTTCAGGGTCCGGAGGTACTCCAAGTGATGTTCAAAATCCATTTTCGAGCTTTCCCCATTGATTGGAGCAAAAAAAAAATTTTCCGAAAATGGGTTAAGAACGGTCCTTTCCAGGGTCCGGAGGTACTCCAAGTGATGTTCAAAATCCATTTTCGAGCTTTCTCCTTCGATTGGAGCAAAAAAAAATTTCCCGAAAATGGGTCAAAAACGGTCCTTTCCAGGGTCCGGAGGTACTCCAACTGATGTTCAAAATCCATTTTCGACCTTTCCCCATCGATTGGAGCAAAAAAGAATTTTCCGAAAATGGGCTAAAAACGGTCCTTTCCAGGGTCCGGAGGTACTCCAAGTGATGTTCAAAATCCACTTTTAACCTTTCCCCATCGAAAATTGTTCAAAAACGGTTCTTTCCAGAGTCCCGAGCCTCCCAAAGTGATGTCCAAAGGCTACTTTCCCTATCGATTGGAGCAAAAAAAAATTTTTTTTCTTGACACAGTTCAACTTAAGTGGCTCAAGCCATTCACTGCTTCATGAATGCTGACTGCATATGAGTGAGCTTTTGAGGCATTCACATTCATGAGACTAGAGCTATTAAGCAGTTCACATTCATGAGCATGAGCTATCTACGCCTTTACTATTAGTGAGCTCAACTCAGATTCACACTCATTATTGCATGCAATATGCACACTCACGTCTCATATTTTTGGAAGTGGCTCATAACCCTCAGTGAGCTAATCAATGCAGTTCTCTGGTACATACATATAAACTTTAAAGTTTTTTTATATATTGTATAAGAGGGATGCACAAACTATGGCCCGCGGGCCAAATTGGCCCGAGGAGCCTTTAAAAGTGGCCCTCCAGTGTACTTTATAAAACTGTCTCCGCATCAGAAATTTTTATTATGCGCCTTTCAATCTGTTTACTCTTTCTCTTTTCACCCTTTCACGGCACGCGCGGAAGCAAGACGAAGAGCAAACGCCTACTTACTGTGTAATTGCAAAATAGCAATAGTGAAAGAATACAATTTCACGTTTGCAATGTTACTTTGGCCCCCAGCATGATATTTTTTAATTTTTTGTGGCCCCTAATCGAAAATAGTTTGTGCAAGCCTGTTGTATAAAATCTTTGTATAAGTCTCCCACTTTACAATACTTCTATTTTAAAATTACCTTATAATGGAAGCCGGATGAGTTTTCCAATCTTTGATAATTGAGTATATCATATCTAGCCAACCCGTCTCCTTGTCTGTCAAATTTAACTTCACTTCCGGCTAAATCTATAAAAAGGCAAAAGTATTTAGTAATCGGCATCTATACTATTATATAAAGGTAAAGTTTGTTTTTTTGTTTATTTTTTTGTTTGTTTTTTGTCTACTAATAGAAAGCTACACCATCCCTGAATAAAACGTTTGGAAAATCGAAAAACTCAAAAATTGAAATGTCAATGATAGTTGGAAAAACGTTCAACAGTCTAAAATGTAGCACACTGTCAGAAGTTTCACTCGAGTATAAATTTTCTTTCAAACACGTCAGTAAAGATATTCACACTTCAAATATTATCTTCACGATGCAGCGTATGAATTCCCTTAATTTTTATTAAATGGCAGATGTAAAACACTACTTACCAATAAATGATACATTCAGCAAGTAGTTGTTATAAAATTCCTTTCCATCATAGTTCGCCATTTCAGTGCATGCGAGTGAATGGCTACCAGTCGGTTTTCGATACCAAACTGATTCACTGTGATGATGCCGGTGCGCTGTATTGCTTTCATCTGATTGGCCAGCACCGTTAGCCAGACACAAATCATAGTGTAACTTGTGTAGGGCGTGTGCAAAAGCATAGACGGCATCAACAACGAACTGCGTCTTTGACTCTTGCTCGTAACTTAAAAAAAATATACAATAATTCAGTGAAATGAATTTCAGATTACTGATTTCGCAAAAAAACACAAGTATCTCACAAATTGTTTATATTTCCTAAAATACTTATCGGATAAGCACAAAATATATAAAAAACTTGTAGATAATATAATAACCATTAATTTTAATAAATTTTATAATAATGTTAGGTCTCCTTTTCCGAAATGGACAAAAAATCATCGGTCGATATCTCGAAAACTTAACCATAGATAATTTTAAGAAGTTGATTTTTGAGATCAGGTGATCATACCACATATGAATTTTATAAAGCAGTCCATATCATTTTCTGACTAAATTAGTGCTATTAAGAATTACAGATCATTCGGCTAGAAGTGAAGAATTTATAGCCAGAAAAATCATAAAAAATGCTGTGAAACGAGCCCAAGTGTGCAGCAACGACGATCACTTGACCAATAATATCCTTGCGGCATATTAAAAAAAATTTCAAGCGTCTAGATAAACATAATCAACAAACAGAGCCAATTCTTTTTTATTTAGAAAATTTCTGCCTTAGCGAATTGATCGAGAACTTTTGCGCCAAGTAAAGACAAAAAAAAATACTCATACTTACCCCACTTTCTCAGAAAGACGATATCCTTGCTCGCAAATATGTTTTTGACGTTGAGATCTCTGTGACTTGTGATGCATATTAAACTTTTCAGCAGCAACTGCCAATTCTTCAGTAGCAACTGGCATTTCTTCAGCATTCTTCAGTAATTTCGTGTTAGATTTACCAGCACTAGTAGTACTATCCGCTTTGTAGTTCTTCTCTAGGACACAATCAAATGTGTCTTCCCAATATTCTTCAAACCATGGATTGCGCGTATTGATTTCTGGTGTTAACTGCATCATATAACGATCAAAATCTTCAATGAGCTCCGATTGCAATTCCACGGTAATGGCGCCTTCCGCTATATCTTCCAAGCCCTCCAACAGTTTTTGCTGTTTACCCCAACCATCGCTTGCAATCCAGTGGAAAGGTGTACTCAAGTTAGCGCGTTTAGCTGCTAATAAAATGCGGCGTGCATCTTCAGCGCGTGTAAATAATACAACACCACGTGCATTTGGCTTCTTTTGTAGCTTATTGATGATGGTATCAAAAACTTTATCATCAGCTGCGCTGGGAACTTTTTCCGCAGCAGCTATGCAAACATTACGTTCGGATGCTTCTTTGTGAAATGCCTCTATGCCATATTCACCGTATGAGCCCTCTGAGTGTATGGTGGAGACATATGACCAATTTAAACATTTAATGATATCAACCAGTGCCACCGATTGAAATGTATCTGGTGGCACTGTACGTGCGAACAGATCAAAGCGAGTTTTATCAGAAAGCGTTTTCGCAGTGGACGCTGGTGATATTTGTGGTATGTGAAAGAGACGTAGCAAATTTGCTACCTGGAGAGATACAGAACTATATGAGCCGCCAATTACACCAAAAACTGGTCCAGATGATGTGTTTTTACGTAGCCGTGGCACAGACTCGTCTGCACACTCAAACGCGGACGTATCTAGATTATTAAGTGATGCGCGCACAAATTGCAATGACTGATTGAGCGCGTATGTGTCACGTGAGCATGTATCTAGTATATGTACACCAATTGTAATGCCGGGTAAAAGATTCGTATCATTATTGACACGATCAATAGCATATAACATGGCTTCCAGGCGATGTACACCACGATTATATACCTTGGGACCACAAGGTGTACCCTCGCCTTTCTCATGTACTGGAAATAACCCACCGAGAATAATATCACCGGGTAGATTTACTGAAACCATCTCCTGTGTGGGAGGCTTAGTTCCAATACTACTGCCAGCTACACTAACTACTCCAGTTGCAGTTAGCTTGGGTCCAGTTCCAAATCCTTCTCCTGGCCCGGTGACACTATCGGTCATTTTACCGTTCTGTTGCTGCCGATTGATATTTATTGTTGGAGCTGAGACTGGTGTTTTTGTTGTTTCGATTTCGGCCATTTCTATTGTATGCTGGGCAGTACATTGCGTGAATTGTATGTTGTAAACATTAACGGTAATGAGACCATAAAGTAAATAGTTGCAGTAGTTATTGTATAAATTATTAATGTAAGTGTGAACGCAGCTGCCTTTTCTGCTAATAAAACACCTCATGGCGCTGCTGCCACTTTGTTCCGGAAGACTATGGACTGAATTTGTTTTTTTTTTACGTTTTGTGTGATTGTGCAGTTGTACGTAAGTTTTCTGAAAGAAAAAAGTTAAAAATTATAACAGGAACCGTTGATGTATACTGTGGTCATTGGCGTACATAGAGATTTATCTTAGAGAGGAGATTAGCCACGCCAGAACTTGGCATTATGCCAAGTTTGCTGAATTGTAATACTAGTTCAAAATCGTTTGGAAAAATTAAATGCCGTTAAATTTCTGGTGCTCAGGCCCGAAAATATATCTTTAGCCCATGGAGCTATTGTACCAAAATTTCAACCAAATCGAACCACGGGAAGGCGTGTCAGTGGGTCGATTTGTATGATTTTTGTGCATTTTCGAGATGATTTTTTAGTATTATTTCTTTTAATTAACAAAATATCAACTTCGAGGTATATTTGTGGTTATCATTTTTTCATGCTTGCTTTTATTAATCAAATATTTCTCCAGTTCGCATCGTTGGTACAAAAAATCTTTGACATATGGTTTTCTATGTAAAAAAAAATTCCCAATCGATTGCGCACAGTGCCGTGGCCGAAAAATATAAAATAGGTATGGTTTCGAACGGGTAAAGTGGAAGTATGTCAGATTTTTTAGCATTTTTTACATTCGTATCAATGAATCAATGCTCAAAGTTGTGGCGATTTTCTGATTTATAATTTTCGCACATATTTCACATCATACTGAGTCCGTAAAAAACGATAACCACGAATATACCTCGAAATTGATGTTTTTTTTTAATTAAAAGAAATAATACTAAAACATCATCTCGTAAATGCACAAAAATCGGCCCACTGACACGCCTTCCCATGGGTGAAATTTTGGCACAAGGGCTTCATAGGCTCACGGTGCGTTTTAAATGTTTTAAATGAAAATCATGTGTCACCGAATATTTTCTTTTGGAAAGTGTTTGTTATTCCAAAAGAAACATTTTCGCGTGAAAATGAAAACGTAGAGTTTTTTCATCTCAATTTAAAAAAAAAATTAACTTTTTTTTACGTTTTTAGGTACTTTTTTGATAAAAAAGGTAGGTAAATAATCATATATATATATATATATAAGAAAATTAAAATATATTTTACATAATTAATAATGAGTAGGAGAACCTTTTTGCTTCATAAATGATGAGAATCGGTTTGGCATGCTGCCTACCAGGCGTGCACATTGGTCTGGAGTAATTGTTTGCCAATTATCTTGATTAACTTGCCACAAGCTGCTTTTCTCGCGGGTTTTCGTGCGGCTACGACCCGTCTGATTATGCCTCATAAGTTCTCTATAGAATTTAAGTCGGAACTTTGAGGTGGCCACTTCAGAATCTTGGTGGATTGTGTGTCGAGTCAAGATTTGACAAGTGGAGATTAATGTTTTGGACCATTATCAAGCTGGAAAATCCATCTAAGCGGAAAATTTTTGGTGTAATCGGTGGCCAAATGTTCCCGTAGTATATTCCTATATAAAAAATTTGATTATACGGGTTGCCAGGGTAACAAACAAACAAACAAACAAACAAACAAAAAAAACATCAAAACAAGTCTTCGGTTCGCAAACGGAACACTCTTTCAAAGGCCTGAATTTTTGAAGTATGATTATTTAAAGCGATGAATCTAAGTTCAACGTACTTGGGAGCGATGTTAGTATCTATGTGCAACATACTTCACTCAAAAAATAAATCATATTCTAAAAGTCAGTCCTTTGAAAAAGTGTTCCGTTTGCGAACCGAAAACTTGTTTTGATGTTTTTTTTGTTTGTTTGTTACCCTGGCAACCTGTACAATCAAATTTTTTACATAGGAATATACTACGGGAACATTTGGCCACCGATTACACTAAAAATTTTCCGCTCAGATGGATTTTCCAGCTTGATAATGGTCCAAAACATTAATCGCCACTTGTCAAATCTTGACTCGACACACAATCCACAAAGATTCTGAAGTGGCCAGAAAACCCGCGAGAAAAGCAGCTTGTGGCAAGTTAATCAAGATAATTGGCATACAATTACTCCAGACCAATGTGCACGCCTGGTAGGCAGCATGCCAAACCGATTCTCATCATTTATGAAGCAAAAAGGTTCTCCTACTCATTATTAATTATGTAAAATATATTTTAATTTTCTTATATATATATATATATATATATGATTATTTACCTACCTTTTTTATCAAAAAAGTACCTAAAAACGTAAAAAAAGTTAATTTTTTTTTTAAAATTGAGATAAAAAAAAATCTCTACGTTAAATGATTTTCATTTTCACGCGAAAATGTTTCTTTTGGAATAACAAACAATATCCAAAAGAAAATTTTCGGTGACAAATTATTTTCATTTAAAACATTTAAAACGCACCGTGGGCTTCATGTGTGTTTTCAGGCCTGAGCACCAGAAATTTAACGGCATTTAATTTTTCCATACGATTTTGAACTAGCCTAATGTACATTAGAGTGGTTCTTAGGGGAAAAAAATTGGAACGGCCACTCAATGAGTTCGAAATAGTATAAAAAAAGTTTTAGAAATTTTTTCAAATTTTTATCTTTAACCTATACTGCCGTCAGAAGCGAATAAGGCGTATCTCAAAAAAACTAGTTTCGATATAATTGATGTTTTGTAAATGCCGTTTTCTTCTTACTTTCTCTACAGATTTTTGAATTTATTTTTGGCAATTTAAATATCATTTTAATGTTATTTATTTATGATTAAGGGAAAATATCAAAATTCCATGTGTTTATTCGTTTTTTATGAGATACGTCCATTTCGCTTAGTATTTATAGCTTTAAAAATGTAGATACGCCATTTTACTTAAGACTTCTCATACAAACTTTCATACAAAAGAAATAATATTTACTATTGTATAAAATACAGATTAAATTAAATAGAAACTAGAATCAAATTATATTTTTAGAAATTATAGTATATTTACTGAAAGAAACATTTTAAAATTAAGCATATATTATTGTTACTAAAGAAATCTCAAGCCTTAAAAGAGTTTTCACCAAAATGACATTATATTTCCTGGTATTAGATGGTGAAGTGAACAAACAAAGAATGACAAGAACTTATAACGACAATGATAACATGATCCAGTCAACGAAGCTTTGCGTTATTGCCCGTTGTTTTTTTAAAATTATTATTCATAGTCAAATATACGACCATTTACCTTCGTATTATTGACATACGTCTAAATCGCTTAGTAATTTGGGGTAAAATTGAGATAGAGAAAATATTCTTAAGGGATTTTTTATATGTTTGAATTAAAATATCGTTATTTGGATTAGTTCATTAGACGCGTACTTTCTTAAGCTATCCAATGCCATAAGAATCTCGAATATCAATTTTTTTGAGATACGCCTTATTCGCTTCTGACGGCAGTATACTGACAATACGATGTTTGGCCTTAGACGTCACTTTTAATTATTTGTTCTTAGCGAAAAAGAAATGACGACGCACAGTGTGTTACTTCCATAGTAGCCGTGGCCAATAATAGTAATTATAATGAAATTCGGTATATGATTTTTTTAGCATATTAAGAAAAATCATAAAAATCGGTCCATTACCACGCCCACCTCTCATATAAAATAAAAGTTTTAATTGTTTTGAGTAATTTTTTTATATAGTAGTATATATTTAGACCTAAATAATAACCAAATATGAAGATGAAATTGCGCTCAGAACTAATGGAAAATTGGCCTTAACTCAACCTTAACTTCACTTTTCTTAACTCGACTGAAGCTTTTATTGTTTTCAAATTTAAAATTTTTTTTTTTTTTTTTTTGTATTGAAACATTTAAAAATTTTTTTGATGCAGTTTTATTTGATTCATAAATCTAAGAATATTTGTTGGTCAAATTACGACGGAACACGAAATTTGAAAAAAAAAATTTTTTTTTAAATTAAGACATTTTGAATATTGCTAAAATTTTTTTTCAAGATTTTCTACGTTTTCCGCCAATTCAGCTCTGTGTGGATTTTTTCTCATAGCCGCCAGTAAAGATGTTCATACATCAACAACAACAAAAATGTTTAACTGTCACATCTCTTGGTACAATGTTTGTTTAAGTGTGTGAGCACATAGTGGTAAACAAATACTTATGTACAGTGGCCGGAATAAATATTTTGACAAATATGTGCGTTTTAGTGTTCTTTCTGAAATGGCTAACTGTCAATGCTAGTTATGTAAAAAAATAACATTTGCTAGGTATCAAAAAGAACAAAAAAAAATTGCGTATTTTTTTTTGTTGATTTAAGCGCTGCAGTATATTTTAAAGATAAAAATCCACTTTGTGGATGGCATAAGTATTTTGACAATTCTGATGGCATAAGTTTACTTTGGAAGTGCCTCACACTTTTTTATAAAATACTACTTTTATTTCGAGGCTTTTATACTGAACACGAATATGGAATCAAAATTTATGTGACGCACCTAGTTTCGGAGATATAGCCATCGGAAGTTGGGAATATAGCTTTTAATGAAATCGTTGTTATAATTTGAGAACCCCTGCATTGGCGTTCAAAATATGGATGTATATGAAAGATAATTTAATGAGCTATAATATAAGCTCATAAAAGTTTGAAATTTCAGCTACAGTTTTTGACATATGACATTTTATCTCAATTTCTGGTCAACTTTTTTTTAAAAAACCGTTATTTTTTCAAAAACTTTTATTTTACAAACATTTTTATTAATACATAAGAAAGTCCTTTCAAATTGTGGCTGTTCTATGCTGGTTTTTCTTGGCCAACCTGATATTTTAAGGAAGGAAAATGAACGACCTCTAGAAATTTACTTGAAATATAGGATCGTTTAATTTTTTATTAAAACTTTTAGTTGTTTTGTGAAAAATACCACCGCACACAAATATGTTATTGTTTTTATTGATACTGTTGCTTTGTTGTTGTTCTTGTTTTTGGTGATCTTGCTTATGTTTTTTCAACAAATTCCAAAACTTCAAGTAAATTCCTCGAGCGCATTCACTTTCCTTCCTTAAAAAATCCACTTGTCCAGGAATAAACCACTTAGAATAGCACACCATTTGAAAGGACATAAAATGCGCTTTCTAAAGTATTAATTAAAATGTTTGTTAAATAAAAATTATTCTAAAAAAATAACGCTTTTTTAAAAAAAACTTGACCAGAAATTTAGATAAATTGTCATATCTTGAAAATTATCAAAAACTATTTATTGCTGAAATTTCGAACTTTTATGAGTTTTTATAATAGTTCAGTACCTGGAGACCGACCACTGTTCGGTTTTTCGTTTTGAGGTTGAAAAAATCGAAAAAATATGGAATTTGTTGAAAAAAGTTGACTTTTCACTTTCACGCTTCAACTTCTCTTTACTTTTTTCTGTTCCATTTTTTTCAACAATTTTGCTTCGTTTTTAGTTTCGTCAAATTGTGGTCTGATGCAAAAGTGTTTATAAAAAGAGTGGATTGGGACCAAGAGTGAATAGAAATGAAAAGGATAATGCAAAATGGCTCGATTTCATTTAAATTGGACACTAAATCGACTGAGATATCGCAGAATTTATATAAAAGAGCGCAACCGATTGTACAGTTAGTACGAGGGGTAAAACCTATAAGCCACTTTGGTACAAAAACTTATCGCACCTTATTACGTTTAGCGGTTGGTGCTATTTTTTAAATTTTATTGCTGTAAGGATATTTTCCTTGTTCTTCGGCTTATCCCGGAGGTAATCACTCCATAAGTGACAACTCATCGAGGCGGTTCACCCCGAGTAACGTTGGGTCACTTTGGTTCATGAACTTCGTAAACATCCAAAAAAAAAAAATTCCACGCACCGCAAAACGTTATTAGGTGCGCAAAGTTTTTACACCAACGTGGCCAATAGGTGTTATAGAGCAATTCTACAAAAATCGCACGCAAACCGCAATATCACGATTTTCACTCATCTCGGTGACTCCAAGTAACCCAAAGTGACTCGTGGTGAACCACCTCGATGAGTAGTCACTTATGGAGTGATTACCTCCGGGATAATCCGAAGAACAAGGAAAATATCCTTACAGTAATAAAATCAAAAAATCGCACGCACCGCAAGACATAATTAGATGCGCAAAGTTTTTACACCAACGTGGCCAATAGGTGTTGTAGAGCAATTCTACAAAAATCGCACGCAACCCGCAATACCGCGATTTTCACTCATCTCGGTGACTCCAAGTGACCCAAAGTGACTCGGGCTGAACCACCTCGATGAGTAGTCACTTATGGAGGAAGAACAAGGAAAATATCCTTACAGTAATAAAATCAAAAAATCGCACGCACCGCAAGACATAATTAGATGCGCAAAGTTTTTACACCAACGTGGCCAATAGGTGTTGTAGAGCAATTCTACAAAAATCGCACGCAACCCGCAATACCGCGATTTTCACTCATCTCGGTGACTCCAAGTGACCCAAAGTGACTCGGGCTGAACCACCTCGATGAGTAGTCACTTATGGAGTGATTACCTCCGGGATAATCCGAAGAACAAGGAAAATATCCTTACAGTAATAAAATCGAAAAATCGCACGCACCGCAAAACATAATTAGATGCGATAAGAGTTTGTACCAACGTGGCCCATAGGTGTTATAGACCAATTCTACAAAAATCGCACGCAAACCACAAAATCGCGACTTTCACTCACCTCGGTGACTCCAAGTGACCCAAAGTGACTCGGAGTGAACCGCCTCGATAAGTAGTCACTTATGGAGTGACTATCTCCGGGATACTCCAAAGAACAAGGAAAATATACTTGCAACAATAATTATCAAAAAATCGCACGCATCGCAAAACATAATTAGGTGCGATAAGAGTTTGCACCAACGTGGCCTATAGGTGTTATAGACCAATTCTACAAAAATCGCACGCAAACCACAAAATTGCGATTTTCTCTCATCTCGGTGACTCCAAGTGACCCAAAGTGACTCGGAGTGAACCGCCTCGATAAGTAGTCACTTATGGAGTGACTACTTCCTGGATACTCCGAAGAACAAGGAAAATATCCTTACAGTAATAAAATCGAAAAATCGCACGCACCGCAAAACATAATTAGATGCGATAAGAGTTTGTACCAACGTGGCCCATAGGTGTTATAGACCAATTCTACAAAAATCGAACGCAAACCACAAAATCGCGATTTTTTCTCATTCGGTGACTCCAAGTGACCCAAAGTGACTCGGAGTGAACCGCCTCGATGAGTAGTCACTTATGGAGTGACTACGTCCGGGATACTCCAAAGGACAAGGAAAATATCCTTACAGCAACAAATTCCGCAAATCGCTCAGGACGCACTAAGTGGTAAAATATTAAAAATGACCACTACAATATTAACACTACACCACTGTAATTAAAAGTCTATTGGAACAAAAAATTTTTTTTATTTTTCGTGCTTTCTCTATCGATTGGAACAAAAAATTTAAAAAAATTACTCCCATAGTACACTAAATAACATTTAACGTTTTTCGTACGTATGGGAGGTGCCACGCCCACTTACGCAATCCCGTTGAAATCCATATAATTTCAAAGCTTATAGTAATCGACACCTCTACACCAAATTTAAAGAAAATACCTCCCATAGTGCACTAAATACAACATTCAACGATTTTCGTATATATGGGACGTGCCACGCCCACTAACGAAATCTCGTCGAAATCCATTTAACTTAAAAATTTTTGGTAACCGACATCTCTGTACCAAATTTTAATGAGATTACTCCCATAGTGCACTTAATATAACATTTAACGGTTTTTGTTTGTATGGGAGGTGCCACGCCCACTGAAGCAATCCCGTCGAAATGCATTTAATTTCAAAGCTTATAGTAACCGACAACTCCTCACCAAATTTTAAGAAGATTACTCTCATAGTACAATAAATATAACATTTAACCTGTTTTGCTTGTATGGGAGGTGCCACGCCCACTGGTACTATTACACCCATTTTTCGTCTTGAGGTACCTTATAGCAAGTATATCCACCATATGAAATTTCAGAACGATTGTGTTGTTAATTCTCTTATTATAATGTTTATAAATATTGTGGGCTGTGCCACGCCCTTAAACGAATTTTGCCAGTATAGTGACATAGCATGTTATGATGACTGCTCTTAGTGGTATTATCTATAAAATTTTTATGAAAATCCTCAGTGCCGTTTTTGAGTAAAATTGAATCAAAATTTTCAATTATTGAAAAGTGCCACGCCCAATTTTCCGATTCCGCCCACTTTTGGCAAAATTTAAGACATTTATGATCTGCATCTGTGTACCAAATTTCATCACAATATCTTGAATAGTTTTCAAGATATGACGTTATGAAAATAAAAGTTTAGGGCTGTGCCACGCCCCTCCAGGAGCCTTTGATAAGTTAAAACCCAGCCCAATCCTAATTTTGTTCACATATGTACCTAACCCCCAAGTTTCATCAAAATCGCTGCACCCGTTTTGGAAATAAAGTCTGAAAATATATAAATATATATACAATTTTAGCTCGTTTAATAATATTAGATTAAATTATCTTTCATCTGACATCCATATTTTGAAAGTCGATCAAAGGATTCCCAAATTATGACAACCAATCATTAAAAGCTATATCCCCGACTTCCGATGGATATATCTCCGAAACTAGATGCGTCACCCAACTTTTGATTTCATATTCGTGTTCAGTATTGAAAGTCTCGTAAGAAAATTAGGACTTATGCCATAAAAATTTGTCAAAATACTTATGCCACCTACAAAGTTGATTTTTATCTTTAAAATATACTGCAGCGCTTAAATCAACAAAGAAAAATACGCAGCTTTTTTGTTCTTTTTAATGCCTAGCATGTGTTGTTTTTTTAACATACGTATATAGTACCGTTAGCATTGACAGATAGCCATTTCAGAAAGAACACTAAAACGCACATATTTGTCAAAATATTTATGCCGACCACTGTATATCCAACATACCACCAGCACTAATAATTAAACGCTCATACTTTTACATCTACTGTATCAATATTCGATGCTCACAACATCAACGCGAATCTCTACATTCGCTCTCTGGTACTCGCGGCTTCTTGGTATAACAAGGTAAAAAGCTCAGAGAAAGAAAAAACCCATAAAAAGCTTCCTTTTTTGTACAAACATCCATGCAAGAAGTTTGCTGAAGAATGGTGCTGATGATGGCTCATGATGGCGAAGTTACGCTGCTTCTTCTGCTGTTGGTACTGGTGTTGCTGCAAATAGTGGTAAAGGCCGCAAGGACAGCCAAATAAAATGTTATTAATATAAAAATAAAAATATAATTAGCTAAACGAACTTTTGAAAGCGAATACCAAAAAAAAAAATCTGTGATGTTATTCAGGTAATGTTATTCATTCATCATTCAGGTAGTTCATTTATTTATAGTTTGGATTTTTTTGAATTCAGATAATTTAAAATTCAGGCTGACTGTTCTGCGCAAAAAATGTAACTCTGAATTTCATCTGAATTCAAAGAGAAATTAGAACATGCGCGAAAAAAAATTAAGATCTGAATTTCATTTTTGTACTTTTGGATTTTTAAATAAAGAAAAATGCTAAAAAATAAAGAATTTTAAATTTGTGAATTTTCCAACCTATGACTATCTGAATTTTAAAACATCTGAGTTTCGAATTATCTGATTTTTAAGACATTTTTAATTCGAGTTGTCTGAATTCTAAATTGTTTGACATTTTTTCATTACTTAAATTTTGAACCACTTGGATCTATGAATTTTGCATAGAGCAAAAAATTTTGAAGAACGAAAGTATTTACTGACATCATTAATACTTATAAGGAGTGAGTCATTAGAAATTAGTGCTCACTTTTTTGCTTATAAATTCTTTCATAAAAAAAACAATTTAAACTATTTTGATCAGGTTAGCTTAGAAAATCATATCAAATACTATTTCATATTACTTTGCATTATTCATCTATTATTTTGCGAAGACATGAGCAGTGAAATAGAAATGCGTGAATAAATCAAAAGCAGGGATCGCGAGGGAAAAAAAGTTGTTGTGACCGCAATAACGTAAAGAAGGTCGTAACCATGTTCAAGAATTATTTCAACTTTTCAGGAAGCAAAACCGCTCAGCTAGCAAGTTCCTCCGAGTCATTTGCACGAAGAGTGAAAAAAGAGGCTAGGCGGAGTTGCAAAGCAAAAATACGCGCTCAAAAACTGAGTAAAGATTTTGTGTCCAAATTTGAATGTTGCATTATGGATGACGAAACGTACGTCTATTCCGACATTTTTTAGCTTCCTGGCCAAGAATTTTATGGTGCCAACGCTAGAGCACATGTACCGGAAAATTCAAAACACAGAAAAAATAAAAAAATTCCCAGAAAATTCTTGTTTGGCGGGCAAATATACGCTTCAAAATTATCATTTTCTTCATTTGAATTAAATTTGAGTTAAAAAAATATTATCTTTTTAAAATGGAATCAGTGGTTACTGAGAAATATTTATTTTTTAATGCACTAATGTCTAATGGCGCACTCCTTATAATGTAAAAGAATAATACCCTGTGGTACTCAGTGGCGTAGCTAAGAGTTGAGGGGCCCACCCGCGAAAATCTTAGTGAGGCCCCCTTGAAACAATTTTTTTATCTTCGAATGAGCAAACCTACTTAAGTAATCGTATCGACCCAGCTCGTGCAGTTTTTTAATAATTAAATATGCAAACCTAAGTAACTGAATCAACCCAGCTCAAACTATTTATTGATCGTTGAATCGGCAAACCCAAGTAACTGAAACGACCCAACTCGTGACATTCTTTTGATCTTTGAAACTGCAATCCTAAGTAACCGAATCAACCCAGCTGGTACAATTGATTTGATCGTTGAATCTGCAAGCGTAAGAAACCGAGTTGATCCAATTGGTGCAGTTTGAGAGATAATAGGACCCCCTGCAAAATTATTTATGAGGCCTCCCCCATGTCGATGAAAGTGATAGAAATTCAAATTTGAATTAAAAAAAAAGGAAAATTTCTTTAATTGTAAAAATAAGTTTTTATTAGTAAAAAAATAATAGTATTGTTTGATGTCCTATTCAAATCTTTTGGAACGTCTAACATTTTTTTCTACAAATTCATCAATTAATTCATCGATATTGGTTTTTTCGCCCGTTCACATTCAATCGATAACAGTGCTAAAGCAGATAATCGGACTTGTGACATACTAGAACGTAAATAATTTTTAACTTTGAAAAAGACCGTTCTGCTGAAGCAACTGTTACTGGTAATGTTAAATACAATTTTATTATGATCATTACGTCTGCGACATTACCTAAAAAAGAGGAATGGTTTTCTATTAAATATTGTAATAATTCTTTAATTGATGTGTCGCGTGAAATATTTTTTTAATTAAATTTCGGAGGGAGAAAAGCTGGTGTGTAAAATCTGATGAAATTTCTATGGAGTATAGACTAAATAATTCTTCTGCTGCATTCCGTAGATCATCGTCATTCATGGCAAGTAAATTTTTAGGGAAAATGCAGCGAAAGTTTTTGGATATTTTTTGGGTTCCTCCGAACCTTGAGCGCAATTGTCCAATGATTATATCCAGATGAGCATTGAACACATTAACTTCAAATGCGTGTCGTGGATCGCTAATCACTTCGTGCTTTGACAACTCATCGAAAAAAGATTTTACTTTTCTCACTATTTTATGCTCGAATACTGCTTCGATTTCCCAACTGGAAGCTGAAACTTGAGCTTCTTCGACGACCTTTTCAAAATTGTTTCTTAATTCTATTATATTATCTAAGGACACTTTTAATAGCTCTGAAGCATAAAATAAATCCATACTTTTCTCCTGCAATTCTTTTGAGACTAAATTAGTCATTTCTAAAACCTTGCATTCCATGACTAGAAAAGTAACAAATTCTTTGTTCAAAAGTTTATATAAAGATATTGCTTCATTTTTGGTATCACTGCATTTGGATACTGAGTTTATTTTTAATAATGATTTCATTATTGGTCTAAACCCTAGTCGACATGCATATATAATAGCATCATGTCTAGATGACCACCTTGTAGCACACAATTTTTTCAATACACTGGATACCTCAATCAGTATGAATTCATTGTTTCAATGAGCACATCCCAGCGCTTAATACAATACTTGCACTAAAAAATGCAAAAAGTCGTTGAAGAGTTTCGTAAAATTTCTGTACCAAAACTAAAGGTTTAACAGAATCTTCTAAAACTATATTAAGGTTGTGAGCTAAGAAATGAACGTAGGACGCTTTCGGCTGAATATTACAAATTCTTTTTTGTAATCCAGAATAGATGCCACTCATTACACTAGCTCCATCATATCCTTGGCCACGAAAATTTTCGAATAGTATATCATTTTCAACGAGCGTTTAAAATTTTGCGTTACAAATTTTTCAAATGACCCCCACTGAAGAAGTTTCACTTTAAAAATTTGCTCAAGCTGGGTCGATTCGGTTACTTGGGTTTGCAGATTTAATTATTTAACATTCATAGTTTTTCGCGGTTGCACGGGGGGCCCCCCGCACCGCGTGGTTTGCGGACGCTCAGCTACGCCACTGGTGGTACTCCAAAAGTAGCAATAAAGTGGTAAGATTTAACGCCATTTATCTCCACCAAACAAACTCTGAACTGTTAAGATTGGATCCACTTCAAAAAAGCAGAATGAAAACCCATTTTAGCAAGTTTAGCTAATTAAACATTATTAGGGGTCGTTGAAGTATTACGTAACGCAATTTTAAAGGTATTTGACGCCTCCCCCCCCCTCTCCTTAAACGTTACGGTATCACCCAAGTGACCATGTTTACCTAAAAGTCACAATTATGTTGCGCAATGTACCGGAAAGTCATTTTAGCGACTTTTGTTATGTTTTAGTCGCGTTTGCGATAATAATAAATAAAACAAGAGATTTTTAACTCGCAGCGTAACGCGTTGTTCGAAATCCTGCCCCCCCCCTAATAGTGCGTTACGTAATACTTGAACGGCCCCTAAGGCACCTTTTCAAATGCCTTAGAAAAATCGGTATGGAAAACATCAACTTGAAGTCCTGATTCAAAAGAAATGCGAAGTCTCGATTCAATTTAACCATTTTTGTCTATTTTATTCATCCATTCATTTATTCACTTGCTTATTAATTTGTGCATTTATTTATGCATTCTGTGGGGGTAACTTTTCAAATGAATTATTCTCTCTATGTAATTGCTATGTGAAGTCAATGTTAATATGTGAAAGTGTTAGCATTAACTTAACATTGTTACCAATAGTTACAATTGTTCTTAATCATAAACAATTCAAGGGGAATTGAATCAAATATTGACTGTCTTTGATTGCAAGACAAAAAAAAAAATGAAACATGTGACAATTTATAAATTCCGTAGAGGGTGGCAAAAATAGAAAATACATAAATGGCATGTGATAACATCAGAGATAACTATTTTAGCTTTGATTATGCACTCGCATCATGTATGTAGTGGCGTGCCGTATCGAATAGCAGCGTGGCGTAATCAATTTCGTTGCAATTGGCTCTGTACGTGTCGTAACGTTGCAATAATTTGCTGAAATGTTTTTTCTTTCAACTTAGTTTTCATAATTCCTATTAAATTTTAATTAATTTTTTGTTTGTGCGGACTGGTGTCAACATTTTTCCTAGGGGCTAACGAAAAACTTTTTTTTTTATAATTAAACATTATTTAATTGAACTTACAGTCATTAGCAAAGACCAATATTGTAAATTTTTACTTATTGATCAATGCTAATTTTCAACAAACATGACAGAGATAACAAATGGAACAATTTTAACCTGGTAATTGGTGACATGTTTCGGCTATTACCAATAGCCTCATCTGACCAGTTTGGTTAATTCTGTACATGGACTCGAACCCCTGACCGTTCATGCATTGCAATTGCATATTTTGCGACGGCCGCTCTAACACTTGAGCTACGAGGCACTACCCAAGAGGTGTACAGAGTGCGTATATTACATTTGTTATCGTCACTTTCTCGCTTGTTGCCATAGCCGTTAGACCGTCGGCCTAAAGCCATGCTATGATTTATTTTTCGAATTGTTCCATTTGTTATCTTTGTCATGTTTGTTGAAAAATAGCATTGGTCAATAAGTAAAAATTTACAATATTGGTCTTTGCTTAATGACTGTAAGTTCAATTATATAATGTTTAATTATAAAATAATCAGTCGCTAAAATCAAATTTCTTTTTTCTTTTATTTTATTCATTATTATGTTATTACAAAAGAAATAAATATAACTAAACACTTCATAAATAATATAAAATATAAATTCTTAATAAGATAGTGAAATTTGTATTTTCGTACGAAAATAGTGATAATGTCACGTTTTTTATATTAATCTATCTACTCTACTATTATTAAACGAGCAATAATTGTATCTATTTATATATTTATATATATATATATTTATTCATTTATACATATATATATTTTCAGACTTTATTTCCAAAACGGGTGCAGCGATTTTGATGAAACTTGGGGGTTAGATACATATGTAAACAAAATTAGTATTGAGCTGGGTTTTAACTTATCAAAGGCTCCTGGAGGGGCGTGGCACATCCCTAAACTTTTATTTTCATAACGTCGTATCTCGAAAAACATTCAAGATATTGTAATAAAATTTGGTACACAGATGCAGATCATAAATGTCTTAAATTTTGCAAAAAGTGGGCGGAATCGTAAAAGTAACCGTGACACTTTTCAATAATTGAAAATTTTGATTCAATATTACTCAAAAACGGCACTGACGATTTTCATAAAAATTTTGTAGATAATACCACTAAAAGCAGTCATCATAACATGCTATGTCACTATACTGGCAAAACTCGTTGAAAGGCGTGGCACAGCCCACAATATTTATAAACGTTATAATAGGAGAACTAACAATGCAGTCGATATGAAATTTAGTATGGTAGGTATAATTGCTATAAGGTATTTTTTAACCAAAAATGGGTGCAATAGTATCAGTGGGCGTGGCACCTCCGATACAAGCAAAAAACGTTAAATGTTATATTTAGTGTGCTATTAATCTAATCTTTCTAAAATTTGGTGCTAAGATGTCGGTTACCATAAGCTTTAAAATTAATTGGACTTCGATGGGATTGCATCAGTGGGCGTGGCACCTCCTATATTAGCAAAAAACTTTTTGTGTAATATTTGGTGAACTATAAGAGTAATCCTAATAAAATTTTGTATAGAGATGTCGGTTACTATAAGCTTTGAAATTATATGGAGTTCGAAACGATTTTGTTAGTGGGCGTGGTACCTCCCATTCAAGCAAAAAACCTTTTGTGCAATATTTGGTGAACTATAAGAGTAATCCTAATGAAATTTTGTATGGAGGTGTCGGTTACTATAAGCTTTGAAATTAATTGGACTTCGATGGGATTTCATCAGTAGACGTGGCACCTCCCATACATGCAAAAAAGGTTTTGTGCTATATTTGGTGAACTGTACGAGTAATCCTAATGAAATTTGGTATAAAGATGTCGGTTACTATAAGCTTTAAAATTAATTGGATTTCGACGGGATTGAATCAGTGGGCGTGGCACCTCCCATACAAGCAAAACACGTTTTGTGTTATATTTAGTGCGCTATGAGAGTTATCTTTTTAAAATTTGGTATAGAGATGTCGGTTAGTAAAAACTCTTAAATTAAATGGACTTCGACGGGATTGGATCAGTGGGCGTGATACTTCCTACTATAACAAAATGCTGCAAGTGGGTCATTTTGTGATTTATTTAAATATTTTTCGACTGTTTCAACTTTTTTTAACCTCTTTCAACATTTTCCATATTTTTCCGACTTTGTCAAACTCATTCAACTTTTTTCGACCTCATTCAATTTTTTTAGAGACATTCAACTTTTTTCGAGATTTCCAGCCTCTTTCAACTTTATTCAACCTCATTCAATTTTTTCGACTTTTTCAACCATATTCAACTTTCTTCGACTTTTTGAACGTCATTCAACTTTTTTAGAATGATTCAAGTTCTTTCATTTGTTTCAACATTTTTCAACCTCTTTCAACTTTTTTCAACATTATCCGACTTTGTCAACCTTATTCAACTTTTTTGACTTATTGAACCTCATTCACCTTTTTTAGAGTTATTCAACTTTTTTCAACCGTTTCAACATTATTCAACCTCTTTCAACTTTTTTCAACATTTTCCACCTTTGTTAACCTTATACACCTTTTTTCGACTTTTTTACCCTCATTCAACTTTTTTTGAATTATTCAACTTTTTCCAACTGTTTCAACATTTTTCAACCTCTTTCAACTTTTTTCAACATTTTCCATATTTTTCCGACTTTTTGAACATCATTCAATTTCTTAGAGTTATTCAACTTCTTTCATTTGTTTCAACATTTTTCAACCTCTTTCAACTTTTTTCAACATTTTCCGACTTTGTCAAACTTATTCAACTTTTTTGACTTTTTGAACCTCATTCAACTTTTCTAGAGTTATTCAACTTTTTTCAACCATTTCAACATTTTTCAACCTCTTTCAACTGTTTTCAACATTTTCCATATTTTTCCGACTCTGTCAGACTCATTCAACTTTTTTCGACCTCATTAAATTTTTTTAGAGATATTCAACTTTTATCGAGTTTTTCAACCACTTTCAACTTTACTTAACCTCATTAAATTGTTTCGACTTTTTCAACCATATTCAACTTTTTCAACCTCATCAAATTTGTTTTGAGATATTTAAACTTTTTTCGAGTTTTTTAAACTCTTTCAACTTTATTCAATCTCATTTAATTTTTTCAACTTTTTCAACCATTTTTCAACCTTATTTAACTTTCTTCGACTTTTTGAACCTTATTCAACTTTTTTCGAATTATTCAACTTCTTTCAACTGTTTCAACATTTTTTATCCTCTTTCAACTTTTTTCAACATTTTCCATATTTTTCTGACTTTTTGAACGTCATTAAACTTTTTTAGAGTTATTCAACTTTTTTACACCGTTTCAACATTTTTTAACCTCTTTCAACTTTTTTCAGCATTTTCCGCCTTTGTCAACCTTATTCTCCTTTTTTCGACTTTTTTAACCTCATTCAACTTTTTTCGAATTATTCAACTTTTTTCAACTGTTTCAACATTTTTCAACCTCATTCAACTTTTTTCAACATTTTCCATATTTTTCCGACTTTTTGAACGTCATTCAACTTTTTTAGAGTTACTCAACTTCTTTCATTTGTTTCAACATTTTTCAACCTCTTTCAACTTTTTTCAACATTTTCCGACTTTGTCAACCTTATTCAACTGTTTTGACTTTTTGAACCTCATTCAACTTTTCTAGAGTTATTCAACTTTTTTCAACCGTTTCTACATTTTTGAACTGTTTTCAACATTTTCCATATTTTCCGACTTTGTCAGACTCATTCAACTTTTTTCGACCTCATTCAATTTTTTTAGAGATATTCAACTTTTTTCGGGTTTTTCAACCACTTTCAACTTAATTCAACCTCATTCAATTTTTTCGACTTTTTCAACCATATTCAACTTTTTCAACCTCATCAAATTTTTTTTGACATATTTCAACTTTTTTCGAGTTTTTCAAACTCTTTCAACTTTTTTCAATCTCATTTAATTTTTGCGACTGGTCCAACATTTTTCAACCTTATTCAACTTTCTTCGACTTTTTGAACCTCATTCAACTTTTTTCGAATTATTCAACTTCTTTCAACTGTTTCAACATTTTTCAACCTCTTTCAACTTCTTTCAACATTTTCCATATTTTTCCGACTTTTTGAACGTCATTCAACTTTTTTAGAGTTATTCAACTTCTTTCAACCGTTTCAACACTTTTAAACCTCTTTCAACTTTTTTCAACATTTTCCGCCTTTGTCAACATTATTCACCTTTTTCCGACTTTTTTAACCTCATTCAAGTTTTTTCGAATTGTACAACTTTTTTTAACTGTTTCAACAATTTTCAACCTCTTTTAATTTTTGTCAACATTTTCCATATTTTTCCGACTTTAGCAACTTCATTTAACTTTTCTTGACTTTTTGAACATCGTTCAACTTTTTGGAGATTTTCAACCTCTTTCAACTTTTTCAACACTTTTCACTTTCACGCTTCAACTTCTCTCAACTTTTTTCTGTTCCATTTTTTTCCGACTTTTCCAACATTTTTCGCCTTTTCAACCCATACTACTTTTTTAACCTTTATTGACGTTTTTCAACCTCTTATAACTTTCCTAATTTTTATTTTTGGCTTTTCAACTCTTTTCAATGTTTTTTAAATATTTCAACTTATTCAATATTAGTCAACTTTTTTCAACAAATTCCATATTTTTTCGATTTTTTCAACCTCAAAACGAAAAACCGAACAGTGGTCGGTCTCCAGGTACTACCTTTAATAATTAAATTATGTGTGGGGTGAAAGAATTAAAAAGTCAAAAACAAATTTGCAATGAAAGAAAATTAAAAATAGCTAAAAATATACACTTGTGCTCACATAATTAAGTCATTCGTATGCTACGTACCATTTTTGTTAAAATTTATTTATTAATTTTTTTCTGTTGCTTATATTATTAGTTTCTATAATCCTGCTATGTAAGCATCAATGCTGCCTACCAGACGTGCACATCGGTCTGGAGTAATTTTATGCCACTTCCTTGGTGGATTGTGTGCCCAACTAAGATTTGACAAGTGGAGATCAATGTTTTGGGCCATTATCAAGCGGGAAAGTCCATCTCGCGAAAAATTTTTGGTGTAATCGGTGGCCAAATGTTCCCATATTATTAGGGTCCGACCGAAGGCTTCGGCTTCGTCCACCTTCGGCCTAAAATTCGCACATTCGGCCTACCTTCGGCTTCGGCTTTAAAATGGCCGAAGGTTGGCCGATGCCGAAGGTTTGCAAATGAATGCATTTTCGAAGTAAAATTCCCCAATTTGAAACACACGAAATAGGCAAAAGTGAAATAGTTTGGAATGGAAAGTTTTTTAAACAAAAATAGCTCAGAATGTGATATTGTAAAGTTAATGTAAACGACAGTAGTTGTGCAGCACTTTTTTAAAGGCATGAATTTTTGGAGTATGATCAATTAAAGCGATGAATCCAATTTCAACGCACTTGGGAACGATGTTAGTCTCTATGTGAGACATACTTCACTCAAAGAATAAATCATATTCTAAAAGGCAGTCCTTTGAAAAAGTGCTCCGTTTGTGAACCGACGACTTTTTTTCATGTTTTTAGAGGACACATACAGCCACCTTAAGGTAAACGTTTTTACCAATAATTTTAATAAAATTATGAAGCGAACCGTGTACAGTTTTTGATGCTTTTAAGATCTAGTGAAATTTTAAAATATGCTGTGATAGTTGTTTTTAATGTATTTTGAGTTGCTGAACACGGTGAAGTCACTAATTTTTGTAATTATGCAAATGTTTTTGTGTTATTTACCATTTATCATCGAAAAAACTCGACACAAAAACAAATTGTTTATTTTATCGGCCGAAAAACTAGTGAAAAAAAGTTTTTTTTTATTATTTTTTGTGGGCTTTAAAGGTATTTTTGACCACAAAACCCACAAAGAAAAAAAATAAGAAATTTTTTATATGTCGGGCATTTTACGTGAAGCGGACAGGGGAAATGGGGTTCATGTTTCCAATTTCAGATATATTTGAATATGTTGTACCTGTATATGTCCTCGACACAGAAACAAAATATTTTTAGAATGGCAACACTGGTTTAGAAAATATGGGTCTTTGAAAATTGGAGAAATGGTAAGGTATGTACTACTTCAAATGCCATTATTCAGTTTAAAAAAAGTCTAGTGAAATGAATTAACCACTGGATTTTATACTTCATTTATTGACCTTTTTAACCCCATAATTGGATTTTGAAAATAAATAAAAAATACACTGAAAAAAATTATAAATATTTTTATTTTTGATTTTTTGCAATGTTCGCCTTACAAAAAAAATTTTTTTTAGTGCATTAATAAAAAGCTTATATTATGTTTATACTTCATGCCAAGTTTGTTAATGGTCCTCCCAGCTGTTTTGGAGCTATATGCATTGCAATGCCGAAAAACAAGGTAGCACCGTCCTCGCGTCGAGTCGTCAGCACGACTTACTATTTTATTGATATTTGGCTTATGTTCAGTTTAGCTCACAATCGAAATTGATTATAAACTAAATATTTTCTTATGCGCTTTTGAATTTTAAGAATAAATATGGAATCAAAAAGTATCGCTCTGATTTGGTTTCGGAGATATAGCCATCGGAAGTTGCGGATATAGATTTTCTAAAAATCAATGTAAGTCAATAACGCCTGCCTGCGGTTCAAAAAACCGTTATTTTTCCAAACAAATTAGTTTTATCCTACAGTTTTATTAACATAATAACAAAATTTTTTAAACAATATTGTAGCTTTTTAAATTACCTTTCATAGGCGTTTCTGACTTACATTGATTTTTAGAAAATCTATATCCACAACTTCTGATGGCTATATCTCCGAAACAAAATCAGAGCGATACTTTTTAATTCCATATTTATTCTTAAAATTCAAAAGCATATAAGAAAATATTTGGTTTATAATCAATTTTGATTGTGAGCTAAACTGAACATAAGCCAAATATTAATAAAATAGTAAGTCGTACAAACGACTCGATGCGAGGACGGTGCTACCTTGTTTTTCGGAATTGTAATGCATATAGCTCCAAAACGGCTGGTAGGACCATTAACAAACTTGGCATGAAGTATAAACATAATATAAGCTTTTTATTAATGCATTAAAATTTTTTTTTGGTATGGCGAACATTGTAAAAAATCAAAAATAAAAATATTTATAATTTTTTCCAGTGTATTTTATATTTATTTTCAAAATCCAGTTATGGGGTTGAAAAGGCCAATAAATGAAGTATAATATCCAGTGGTTAATTCATTTTACTAGACTTTTTTTAAACTGAATAATGGCATTTGAAGCAGAACTACCTTTCAATTTCTCCAATTTTCAAAGACCCATATTTTGTAAACCAGTGTTGCCATTCTAAAAATATTTTGTTTCTGTGTCGAAGACATATACAAGTACAACGTATTCAAATATATCTGAAATTGGAAACATGAACCCCACTTCCCCTGTCCGCTTTACGTAAAATGCCCGACATATAAAAAAAAAATCTCCTGACCTTAAATGTGGGTAAACAGGCATTAAACTCATGTCATTTCTTTATCATATTAATACAAATTCACAGTAAAATTTTAAGCGAAAAAAATATTGGGGTTTTTGAGAAAATCAGCCTTGATTTTTTTTTCATAAAAAGCGCTACAACCCCGCCAATTTTCAACAATTTTCAAAATTTCTTAAAGATTCTGATAGAGAATCAGAAGTTCTATTAGAAGCAAAAGACAAAAGTTAATTATTTTGATTTGGATGAAACTACTTTGAAAAATAACATATTTAATCGGCAACCAATTCCGCAATTTGAAGTCACTCCGACTGCATGGTATGAGATGGATTTGATCTTTATAAATTTTTAAGGTATTTTTGACTACAAAGATCCCAAGAAAACAATAAATAAAAAAACAGTTTTTCATAAAAGAAAAAAAAAAGGGAAAAATAATTAAAAAAAATTCTTTTGGGCTTAAAAACTAAAGAAAAATAGTTTTTATATATTTTTGTTTTGTGGGATTTAAAAGTATTTTTGATTACAAAGCACACAAAAAAAAACTATATAAAAAAATTTTAATTTTTAATGTCTTAGTCGCAATTTTTCCTTGAAAATACTAATAATGTTAATATTATCGATTATGTTTTTGGAATCTTCGGACACCAAATAATAATTGTGCACTGTCAGACTTGGTTGACAATTTTTACCGATCTTGATCTTGCTTGAAGCGAATCCACCAATTTCCTAATATTATTTTCAAATTTATGCTCATATATGGAATTTCTTCAAGAGAGAATCTGGTCGGATTTTCCGGAGCATGGATTTTGACACTTCGAGGGTTCAGAAATCATCTACCATAGGCCGTTTTTGTGGGCATTTTTTTTAAACTTTCTGTTCGTTCAAGCTTGGTGTGTTATAGAGCTAATTCGGAGCTATAAGTTAAACCTTTTGTCAAAATAAAAATCAGTTCTATTTTGACTTTTTTTTTACTTTAAATGTGTTCAATGGTCGAACGAGACCCATGGAAATGTCCATCTATAATTTCTAATTATCACTAAATATATGATTGACATTATAGGATTGTTGAAGTAAACATTATATGATCAAAACAATAATATGTTTCAATTCTGTGGAATAATATAAGATCAAATTTGTATTGCGATCATATCAACTACACCAATTGTTGATTATTACTAAATCTCGATAGATACAATTAAATGGTTTCTATGCCTATGTACGTAATCGAATTATCAAGTATTTACAATTTTTTATTTGTATTATAAAAGAAACTGTTATTGTTTTTGTTCGGCTTAGATTTTGTTTTTTCATAACTCACCATAAAATCCTAGTTGAGTAGAAAAAAATCAACGCATTGAATTCATATCACTCATACGACCAGTGCCTCGCACACCGCTGCTGCTGCTGTTGTTGTTTTCGTTTGACGGTACAGAGATTAAACGTTTTTGTTGGGAGCGCGGTTGATGACGAAGAGAATTTTCACTATATGCAAAAGTGTCAACTTACACAAAGCAAAAAGTGTACAAGTGTTGAGCAATAAAGGTAGCAGTTGCATTTTCCGTTTTTATTCTTTAAAAGCAAATTATTATTTTTTATTTATTTTATTTTACCATTAACGCGATGTTATTAATTACACACACACACAATCAATTCTTGGCACTATAAAATACAACGCACCGTAACATTGTATACCGTGTACCAGCTCTCACGTGTCGTGTGTTCATCATTGTACGAAGTGCTAAACTGAAGTCCTTGTGATAACCAAGTAGTTCTTGTATAGAGCAGCAGCAGCAGCAACACCAACACCAGCAGCAACAGCATGTAGCACCTCCTGCTTAGTCCAGTTAGTGAAAAAACAACAACAGTTAAGGGCAATAACAAAAAATTTAGCAGTATGGCGCCATCAAAAGCGAAAGAAGTAGCAATTGCAGCCAGCAGCAAGCAACAGCAGAAGTAAAAGAAACGCCGCCGCGAAAGTTTACCAAAAGCAACAATGCCAAAAAGCACAGTTACAGCTAAAAAATGTTTAACTTGACTTTCTCTTTTTAAGTTTTCTCCGTAAAGCTTTGCTTTTGCAGCCAGTTTATGTTGTGTTGCTGGACCACAAAAATGTTATACCACTGCTGCTGATGCTGCTGGTGCTGCACTGTGCGAGTTCTCAGTTAATTTATACGAATACATTCATAGCATCAAATCGTCAGCATTGCATCAATTTGTCAAACTTACATATTAGATTGGCATTACCAGTCGAAATGAATGGTGCTTGACTTTGAGGTCGCCGATTTTGCTGATTTTTTTGTGGGCTTTGATAATATATCCTTTTTTTAAATCTTCACAAACAAATATAAGCGAACCAAAATGGATCTCTATACTTTTGTTTATTTGTTCTGAATTTTCAGTGATTTTTCTGTTTTTTTTTTGGAACAATAGTACCGGTGGGCATGGCCCCTCCCATATAAGCAAAAAACGTTTAATGTTATAGATAGTTTGCAATGAGAGACATATTCATAAGATTTGGTGTATAGATGTCAGTTAAAATCAAATGGACTTCGACGGGGTTGCATGAGTGGACGTGGTACCTCCCATATTAACATAAAATTGTAAGCGCTATTTTAAGTGAATTATTCCAGAAATTGGTATGAAATTTCATGTAAGTGGTTTACTTGCTTTAAAGTATATCTCAACCAAAAGCGGCCGAAACAGCACCAGTGGGCATAGCACCTCCCATACAATGAAAATACGTTAAGTGGCATGTCTATCGAAATATGTGAGCGATCATACTGAAATTTGGTGTCAGAGGTTTGTTTATGGAAAGCTATTTCTAGATCAAAGTCGGACTGCATTGTACCAGTGGGTATTTCCATATATTTTAGAATTTTTCAGTTTTTTTTAAATTTTTTTGTTGTTTCAACACTTTTCAGCCTTTTAACATTTTACAATATTTTCGATTTATTCAACCTCTTCAAGGACTTTTTAATATTTATATAAAAGGTAATTTCAATGCAGTGTAGGGTATGTGAGTTTCGGCCTGGCCGAAGATAACACCTTTAGTAATTAAATATTTTTTTTTGTATCATGAAAACGGTTTGTTAAATGTTAAAATTTGCCAAAACCTTTTTTATATAAAATCACTTAGTCATGAATTATTGACTGACATAATTAAATGTGCGGCCAACTTTTGCTCAGACCGATTTTCCTAATTGTATATGTATATCTAAGAAGCGAAATATTTTTAGCGTTTATAACAAGTTTGCTCAAATTAGCACTTCATAGATTTTGAAGCGAAAAAAAAAACTTTTCATAGTGCAGCGGATTTCAATCAAAAGTGATGTATCCTTTGTTTGTTGAAATATCAACAACAGCTTAAATTCTCAGAATTTACACAAGCAGTCAGCGCAACATTTGCTGCATGTCTTTCAGTAGAATTTTAAAGCGCTTTATGCTTAAGCGCTGCAATTTATCAAAGCTGATTGCATGGGCAGCTCGTTTCCGCTCTTATGAAAAACATGTCGTATGAGTAACCTCAACACTATTCTATTATTCATCGACATGTACCTAATTTTGTTGGAAGAAATTTTTAATAGAATTTAACTTCTGCCAAAAAATGAAAAATTTGTTTCGTTTCATTTCTGACTTTTTTATATAGAAAAGACAATTTAGCTTGAAATTGTCGATGGCATTCAAAAACTTAAAGTTTCAGCTGTGCAATGCGTTTTTAGTTTTACTATAAACTTTTTTTTCATTCAGTGCAATATAAATGTATGTGTGTATGTATGTAAGTATTTGTTCGTATCTCCGAGTTCTACCCAACGTATGTTAGTTATAGCGTTGGAAGCATCTTTAGCAGTAGCAATAGCTGCACACACACACGCACTTACATACACACACACACACACACACACACACAAACACACACACACACACACACACAAAAACATTCAACGGCATATGCGGTGCTTTAAGACACAATCAAGGCAACCGAAATTAAAGCAACAAAATTGATTATATACAAATCTGCTTACTTTTATGTTGTTATTATGAACTACTAATTTGTATAATACGATTATTTTATTTTTTAACACGTTATTTGTTATTTTTTTTTTTATTTTATAACGAAAACTAACACAAATAAGCTTTTTTTAAACACCGAATCGACATCGACGACGGCGGCGTCGGCAGTAACAAAATTTGCGTGTCTATACAAAAGCCATCTGCAACAAAATCTGCATGGTCTGCTGGTATTTGTCAGCACTCTAACAGTACCAGCTATAAGAAATAACAACACCAAAAGCAAGAAAAACTGTGGTAAAGTTGGAAGCTTAGATCATTGTAGCAGCACAATGTTTTTTTTTGGGATCTTCTATGCATGTTACTGATATTGTGTACTATAAGTTTTAAGGAACTTCAAGAGTAAAACCTTTATTGTGGAAACGATTCCAATAAAATCTTAATTCCTCATATTTAATATCGAAAAGTATTGAAAAATTCGAAAAATGTTGAATAGTCGAATAAGATTGAAAAATACGAAAATTATAGAAAAGTATCAAAGGAAGCGATACAAGTCTAAAATATTACACCAGCATGACCGTGAGCGTGTGATTTTTAACTAAGTAATTGACTACAAAATAGATTTAATTTTAAACTCTCCTGATGATGATGTGCATACATTAAAAAAGTTCAAAAAAATTTTTTTTTTTGCAAAACTCTCATCTTCTGTTGGTTGAACATCAAATATTTTTCGACGAAAATTAAAATTTATGCGCTTTTCTAAAAAAAAAAAAAATCGAAAGTGTGACTTGGAGGTCAGGTAGGTAGGTTGAGGTACAGTGGGTATCATATTATTAGAGCCACTATGTAAAAAACACATTTTTTCAACTTACACCATGATAAAAGTATGAAAGTAAAAATAAAATGCCCAAATACCCTATTAGTATTTATAGAACTAAAAATAATTGTAGAGAAATATGTCAAAAACCTTGTTGAACCGCCTTTTGCAGCAATCATCTCTTTAGCTCTTCTAGGCATACTTTTTTTGCATTCCAACAATTCGTTTTTTAATTTTTTTACTTCTATGCCACAGGTCTATTAAACACGTCATGAATTGCCGCATTTTGGTCATGAGATTCCCAGAAATTTTTCTCTTTAACAGCTCCCAAAGGTTTACTAAAAGATTCAGGTCTGAATTGTTCCTTACCTTAATTTGTTTATATTTCAGGTATTTCGTGATTTTTTTTTAGCTTTGTGGCATAAACAAAAAGTCACCATTCCTCAGCTTGGGGAAGCCTATTTGTGTCTAAGGACTTGAGAAATTGATCTTGTCTCATTTTGCCCTCCACAATTTACGAACGGTCAATATCTTGTCTGCTGACAACAGACCACACAAAAAAGCTAAAAGAGTGTTGCACTCATGAATTATACAGTCATTGCAGTACTTCTCCCCAATTAATCTCCTTAAAAATTCTAATTTGTCAGGCAGAAGATGAATCGAAGACTAGTCAGAGAAAAAAATCTGAAAAATTCAACAGAGTCGTTGAAACCGTAAAAATATGTTAAAAAAGGCAATCAATATATAATTTGGTACGAAACCATAGATCTACCTTTTCCAGATTTTAAAAAGTCAAGTTCCTCTGACCTTTTGTCTATTGCAAACGCTTTTTTTCATATCATATCACATTTTTACAGTTTTTACGACTCTGCTTAATTTTTAAAATTTTTTTTTTCTGACGAGTCTTTGATTCATCTTCTTTCTGAAAAATCAGAGTTTGAAATGCATATAAAGAGATGATTGCTGCAAAAGGCGGTTCAACAAGGTTTTTGACATATTTCACTACAATTATTTTTAGTTCTAAAAATACTAAACGGAACTTCTGACTTGTATTTTTATATTATCAATTAGACCCCTTAGAAACAAGTAAATAAAGATATTTGGATATTTTTTTTTAGTTTCATACTTTTATCATAGTATAAGTTGAAAAAATCTGTTTTTTACGTAGTGGCTCTAATAATATGATGACCCACTGTATGTATGCGCGGACCCTAAAGTGACAAGCATTTTTCTGTATAGAAACGCATTACATCCCTACACAGCGTGCAAAACTTCAACTTAATTTCAGTTCAGCAATAATCTTATTGGATATAATTCAAACCAAATTCAGCCAAACCTAAGCTTACCTCACTAAGTTTAATCTTAAAACTTAAATTAAAAACTATTTAAGCCTAGAATGAAAGTTGAAAGAGATTCTGCAACGGTCGCATTGGAAACTTTGAATAATTTTAATTATTGATATTGGAAATTTATAAATTTTAACACAAAAGCTTTGTGTCAAACGAAATCGAATGCTTTTTCAATATCAAAAGTTACAATGGCTAAGGACTCTTTTTGGCTTAATGAGGAGCGGATATCGTCTGCTATTCATTTTACTTGGTGTGTAGCTGAACGTTGAGGAATAAATTCATTTTGTCTCGATTTTCTCTGATGTTTCAATGGAATAGGACGAAATTTGAGCTAAGCTAATTGACTCATTTATAAATTGTTGTTATTTTTCCCAGTTTGCTTTATGGGAATTAAAGAAACATTTTTTGGTAGGCGAACATATGCCGTTAATATGAAGTGTGAATGGCACTTAAGCACTTAAAATGTATTCCACCAGATGGCTTTCACTGTAATGTGTTGTTGAAAGAATTATGTAATAGTGGGTGTCTCTACAATATTTCTTCTTAGCTTATACGTTAGAAAATAACGCTGATTTAGCATATAATATTTGTGATGACCTCTTTTCTTTTTTCGCTTCTTAAATTTAACAGACTTAATAATGAAATTGATTTTACGAACGAGGTGAAATGTATATGGCACATTATTTTTCAAATCGATTAGGCAAACCCCTAAAAATTCATTAATTTGCTTGAAACTTATAAATATAATTTTGCGTTCAATTTTAGGGGACCCGTATTTTTTAACTTCGCTGAAGGGCCCCAATTTTCAAAGTTATGGTCGTTTGAACTTTGGGTTTACTCTGATAATAAAATTACAGCTAGAGGCTCTGAAATTAACTTAATGAAAAACAGATTCAGCGAATTAACAAATGAAGTTATAAAAATTGCGACAGAACTAGCTGAACTACGTAAAATCAGCACAGAGTTTAAAGAACTTAAATTTGAATGCGAAAAAATTAAAATAAGTAAGAAAAACACATTATTATCGGATGCTGTACTTTTTGGTATTCCTTTCAGTGAATCAAAAAATTTAAAAGATTTTTTTTAGAGAAAATTTGGCGAGCTAAGTATTGACTTTTTTTTAAATTTATTTTGGGCACGTTAACTTATCACAATTAAATCGTAGGTTAAACTGCGATTTGTTCTTAATCGCCGATTAGTCACAAACATCGATAACATATATCGTGCAATCGGCTATTAACGTGCAAATCGTCGATTAAAGTTAATACGAGAAATTTCTCCGATTAACGAAGCTAACTCGTCTACGTTTGACGTTTATTCTATTCAAATATTTCAATCAAAAATATAATGGAATTGAGAAAATGCTACAATATTTTGCATTTATTTTTTTAAGGGGGCGCCAGTTACTGGTTCAAATTGTAAAATGCAATGACACAACTTGGTGAGAGTTAAAGCGGAGTTAAATTTTGTCGGTTTAACCTTAGCGCTTTCTATCCGCTCCAGATACCAAAATCCCTGTGGCTTGAACGTTAGATGATCAAAATAGAAAGACATTTGCTTCATTTCTGCTTGAATCGAACCTTTAAAAAAAGAAAGCCTTATGATCTCTTCTGGCAAAGGATCCAAGGGCAGATTTCTGCAAAGACGTTTACAAGTTGTTTGCATTATTTTAATTGTAGAAAAGCTGTTAATCAGTTTTGAACTTTTTTTTATATGCACGGAAAAAACGAAACTCGAAATTATTGTAAATATTAATCAAAATTTAAGAAAAATTAGAAGGTAATTTAGTAAATTAGAAACGGTTCGAGTGTCTATTAAAAATTGCTAAGCGTAATATAAAAATTGCATCAAGCAGGCATTAATTTTTCGAATGCAAGTTTTTAATTTTTACAAAGTAGATATTAAAATTTCTGCAATAATTTATTATATTTTAAAAGGACTGTACAATTTTTTAAAAAGTACATTATAAAGTTTTTAAGATGAAATAATAATAACTGAAATTGAATTTTAAAATTTTTTGTGCGTTGAACAAAATTGGGACGGCCAGCGAGTTTCCGTTGCCGCTTTCCCGACCCCGTCCCAATTCTGTTCAACACATTACTTCAAAGCCAATTAGTAAGAGTTTGGCAAGCCTTATATAGTTATTTTTTTGCATGAACATGTTGAGAACTCAAACAGAATACAAATTAAACACAAAAGTGAAATAAAATTCAATATGATAAAAATTAATAATCTTGAAATAATTTTTCTATAATTACTTTTTAAAAATTATAAAGCGGGAATCATATATTACAATATGAAATATGTAAAAATTCTATTGTGGCAATTTATTAAAATTTAATAAATTCTTTGTAAAATTTCATAGTTTTTAGGTGATAATTAAAATGAAGAAAATAATTTTTAATATGCACTTATTAAAAAATGTAAAATGAAAATATTTACAAACTAGAAGAGAATTTTTAATAAGGATTTTCTATTTATTACTATAAAAAAGTAATATTTGTTTTCAGATTTTAATTTTTATAATCTCCTATTAATTTTTAATAAAATTTGAGTTGGTGTTTTTTCCGTGTGAAGCGAAAAATATCGAAAATCCAGAAGTAAACGCAGCAGGGTGCCATTGAAAAGGTAAATGGAGCTATGGGCAACAAATTGAAGCTACAATCTTTCCAATCAATACAATAATCGAATGTTTCTGAAAATATTTTTGTCAACTGTTAAATTTACTATTTTCAATTAATTTCAAATGTCTATATGAACAATTCACAATTGACTTCATGTGTTGCTTTTTTTTTGTCAAACTGAGATTTGTTAATATTAAATAAATTCAGACATAAGTTACCAAATTTAATTCGAGATATAATAGCAGTTTAAAAAATCTCCGATTAAATTAGTATTAAGAAAATAGATAAGTTAACAGGCCTTATTATTACAAAGTGTCAAATTTTCTGAAGTGGGAACACTAAAAACCAACTTATTCATCTTAAACTTTTAATTGTAGAACTTTGAAGATTTATTGAACAATATTAATGTTCTAAATTTTTTTTTGCAAAATTTGCATTTTTTAAAAAGTAATGAACAAGTGAATTTTTGTGTACATATTTTTTTAAATTGCGATTTCTCGGTAAATATTGGGTGAAAGTTAATGAGACTTTCATGGTAGGACTAGAAATATTTTGCAATTTAGATGAAATGAAGTTTTCATAAAAATTTTAAATATTATTTAAACAAAATTAACTTTATAATTAAACATTATTAATCGAACTTACAGTCATTAAGCAAAGATCAATATTATTGTAAATTTTTACTAATTGATCAATTGGTTAAATTGTTCCATTTGTTATCTTTATCATGTTTGTTGAATGAAAAATAGCATTGATCAATTAGTAAAAATTTACAATAATATTGATCTTTGCTTAATGACTGTAAGTTCGATTAATAATGTTTAATTATAATAAATAACACTAGTTTACACTCAAAATGTTCCATTGATAAAAAGTTACTTTTCTTATGTAGTTTTCCCTGCTGAGTTCGGAAATGAAAATAAAAATTTTTTGAATGGTACAGTTTTCGAGATATTGTGGTTTTTTCATTTTTTCGACCTTCTTTCACTTTAAAATTCATATCTTGAGCAATAAATGTCCAATTTCATCGTGCTTAGCACCAAATTAAAGGTATTAAAATGAAAAACAAACATGTATAATTACATATTCTATTAGGTAAGCGGTTCAAAAGATATCGATGAAAACAGGCCAGATTTAAAAAAAAAAATAAATTTTACATTTAATTCTATGGCCACGGAAAAATAGAAATAAAATAAACAAAAATAATTATGCTTCATGCTTGTAGAGCTTATATATTTACGCAAAAATTAAGATGTACCAAAAGAAAATCGACCATAAAATGACAACGTTAGAAGCGATTGAATGAGAGAATCCAATGCCACATTTTCTGAATATATTAACTTTTTCGACAATTTGTTGAGAACAATCGATACAAAAAAGTTTTTTGTTTTGTTCCTTTGAACAACCGACATCGGTTGCGTCATTTGCGGCTGAGGAAAAATGTATAAACTCGCGACAGGCCACCGACATCGGATGCGTCATTTGCGGCTGAGGAAAAATGTATAAACTCGCGACAGGCCACCGACATCGCGACAGGCCACCGACATCGGATGCGTAATCGTATCGTATCGTAATCGTATCGTAATCGTATCGTAATCGTATCGTAATCGTATCGATTACGCTTAGAGGATTTGCGGCTGAGGAAAAATGTATAAACTCGCGACAGGCCACCGACACCGGGTGTATATACATATTCTATATACAGTACATATATGTGCGACTTCGCTCTCTCTCGCTCTCTTTTCTATATATATCATATATAATATATATGCGTAAAGGATTTGCGGCTGAGGAAAAATGTATAAATTCGAGACAGGCCACCGACACCGACACCAGATGTATATACAGTGCGACCTCGGTCAACGCAACCCTCGATAAATGCAATTCCTCAATGTTCGCAACGAGTAGATTTCTTTCATTATAGACTCAGTAAGTGCAACTTTTCAAACAAATTTTACCTCGCTTATTGCAATACATGCTATTTGAATATTCTTTGTAGCATTTGTCCTGGGAAATCGAATAATGTTGAGAATTTGTGAATACCCCAAGATGGAAAAATGTTTAAACAAATGGTTTCTTAAGCAAATAAAAGATGATTTTCTGTTGATTCATTGAAGTTGTTTTATATTTAATGTTTTTCTTATGAAATATCTATACCCGTTTGTTTAAGATTTTTTGACTCTATCATTGTAACTTTCGCGGTTATTGCAACAGGCTTGGTGTTTATTAGTTGCGTTAACCGAGACCGCACTGTACATATTATATGTATCGTAATCGTTTCGATTACGCTTAGAGGATTTGCGGCTGAGGAAAAATGTATAAACTCGCGACAGGCCACCGACACCGACACCGGATGTATATACATATTCTATATACAGTACATATATGTGCGACTTCGCTCTCTCTCGCTCTCTTTTCTACATATATCATATATGTTTATTCCATAAACATTACAAAACATCATGAAAACAGTACATATATGTGCGACTTCGCTCTCTCTCGCTCTCTTTTCTATATATATCATATATGTTTATTCCATAAACATTACAAAACATCATGAAAACAAATTTTAATTATATTATTTTAAGTTTGCACTTCTGTCGGCACTCCCAGAGTGCAACCCGCCGGTTTTTTTTTTTTATTTTTGTCGGCCTGTGATATTAACGATATTTGAATCTAGCGACACTTAAACATCCGTAACTTTTTTTTTATGAAACGTACTAAAATTTTTTTTCGGGAAAATATAGTGTAAGCTTTACAGAACAATTCTGTGGAAAAAATATGTTTCTGTACATGAGACGTTCTTTTACATTCCGAACACTTTCTGACCGACACATCTTGGAATCGCTCCAAACTTTTTTTACATATTCTAGGCATTATATTAGTTTATTTATTTATTTGGCATTTACCTTAAAATTATATAAAACGAAACTTTTTTTCAAAATTCAGGCTGCGGCGACTTATTGGCATTTTGTTTGGCTTTTATATAAAAAGCTAATTGTTCATTTCCGATTAAATTTCCGGACGCTACGAATTTTTGAACAAAAAAATATCAGAAAAAAATTTTTTTTTCATTTAACTTAAAATTTCAAAAAACGAAACTTTTTTTTTCAAAATTGGGGTCTGGCGATTTGTTGGCACTTAAATTAGCCTTCAGTTAAAAACAAAAATTGTTCATTTCCGATAAAATTTCCGGTCACAAGAAATTTTTGAAACAAAAAATATTTAAAAATAATGTTTGTTTGGCTTTTTCCAAAAAGCCATATTTTTATTTCAAAATTTGGACTCTGGAAATTTATTGGAATTTCGATAAGCTTTAATTAAAAGAAAAAATTGTTAATTTCTGACAAGATTTGCGCTGTTAAGCCATTTTTGAACAAAAAAAATATTAAAAAAAAAACATTTTTCGGCATTTAACTTAAAATAATAAAAAAATTTATTTTTTTTCGAAATTCGGGCTCCTACGATGTATTGGCATTTTGGTTAGCTTTAATTTCAAAAAAGAATTGTTCATTTCCGACAAGATTTACGGTCTCCAGCAATAGTACCAGGAGACCGACCACTGTTCGGTTTTTCGTTTTGAGGTTGAAAAAATCGAAAAAATATGGAATTTGTTGAAAAAGTTGACTAATATTAAATAAGTTGATATATTTAAAAAACATTAAAAAAAATTAAAATTAGGAAAGTTGTAAGAGGTTGAAAAACGTCAATAAAGGTTAAAAAAAGTAGTATGGGCAAGGCGAAAAATGTTGGAAAAGTCGGAAAAAAATGGAACAGAAAAAAGTTGAGAGAAGTTGAAGCGTGAAAAAGTTGAAAAAGGTTAAAAATCTCCAAAAAGTTGAAATTCTCGAAAAAATTTGAATGATGTTGAAAAAGTCAAGAAAAGTTAAATGAAGTTGACAAAGTCGGAAAAATATAGAAAATGTTGACTAAAATTAAAAGAGGTTGTAAAATGTTGAAACAGTTGAAAGAAGCTGAATAACACAAAAAAAGTTGAAAGAGGTTGAAAAAGTCGAAAGAAGCTGAATGACGTTCAAAAAGTCGGAAAAATATGGAAAATGTTGAAAAAAGTTGAAAGAGGTTGAAAAAAGTTGAAACAGTTAAAAGAAGTTGAATAATTCGAAAAAAGTTAAATGAGGTTAAAAAAGTCGAAAAAAGGTGAATAATGTTGACAAAGGCGGAAAATGTTGAAATAAGTTGAAAGAGGTTGAAAAATGTTGAAACGGTTGAAAAAAGTTGAATAACTCTAAGAAAGTTGAATGAGGTTCAAAAAGTCAAAAAAGTTGAATAAGGTTGACAAACTCGGAAAATGTTAAAATAGTTGAAAGAGGTTGAAAAATGTTGAAACAGTTGAAAGAAGTTGAATAATTCGAAAAAAGTTGAATGAGGTTCAAAAAGTCGAAGAAAGTTGAATAAGGTTGAAAAATGTTGGACCAGTCGCAAAAATTAAATGAGATTGAAAAAAGTTGAAAGAGTTTGAAAAACTCGAAAAAAGTTGAAATATCTCAAAAAAAATTTGATGAGGTTGAAAAAGTTGAATATGGTTGAAAAAGTCGAAAAAATTGAATGAGGTTGAATTAAGTTGAAAGTGGTTGAAAAACTCGAAAAAAGTTGAATATCTCTAAAAAAATTGAATGAGGTCGAAAAAAATTGAATGAGTCTGACAAAGTGGGAAAATATGGAAAATGTTGAAAACAGTTCAAAAATGTAGAAACGGTTGAAAAAAGTTGAATAACTCTAAAAAAGTTGAATGAGGGTCAAAAAGTCAGAAAAGTTGAATAAGGTTGACAAAGTCGGAAAATGTTGAAAAAAGTTGAAAGAGGTTCAAAAATGTTGAAACAGTTGAAAGAAGTTGAATAACTCTAAGAAAGTTGAATGACGTTCAAAAAGTCGGAAAAATATGGAAAATGTTGAAAAAAGTTGAAAGAGGTTGAAAAATGTTGAAACAAGTTGAAAGAACTTAAATAATTCGAAAAAAGTTGAATGAGGTTAAAAAAGTTGAAAAAAGGTAAATAAGGTTGACAAGGGTGGAAAATGTTGAAAAAAGTTGAATGAGGTTGAAAAATGTTGAAACGGTTGAAAAAAGTTGAATAACTCTAAAAAAGTTGACTGAGGCTCAATAAGTGAAAAAAGTTGAATAAGGTTGACAAAGTCGGAAAATGTTGAAAAAAGTTGAAAGAGGTTGAAAAATGTTGAAACAAATGAAAGAAGTTGAATAAATCTAAAAAAGTTGAATGACGTTCAAAAAGTCGAAGAAAGTTGAATATGGTTTGAAAAGTCGAAAAAATTGAATGAGGTTCAACCTTGAAAGAGGTTGGAAATCTCGAAAAAAAGTTGAATGACTCTAAAAAAGTTGAATGAGGTCGAAAAAAGTTGAATGAGTTTGACAAAGAAGGAAAAATATGGAAAATGTCGAAAGAGGTTAAATAAAGTTGAAAGTACCACGCCCACTGATGCAATCCCGTCGAAGTCAATTTAATTTCAGAGTTTTTACTAACCGACATCTCTATACCACATTTTAAAAAGATAACTCTCATAGCACACTAAATATAACACAAAACGTGTTTTGCTTGTATGGGAGGTGCCACGCCCACTGATTCAATCCCGTCGAAATCCAATTAATTTTAAAGCTTATAGTAACCGACATCTCTATACCAAATTTCATTAGGATTACTCGTACAGTTCACCAAATATAGCAGAAAACGTTTTTTGCATTAATGTTAGGTGCCACGCCCGCTGATGAAATTCCGTCGAAATCCAATTAATTTCAAAGCTTATAGTAACCGACACCTCCTTACCAAATTTCATTAGGATTACTCTTATAGTTCACCAAATATTGCACAAAACGATTTTTGCTTGCATGGGAGGTGCCACGCCCACTAACAAAATCGTGTCGAACTCCATATAATTTCAAAGCTTATAGTGACCGACATCTCTATACAAAATTTTATTAGGATTACTCTTATAGTTCACCAAATATTACACAAAAAGTTTTTTGCTTAAATGGGAGGCGTCACGCTCACTGAAGCAATCCCATCGAAATACATTTGATTTCAAAGCTTATAGTAACCGACACCTCCTCACCAAATTTTAAGAAGATTACTCTCATAGCACCCTAAATATAACATTTAACGCTTTTTTCTTGTATGGGAGGTGCCACGCCCACATGTACTATTGCGCCCATTTTTGGTTAAAAATACCTTGTAGCAAGTATACCTACCATGCTAAATTTCATATCGACTGCATTGTTAGTTCTCCTATTATAACGTTTATAAATATGTGCCACGCCCTTCAACGAGTTTTTCCAGTATAGTGATATAGCATGTTATGATGACTGCTTTTAGTGGTATTATCTATAAAATTTTTATGAAAATCGTCAGTGCCGTTTTTGAGTAATATTGAATCAAAATTTTCAATTATTGAAATGTGCCACGCCCACTTTTCCAATTCCGCCCACTTTTATCAAAATTTAAGACATTTATGATCTGCATCTGTGTACCAAATTTTATTACAATATTTTGAATTGTTTTTGAGATATGACGTTATGAAAATAAAAGTTTAGGGCTGTGCCATGCCCCTCCAGGAGTCTTTGATAAGTTAAAGCCCAGCCCAATCCTAATTTTGTTTACATATGTACCTAACCCCCAAGTTTCATCAAAATCGCTGCACCCGTTTTGGAAATAAAGTCTGAAAATATCTATACTATATATATATATTAGACCGGTTCAAAAAAAAAAGTCTCTGAAATTTAGAGGCACTGGCAGTTTCCTATTCCCATAAGTGTCCCGAGTGGGATGTGTAACCAATTTTTTGTAAATATTGCGCTCCTGATTAGCGATTTCCATATTACTCTTGAAACTTTCGCATAAAAAAAAAAGTTCACCAACAACCTAAAAACGATGGTGGTTATCGCTGAGGTGAACTTTTTTTTTTTAATTCAGTCTCACATCAGTGGTGGCATTTGGGTTTTGTGAAAATGTTCTGAATCGAGACTTGAAATGTACTTTTTAGAGGCTGAATGTACTTTTTTTTGGCTTGAATATCCAATTTTACCAAAATGTACGAAATTTTTGTAAAATTTTCTCAATAACTAAAAAAAAAAAAGGTCCTCACTTTTGGCATCTCAAAAACTCTAGGAAAATGAGATATATATGAAATTAATTTTCAAAAACTACACCTTGCAATTACTTATAAAAAAAAGGTAATTTTTATATATCTTCACATTGTAATTATTTTAATTTAATTAAACCGAAAACAGGTAATTATTATAAATTGTTCAAATGTACCGAAAATGTACTGAAAATGTGCTGAAAATTCGCCGAATGTACTAAAAATGCGGCAAATGTACCGAATGTACTGAAAACTTGTTAAATGTACTGACGACGGTTTTTCAGGACGCAAATGTACCGAAAAAAGTACAAATGTACCGAAAATGCCATCACTGTCTCACATTCGGAGTAAATTTGAATGGGGAATTCGAATTTCTCATTATTTTTTAATTATGTTGTTGTCTTCAGTGGTAAAAACTGAAAATAATCATAAAATTTTGTCAAAAATTAAAATTTTTTTATTTAAAATGAAAAATCAGGTCTAAATTTTTGGATTTTTTTTGCTTTTATTATTTTGAATAATTAATTTTTTCCTCCTCTATCTGATGGTGTTAACTGCAAATTTTTATTATTTTTGTACTTAAAAATATAAACGTAAATATAATTGAACAAAGGATTTTTTTCATATTGAAGCTATGTTTTAACTGGGAATATAAATTTTAATGTGGAAATATGTTTCGAAAAATATGAAATATATTTATCTAATTCTATACACTTGGTTTGGTTCAAGTAAACTAGATTCTGGAAATAAAGTCTGAAAAAATATATATATATAAATATATAATACATACAATTATTGCTCGATTAATAGTAGATAGATAGATAGATAGATAGATATATACATATATATTGATTTATTTATATATATATATATTTTCAGACTTTATTTCCAAAACGGGTGCAGCGATTTTAATGAAACTTGGGGGTTAGGTACATATGTGAACAATATTAGGATTGGGCTGGGTTTTAACTTATCAAAGACACCTGGAGGGGCGTGGCACAGCCCTAAACTTTTATTTTCATAACGTCATATCTCGAAAACCGTTCAAGATATTGTATTATAATTTGGTACACAGATGCAGATAATAAATGTCTTAAATTTTGCTAAAAGTGGGCGGAATCGGAAAAGTGGGCGTGGCACTTTTCAATAATTGAAAATTTTGATTCAATATTACTCAAAAACAGCACTGACGATTTTCATAAAAATTTTATAGATAATACCACTAAAAGCAGTCATCATAACATGCTATGTCACTATACTAGCAAAACTCGTTGAAAGGCATGGCACAGCCCACAATATTTATAACCGTTATAATAGGAGAACTAACAATGCAGTCGATATGAAATTTAGTATGGTAGGTATACTTGCTTTAAGGTATTTTTTATCCAAAAATGGGTGCAATAGTAGCAGTGGGCGTGGCACCTCCCATACAAGCAAAAATCGTTAAATGTTATATTTAGTGTGCTATTAATCTAATCTTTCTAAAATTTGGTGCTAAGATGTCGGTTACCATAGCTTTAAAATAAACTGGATTTCGATGGGATTGCATCAGTGGGCGTGGTACCTCCCATATAAGCAAATAACGTTTTGTGTAATATTTGGTGAACTATAAGAGTAATCCTAATAAAATTTGTTATAGAGATGTCGGTTACAGTAAGCTTTAAAATTAATATGATTTCGACGGGATTTCATCAGTGGGCGTGGCACCTCACATAGATGCAAAAAACGTTTTGTGCTATATTTGGTGAACTGTACAAGTAATCCTAATGAAATTTTGTATAGAGATGTCGGTTACTGTGAGCTTTAAAATTGATTGGATTTCGACGGGATTGAATCAGTGGGCGTGGCACCTCCCATACATGCAAAACAAGTTTTGTGTTATATTTAGTATGCTATGAGGGTTATCTTTTTAAAATTTGGTATAGAGATGTCGTCAGTAAAAATTCTGAAATTAAATGGACTTCGACGGGATTGCATCAGTGAGCGTGGTACTTCCTACTATAACAAAATGTTGCAAGTGGGTCATTTTGTGATTTATTTAAATATTTTTCGACTGGTTCAACTTTTTTAACCTCTTTCAACATTTTCCATATTTTTCCGACTTTGTCATTCAACTTTTTTCAACCTCATTCAATTTTTTTAGAGATTTTCAACTCTTATCGAGATTTTCAACCTCTTTCAACTTTATTCAACCTCATTCAATTTTTTCGACTTTTTCAACCATATTCAACTTTTTCAACCTCATCAAATTTTTTTTGAGATATTTCAACTTTTAACGAGTTTTTTAAACTCTTTCAACTTTTTTCAATTTAATTTTTTCAACTGTTTCAACATTTTTCAACCTTATTCAACTTTCTTCGACTTGTTGAACCTCATTCAACTTTTTTCGAATTATTCAATGTCTTTCAACTGTTTCAACATTTTTCAACATCTTTCAACTTCTTTCAACATTTTCCATATTTTTCCGACTTTTTGAACGTCATTCAACTTTTTTAGAGTTATTCAACTTCTTTCAACCGTTTCAACACTTTTTAACCTCTTTCAACTTTTTTCAACATTTTCCGCCTTTGTCAACCTTATTCACCTTTCTTCGACTTTTTTAACCTCATTCAACTTTTTTCGAATTATACAACTTTTTTTAACTGTTTCAACATTTTTCAACCTCTTTCAACTTTTTTCAACATTTTCTATATTTTTCCGTTTTTTTGAACGTCATTCAGCTTCTTTGGACTTTTTCAACCTCTTTTAACTTTTTTTGAGTTATTCAGCTTCTTTCAACAGTATCAACATTTTTTAACCTCTTTTAATTTTTGTCAACATTTTCCATATTTTTCCGACTTTGTCAACTTCATTTAACTTTTCTTAAATTTTTCAACATCGTTCAATTTTTGTTCAAGATTTTCAACTTTTTGGAGATTTTCAACCACTTTCAACTTTTTCAACACTTTTCACTTTCACGCTTCAACTTCTCTTAACTTTTTTCTGTTCCATTTTTATCCGAATTTTCCAACATTTTTCGCCTTTTCAACCCATACTACTTTTTTAAACTTTATTGACGTTTTTCAACCTCTTTCAACTTTGCTAATTTTTATTTTTGGCTTTTCAACTCTTTTCAATGTTTTTTAAATATTTCAATTAATTCAATATTAGTCAACTTTTTTCAACAAACTATATATTTTTTTGATTTTTTCAACCTCAAAACGAAAAACCGAACAGTGGTCGGTCTTCAGGTACTAAGTATTACACAATAACATAGTAATGCCGCACAGTGGAATATTGTGGTCATAAATTGGAAGAAAATGAAAGTGTTAGGATTGAAATTTTTAAGACAATCGTTAGAAAATACTTAGGGAATGAAAAAAACTTAAATTTGTTTTGAGTTTAGTGACAGAGTGGGCTCAAAGTTGAACTTTGTACACCAAAAATGTTCTATGAAACTTTCTATAATAGCAATTGTTAAACTCTAGTCAACTTGTTTGAAACAAAATGCTATAATGTAGTATATTGGCATAAAGTAGATTGTTTCAACTTTATAAAAATCAATTTATTTTTCTTTTGTCGCCTTTATATGAATTGTGCGGATTATTCAAAAATTAAAATGAAAAATGGTAAAGGTGGAAAATTTACAAACTTTGACAGATAAAAATAATACATATCCCCGGATTTCTAAGCTAGCTTAGAAATCAAAAGTTTCAGCTGCTTTTTTTTATCAAGTTTTTCCTAATGTAGTTTCAGAAGGAACAAAATATATTGACTTTGACGAAATGCGCTTATTAATTTATTTGTATAGAAATTTACCAAAATTACATATTGGCAAAAAGTTCATAGATTATACTTTTCAAGAAATATATGCTTCAAGTTTTGTATTCGATTTATATGTAAATTATGCTGATTTTTTTAAAATAAGGGATTAAAAAGTCATAATTGAGAAAATTTGCAAACTTTGACAGTAAAAAAAATTCATATCCCCGGATTTTGGAAATTTTTTTATATATAAAGTGAAAAAATATGGTTAGCTAAAAACCAAAGTTTCAGCTGCTTTTTGCAAAACTTTTTTTATGATTATTTTTTTACTGCAATATTTGAAATAAAAATTTTATTTTTTTTCTTCACAGTTTGCAACGCTTTACAATAACTTTATCAATTGTAATAGCTTACAGTGTGAAGGAAGTTGCTTGAATTTGGAAAGAAGTTCCCTTAAGTAGAGGAAAACAGGAAAGTGCAATTTTATTCTCTTGTTATCTCCTTTGGTATAAGTTCCAATGCTTTTCAAAAACAGAACAGATAAGCTTTTGAAACTGTTTTTCTCCAATTACTTGTAAACTATAAAAGATATCGAAAAATTTGCAACATTTTTGAAATAATCATTTCCAAATCAATGGAAATTAACCTTCACACGACCACTATTTACATATGAGCCGCTGAAAGCAACAGTGGTATAAGTCACATTTAAGTAGTGGAGTGGAAAAAAATCAGTACATTTGTTTTTGTTGACTTTTGAAAAGTCAATTGTTCAAAATATAATTATTTGTAAAAATCTTTATAATTTTTGAAAAAGTAAGTAGCTTAAATTAAGCTTCAAATTAAAATACCATTCTTCCAAAATTATTTCAAAGAAATTAGCGACAAAGTGGTATAAGTCAGTGAGTTATACCACTTTTCCTTACACATTTTGGCCTTTGAAGCACAGCGCAACCTAATAACCACTTAACTATTCATTCCTATATTCCTTTGAATATGTTAATTAAATTAAAATATCTGTTTAATAAATAATTTTTAAATAAAAAAACAAAATTTTTTTTCATCCAAAAAATACTAAAACATAAAGCCAAAATTTAACGATGCTCTCTAGCGGCCATATCGCGAACTAAACTTTTAAAATTTTGTCTAATGATAATTACTGACGTAACAAGTTAGAAAACGGTATAACTAATTTTTCGAAAATTTTGAGTTATACCACTTTTGCTTTCAGCGGCTCATATGTAAATATCGCAATTTATAATTTGCTGTATCTCGCTTATTCGTGATCCGATTTTCATGAGGCTTCGACTCAGTGACTAATTTTTCGACCTTTTTTCGAAAAACTGTAAATATACATTTTTTCCGCTATTTTTTTAACTTTTGTCGTTTTATCCCTAAAACGGGCACTATTTACATATGTAAATATTTTTTTTATTTTAGAGATTTTGTTAGTTTGTGTGCTTATTTTAAATTATTTTAATGTAAGCTATTAATTAGAAGGCATTTTTAAATAATAGCTTATAAAAAAAATTTATGAATTGAAATATTACTATCGAATTAACAGTTATTTTAAATTTTGGAAAAAGTCTTCGCATATTGTTTGAATTTTGAGCTTTGTTCAATACAAACAGGCTTCTTCACTGGATATAAATTTTCCTAGTTGCTCGTTTTCGTTTGGCTTATTAGTGGTAACTCATGTGGCGAGATCCTTTGCCCTGGGAATGACCACGATCATCTTCATCCGGGACAAAATCCTCAGTAGTGTCAGTTTTCAATAAGTGAGTAGTGCTACAATCATATACTCAAAAGCACTTTTAGTTGGGATGTAAGACACACACCGTGGCATTTGTGCCCTAGTTCTACGGGACTTAATTTAATTTGGCAACGAAATGCTCATAGTATTTTGCCTGCAATTACCTGAACATTGAAAAAATAGAAATTTTGTCGATGTTTAAAAATATCTCATCCTGTACTTATGTACTGAGGCACAGGTAAAGCACTTAGAATTTTAAATTTTTATTATTCTCAGCCATTTTAACTTATGAGATTAATACAAGTTAACGAGTGCACGGCAGTGCACTCGAAAAAAATTAAGTTGCGAGCCGGCCACTGGCTCGTTGTCCTCCTCTGTAAGAGAAAAATAAAAGATTTAATTATGTTTTTAAGTTTATTACCATTTGGTTCCACGTCCAAATCAAAAGTGAATTTCCATTTACAAAAATATCATTAAATTAACTAGCCTAAGCCTAATTATGCTAACTCAGCGCTTCCCATAAATCCAAGCAAAAGCAATGACTTTTCCACGCTGTGGTGACAGCGAATTTTTATGGGTCATGTATCAGCATATTCTGTTTGACTGTAATTACGCAACTGGTTGAATGCCCTGAGGTATTGTATATGAAATTGGCTGGCACGTGTAAGCTGCTAGCTAGCGTGTGTTAACTACCCCCCTTCTAAATATCTGCGTCCCGCAGATCATTTGAATGGGTGGCCAACTTATCTGTATTTGTGGGTTGGCCAAGGCTGGGGAAATTGATGGTTGCTGTCAGTTTTCTCCAAATGACATAGCAGGCTGCAGCCAGGATTGACAAGAGGATTCCGTCGAAAATTAAAGAGAAGTGAAGATTTTGTCCAAGTTTCTTGAGGTGACGAATATTTGTTACACTAAGCCCATGAATGTAGTCCAAGTTTAATTTAAGACCAACGCTCGTTAGGTTTACCAGTGCAACTGGCAAGGCTTGTAACGTACTCACTGATCTGCTGGTAAATGTTTGGTTTCTTATCAAGATGGTCTCATTATTGAACGAAATGACAAACGTTCCATTGAGAAATCTGAAATTGCGTTCAGTCTGGATGTTCCCCTGAAAGTTTGTTAGGAATATTGTGGTTTCGTCTATCAGCTCGATTATTTCCTTGTTTTCTGGTTCAAAATGGCATTGTGCATCACCGCCTCTCAGTAACTTAGCTAGGCATCCGTTTTCGGGTTGTCGGCTCAAAAATTTCTGCGGGCAAATCGAGGAGTTGCTTGTAGTGGGACAATCTTCATTTAGGCCAAAGATTTCTTCTTGGTTCATTAAAACTTTTTTATATTTTAGTTCAACATGTTGGCCATTTTCTATAGCTGCTCTTGTTATTAATAGGCGATAACTTTCCGGTTTTACTTTCGGCGTCGACAGCACGTATAGGAGGAGCGTTCCATTGGAGTAGACCGATGCTGACCCCTGTTCCACAGCTTCAATAACATTCTGGTATGGTAGAGATTCTTCTTCCATAATGAGCCGATTTATTTCTCCTTGATCCAGCAGATTCGTGTTCACGGTACTGGTTTTTGCCATTTGACAGGCACGCACTATTTCCGACACTTGCTCCTTCAGGATCAGTACCCTGTTAATATTCAACAACTCTAAATTTTCTTCACTGATGTTCTTGTCTATTGCATTGATATGGAGCATCATCTGATTTGCTTTCTCGATGGCCTCTCTGGTAGCATTGAAGAGTTTCTTGTTCACAAGATATTGGTGATTGTTGTTCTGTACGACTTCATTCTGACTTCTTAAGATATAATCCCAGTCCTCATATTGTGCTGACTCCGATAGTTTCAACAGGACTGTGTTAAAGTAATCAAGGTCGATTACGTGAATCAGGCTGAAATGTCCATTTATGATCCAGCCACGACCATGTTCTACTGTCACCAAAGGGGAGTTGTAGCTGAAGATATTGAGGCCGGAAACCCCGGATACTAAGGTCAATTTTTATTGTTAATATTTTAAATAATTTAAATTGTATATCTCCTCTTCCACTGAAGGGGTTAGCTTGGCACATTCACAGGATCTCCGGGGTGTGTTTTTCATTAGAAGTTTTGTCGTTATCTCATTTTTATATTAACCGCTTATTTTTGTTTAAAGTCACGACCTGATGAGATCCTGTGAATTCGCCAAATATTGTATTCTTAAAATTCTATATTTTATTGGGCTTTTTCTTTTTTATTTCTTGGCTCATTATTATTTCAATCATTATATTTGATTGTGCTTTATTCTTGATTGTGCTTTATATTTTGATTGTGCTTTATATTTTGATTGTGCTTTATATTTTTTTGTGCGTTTATTTTTGTGCCTTTATATTATTTTATTTTTTACGTGCGTTTTAATTATAAAATTTTTGTTTTTATTTTTTAACTTTCCATAAAAAACGTTATCGTGTGCCTATTTGTGTGCATTTATTTTTTTACTGATTTACGGTGGTTCTTAATTGTATCTTGTGAATTTTTCTTCCTGTGTCAGTTTGTACTGTCACCCTATTGTCCTTTTGAACTTGTTCCTTCCTGTACAAAGCTTTTTGTTTTCCCTTGATTTGCTTGTCCCTTACGTATACTATATCACCCTGCTTGAAGACTCTTTCCCGCTTCCTTTTCTTATTTATACGGAGGTTTCTCATTTCTTGATTTTTCCTTATTTGCTCCCTAACTTCTTTATGGACCCTACTATTAAAATCTGTTAGTTGTTGGTAGTTTATTCGTTGAGTCCTATTAAAAAATATGTCATTAGTCTTCTTTTTAGTTACAGAGTGTACCGTATTATTGTAACGGTCAACCGCGATACTAAGGAGCTCTTTCGGTCGAGTTTCTTTAATCTCTTTTCGGAGGCAACGATAGATTTCTATAATCGTAGAATGGAATTTTTCTACCTGACCATTTACCTCACTCCTTTGCACTGGAGTTTGGTAAAGCTCTATACCTAAGCCTCTAATATAATTTGACACCAATGGGCTCATGAACCCCCTCTCGTTATCTGTAACAATTATTTTTGGTGTTGTAAAATAATGCAAAAGTTTTGCAAGTTTAGCCCTTAGTGTGGTCGACGACTTATTTTTTATATGAAAAAGCTTAGCAAATTTTGAAAATTTATCAATCGATGATAAATACTTTTGCCCCTGAATCTCAAAAATATCAATGTGGACTATTTCACAGGGATAGCTAGGAACTGGTGTTTCTTCCAATGGCGGTACTGGAGGATGTCTATCATATTTATTTAGCAGACAAACTTCACATGTGGCTGTGAATTTTCTAATATGGCTTGCCATCTGGGGAAATAATATTTTTCAAGTATTTGTTCTCTATTTTCCTGCGCGCTCCTATGAGCCCTTTTGTGTTCACGTTCGATTATTTCACAGATTTCGTCATCGCTAGTAATATCCTGGACAATTCTTTGAGTAAATCTGATTTTGTATAGCCTGAAATGTTCCAAGTATATGTCTTGAAGCATCTGCATATGGTTTTCTGAAATTTTAATTCCATTGATGACCGAGGGGTTAAGGCGTTCTTTTAATGTCCTGGTGAGTATGTCTTTTCCTATAGTTGCCAATGTAATGCAATGTCGCGTGAAACCAGGATGTGGATTTTCCGTCAAGGTGGGCCCACTTCCTTCGCGAATTATAAGTTGATTTCGGAAAACATTCAAAGCGACTTCCACATGAGGAATTAAATCAGATGCGTCCTGATTCGCACTATGAACCGTTTGTATTTCAGTTGCCGTTTCAGTGCATGAGCTATCGTCAGCGTCTGCCATCGCATTTATTGTGCCTTCATTTTCTTCGCTAGTTGCTGCCGCTGTCGAATCATCGTCAGGAATAGGAGAATCTGTAATAAGGTTTACCTGGCACTGTAATCTTGATAGAGCATCTGCCACAGAGTTTGATTTACCAGGAGTGTAAATCAGCTCGCGGTTATACTCTTCTATTCTGGCTTTCCACCTCTTCAACTTTGCATTGTAATTTCTACTCCCCAATGCGAAAGTGAGAGGCTGGTGGTCCGTGAAAATTTTGACCTTTTTTGCGCCATATAAATAAGATCTCAGGTTATCTAAAGCCCAGACTATGGCCAACTTTTCCTTCTCGTTTGTAGCATAGTTTTCTTCAGTTTTGCTCAACGATCTGGATATGAAGGCGATAGGTCGGTCTTTGCCAGGCTCCCCCTGAGACAGTACCCCACCAATGGCATAATTCGATGCATCCGTTGTTAAATTGAACGCTTTTTCGAAATCTGGAAATGCTAGGATATCAGAAGAGGTTAATCATTTTTTTAAATTGTCGAACGCCTGTAAGGCAGCTGTGTCTAACTCAACGCGTACATTTTTCGACTGGTTTGCCCTAATCTGTGAATGTTCACCCCGTGTGAGATTTGTTAAGGGTTTCGCGACCTTTGCGTAGTCGCGGATAAACTTTCGATAGTAGGAAGTCATTCCCAAAAAACTTTTCAACTCTTTTAGTGTTCGAGGAGGTGCAAGAGCCTCAATCGCTCTTACTTTTGAAGAATCAGGTTTTATCCCTTCAGAAGTGATTACGTAGCCAAAAAATTCCACTTCAGTCCTCATAAATTTTGTTTTTTCCAAATTAACTCGTAAATTTGAATCTGCCAGTCTTGCGAATACAGTATCGACATTCCTCAGATGTTCGTCCGTGTCCTTTCCGAATACGATTATGTCATCGATGTAGACAAAGCAGATTTGCCCAATGTACTCCTTTAGGACGTCATCAATCATCCTTTGAAATATGGCGGGCGCATTTTTCAACCCAAATGGAAGTCTTAAAAATTCATATTTTCCATTCATGGTTGAGAATGCGGTTTTTGGTATGTCCGCCTCCTTCATTGTGATCTGATGAAATCCTGATGTTAGGTCGATAGTTGTGAAATATTTCGCATATCCTAGGCTGGCCAATGTCGTATTGATGTCTGGAATTGGGTAGGTGTCGGAGACTGTAACCGCATTTAAACGTTTGAAATCTATGACCATCCTGTACTGTTTTTCTCCAGAAGGTTTTGGTTTCTTCGGCACCACCCAAATTGGAGAGTTGTATGGGCTTTTAGATGGACGAATGATACCTTCGTCGAGTAATTCAGCAATTTGCCGCTCTACTTCTACCCTCATATTTACAGGATAAGGGTAAGACTTGGTATAAATAGGGTCCCCAGTTGTGGTTTTTATTTCAGCCAAAACTGTAGTTTTAATATTTGTATTAACACTTAAAGGTTCAAATAATGCGGAATATTTGTGAATAAGAGATTCGATGGCCAACACTGCCTCTTTATGAACGCCTGCCGTCTCAATACAATGAATGCTGTTGGGCTGCATATTTTTTAGGGGTATTTTTTGTGTTCTGGTGAATTGTAAGGGTATGGTTTTTCCTATCTATTACAGCCTCGAGTTGCTTCAAGGTATCGTCTCCTATTATGCCGTCGAATGACTTAAGTCCTGGGAGCACGTAAAAAGTAATTAAGGCATCGCTGCCCACATTCTGGAAAAACTTGCCACTAATTTTTTTGTCAACTTGTATTGGAAATGCCGCTGTATTTACTATAAAGGAAGGGTCTACTGGGGATGAACCTGCACTTAAACTTGTTTTAACGAAATTTTTGTTCGCGCCAGTGTCAATAAGGAAATTTAATGACTTTCCTCCTTCGAACTGACAGGTAAGGTATGGTATACTGGAGTAGGGTAAGGTATCCGACTTGTTTTCGTTCATATGAAGAAGGCTGGTGGGCCGTCCGCCATAAAATTTGACTCGTCGTTGCTGTCTCGTGTCAAGTTATCGTGTTCGTTTTCCGGTTTTTCTGCCACCAAATTATTTAGCTTTACCTGCTTCGGTACTGCACCCAATGATGTCGAAGCTTCTCTTTTGAATGGGTTATTGTTACCAGGACGATTCATATAATTAACCTGTCCGGTTTGAATCGTGCCATCGACTTCCATTTTCTCCACAGGCTTCGACGTTGTTGGCCTGTCAGTAGGTTGAGTGTATCCTCTAAAATTTCCGCGATACCTGTTAAAATGTGGCCTGGTTCCCCATTTATTGTTGAAATGTTGTCGAGGGGGAAGGGGAGGACGTTGGTCCCCGTGTGATATGCCTCCAGACGGTACAACTACTCTACTGGGTGTGGCCGCATGAATTGTTCTATTCCTTAAGGTCAGGTTCTGCATATCTAAACACGATGAATATGCTTCGGGCAACGTCCTCGGTTTCTGTACAATTAACATTCGGGATAGCTCGGCGTCTAGGCCTCGTATAAAAACATCTAAAGCCCTATTCCGGTAAGTTTCTGTCAGGACGTCTACAGTTTCTTGGGAGTAATCGTCACATCTAATCTTGTTTACTATTAGCGACAGCTGATGATTCACTGTCGCATAAAACTCGTCCAGCTTTGACCCCCTCTGGATCAACTGATTAAGTTGATATTCAAGAGTCCGAATGTCTCTTTTGTCGGCGCAATGGAGAGACAAGACCCTTTTAATCTCTGCCCAATCTCCGTCAAGGATATTGCACGAGACTAGGGCTGAGTCTGCCTTGCCCCGAATCTTTTGCCTAATATGTTGGAGAATGGAGCGGTACAATGGTTTTTCCCTAATCACTTCGTAATCTTTGAGGATTGCTTCAACACAATGAATCCACGAAATATATTGTGAAGGATTTCCTTCAAAAACCTGAAGTTCTCTTACACAATCAGGGAGTCTACCGATTTCCTTTAACTCCTGCTCATTCAAGGGTCCCCGCGTTATTATGACAGATCGCCTAACGGACTGACCTTCGTCCGTCCCTTGTTCCACCTGGCTTATTCGACCCTCAATTCTCTGAAGGTCCTGTTCTAGAGTAGCACCGTGGTTTTCGATCCCGCCTAGTCTCGATTCCACTCTTCTGATCTGCTCGAGCAAAGCATTTATCCCCCCAGTTAGCTCATTCACTTTAGCCGCCAAGGCGTCCATTCTAATCGCAAATTTTTCAAAAAAATCAAAAAAGAATCACTCACCCTTGAAATCACAGTACTGGTTGTCCTTACGTAAAATTTATGGCTCAATCTCCTGCACATTTTTGCTGTTAGTAAATGGCGCACAGATTTTATTCGTCTTTACACTTTATGGAAAGTTAATTTAATTTAGCACAATTTAAATTTTTCTTTCTTTTTTTTATTTTACGCAATTTATTGGCACAGTTAGCTAGGCTTAACTTGTCTTAATTTTTGATATTGAATATTTTTGCACAATTTTTTATAATTGCAGTACAATTTTTTCTTTTAATTTTTTAGCACAATTTTTCTTTTTATAATTGTAGTACAATTTCTTTAGCACAATTTTTCTTATTATTTTTCTAGCACAATTTTTTGTTTCGTTTGCTGTTGAGGTTTCCCTTACGCTTTGAAAATTTCCTGTAATAAAAGGAAATAAAAAAAAATAATTAGTTATGTGAATTTTTTGCCGTGTTCTTATGAGAACGGCGACATGTGCCACACACACATATCCTTAAAGGTGGTCAAGGAAGGGCCCTGTTATCCGGTTTGGTCGTCCGCAATCAGATTACGGGCAACTTACTGAGGCACGACTTACTCCACAGCGGTAATTTGGGCCTATGGCAATCTCCAGTATGTTCTCATGTGAATACGGGAAAATTGTTACCGTGGTCAAGGAGTGGTTGCCGTGTTCCCATGTGAACGACAACGTGCACCCGAATTGAGCGTGCCAAGGCCACTATATGGTAACTATTGCAGGACCTCAACTGCTAACCAATTGACTTTATAGGTGGAGGAACGCCGGCCTAGGAGTTTAGGTACGCGACGTCTCTCAGCCAATAAACCTACCGCAACTGCTTGGACTGGTCCTTGGTAGTCCATTCGTGATCTCCAGCAATTTTGTTCGTGGAAAGTGATTCTGATTCACCAAGAAGACTGGTTAGAGATCCTTACCACGGGTGGGGGGAGTCTCTAGGTCTTCTTGATGATCCCGCGTCTATCAAACTCTTTACTCATCAAGGAAATTGAGTAGAGATCCTTACCACGGGTGGGGGGAATCTCTAGATTTCCTTGATGATCCCGTGTCTATCAAACCCCTTACCACGGGTGGGGGGAAGTCTGATAGCACAAGGAATAGCCACCTATCACAGGAGCGTCACAAGGATCCAGCCGTCAGGTCTTTGTTGCGAAGGTTCCTACATTTAAAGGAATCCTTTCCCAGGAACCCACTATTGAAGTGGGTCCCTGCTCGGGCGCCAGTTAACGAGTGCACGGCAGCCCACTCGAAAAAAATTAAGTTGCGAGCCGGCCACTGGCTCGTTGTCCTCCTCTGTAAGAGAAAAATAAAAGATTTAATTATGTTTTTAAGTTTATTACCATTTGGTTCCACGTCCAAATCAAAAGTGAATTTCCATTTACAAAAATATCATTAAATTAACTAGCCTAAGCCTAATTATGCTAACTCAGCGCTTCCCCTAAATCCAAGCAAAAGCAATGACTTTTCCACGCTGTGGTGACAGCGAATTTTTATGGGTCAAGTATCAGCATATTCTGTTTGGCTGTAATTACGCAACTGGTTGAATGCACTGAGGTATTGTATATCAAATTGGCTGGCACGTGTAAGCTGCTGGCTAGCGTGTGTTAATTTACATTTATTCTTTTTATCACAAAAATCACTTCTTCTAAGAAATTTCAAAACAACTAACCAAGAAACGCAGCTACTGAATCTTTGGTTCCCCAGAAATATATTGTAACCATTGCAACTCTTACAAGGATTGCTATAACTAATTATTAAAGTTCAAAAATCATAGTAACTGTGCAAGTTCGCAAACATTTTGTATGAAAACAAAAATATTTACATTTGTAAATAGTGGTTGTTACCGTAGTTAACATTGGTGGTCGTGTTAAGGTTAATAACCATTTTGGCGAAAAGGTCCCAACCACAGTCCACCTTTGTATGGGAGGTAGGCGTGTCCGTGAACCGATTTTTTTCATATTTCCAGATTTTTGTTGTTTTCACATTAAAAACATCTGTATCAAATTTCAAGACTCTAGCGCAATTATAACTGTTTATGTCCACCGTTTTTGATTTTTCTCTAATAACTTGAAAACTATAGATTTTATTGCAAAATTTGTCATTCCGTTTGTAACGCATAGAAGGAGGCGTGGCAGGTGTGTATATTATTGATTAGCGTCACCACCTGAGTATATATAGCTATGTCCGTCTATCTGTCTGTCTGTATGTCTGTCTGTCGGTTTGTCTGTCTGTCTGTCTGTGTGTCATGTCTGTCTGTCCGTCTGTCTGTTGAAATCGCGTTTGCGGGAAAACTAAGAAAGTTAATTCAATGAAATTCGGCACACAGGTCAATCCTTCTTGCAACCTGCTAGATTATAAAAATGGGTGAAATCGGGTCACGACCACGCCTACCGCCCATACTCAATTTTGAAAAAAGCTGCTGCGATTTTGATGAAACTAGGTGATTTGGTGAACATGTGAACAAAACTAAAATTGGGCTAGGTTTTAAATTTGTTTAAATTTGTAAAGGCTCTTAAAGGGGCGTGGCACAGCCCTAAATTTTAACTTTTATAACTCCATAGCTCGTAAACTGTGCAAGATATTGTGCAAGATATTTGGTATACGGATACAGATCATATATATCTTGAACTGTGTTTAAAGTGGGCATGGCACTTTTTAACAATCAAACATTTTGATTTCGTATAATATTGGCAAATTCGATTTTCATAAAAATTTTAGGGATGATACCACTGAAAGCAGTCATCAATACAAGCTGAGTCAGTATACTGAAAACACTCGTTGAAGGGCGTATAATATTTATAAACGTTACAATTAGAGAACTAACAACGTAATCGTTATGAAATTTAGTATTGCAGATTTACTTGCTAAAAGGTATCTTCTTACGAAAATTTGCCACAATAGAACCGGTGGGCATGGCACCTCCCATATAAGCAAACGTTTAATGCTATAGATTGTGTGCAATGAGAGTAATCTTCATAAAGTTTGGTGGATAGATATCAATTATTATAGGCTATAAAATTAAATAAATTTCGACGGGATTTCGTCAGTGAGCGTGGCACCTCCCATATTAACATAAAGTTGGAAGTGATATTTTAAGAGAACTATTGCAGCAATTGGCATGAAATTTGATGGAAGTGGTTTACTTGATATAAGAAATGTCAGCATCAGCGGGTGAAATAGCAAAACTGGGCGTGGCACCTCCCATACAAGTAAAATACCTTAGGTAACATATCTATCGAAATATATGAGCAATCATACTGAAATTTGGTATAAGAGGTTTGTTTATGGAAAGCTATTTCTGGATCAAAATCAGTGTCGTTTGTTTATGATCACATATGCAAATGCTCAAATTTATATGCCAATCATCACCATAAACAGTACGAAAAACTAAAAAATCGCTAGGCAATAGAATATTATCAAGAATATTATCGCCGAAAAACTTTTCAAATAATTCATGAAGCTTCATTTCACGATAATCTTCGTAGCAATGGCATGGAATCAAATTTGCGCCACGTAAATTTGCTAAACTTATTAGCTGGTGAACTTGGCAGATTAGGTTTGGATGGTTGAATGAGTTTGATGAGCTTGTCAAACAAAGAATTTCATCAATGAATCCCAGTATCAGAACTATCAATCCGTTTGCCGTTTTCAAAAATAATTTCCAAACCAGACTTGAGTTGCTCTGGACAAACATTGTCTGGTAGTCCCCCATCATTATCACCATCTTCTTCACCCCTTAAGTCTCCTTCGATATGGGGTGGCTCAATATAAAGTTGCAGCGTCATTTTCGTCATCAACACACATTTCTTCTAAAAAATTCTGCGCCTATTTCAAGGATTAGTGGTCTTTACATATTTGAAAATAAATTAGCAAAATGAAAAACTACGAATATATCTTTTATAATACGGTAAAAGCAAATAAATTAATAATAATAAAAACGTATTGGTTTATGAGCGTCAGTGTAGTACGACATTATCAAAGTCGACAACCGAGAAAAATTATCAACGTCGATAAGCGCCATCTAGAAGGTACCGGAAATGGCATTCTGGATAGTGGTGGATGGTTCGAGAAAGTGGTGACTTTAGTATAAAAGGTTGTCATTTGAACTGTCGACACACAGTTGATGTTAAGTAAGACAGTTGAACAGTTCTTTTTAAGTAATAAAAAAGATACAGTTGATTTTAAGTAATACAGTTGAACAGTAATAAAGTGAAACTTGCTACACAATCCAGTGATCGAACTCAGAAAAGTGTAAGAGATCGAAATTATTGTCTAAGAGACAGGAAATTTTGTAACAATTGGTGTCAGAAGTGGGATTGTGTAAAAAGAATTAACAATCAATTAAAAAAAAATGGTTAAGTTTGACGAACTGAAAGTGGATCAACTAAAGAAGGAGTTGCAGCAGCTGAATCTTCAATCATCTGGCGGAAAGTTGGAGTTACAGAAACGCTTACGTCAGGCTCTTGAGGCTCAAGGAGTAAACCTGGAAGAGCATGAATTTTATAGTGATGTCTCAGAATCAACAGCGAAAGTGGAGGAAGCTTCTGGACTTGCGGTAAGTGGTGAAGTTGTAGATATGTCAAAGTTCGAGAAAATGTTAATGGTGATGACGCAGACAAGAAATAAAAATGCACTGCAAATAGACCAGAAGTTAAGTCATAACGCGCTACAGATTGTCAGAGGTTGAGTCAAAATGCGACACAGTTCCACACAATGAATCAAAATATGGAGACTGTTCGAACGTAGGCTGCCAAAATGGTAAATGGCCTCTACGCAAAAATGAATGAGTTACGAGATGACGTTGAATCATTCAAGGAAAAAGTTCAAAATAATCTTGAAAAGGTTCAAAATAATTTTGAAGACGTTAATAAAAGGATTCAACAGTTGGAAATAAGCGAACTAACCACTCATGTGATAAGAGAAACATCAGTAACCGCAGAGAACGTTATTAATTATGTCACCACACATACTAATATACGCAGAGAAAATATAAGTTGTTACCGACTTATTAAGAAAGGAGTAGATGAAACGATGTTGAGGAGAATTAATTTTAAACTTATTGTGGAAGCTAATGACTATGCTAAAATATTTAATCCAACGCTCTGGCCAACTAATGTTCGTGTTCGACAGTTCTCTTTTTTAGCGAAAGAAGTGGACCATCAATCCATCAAATAGCTACAGTAGGTAACGGATATAAGAAAGTCAAAAAATCCCGGAAATTTCTTTCTTATATCAGTTTTTTCTTATAGAAGTACCACGTATATAAGAAAAAAATTTCCTATATACGTACTACTGATATAAGAAACTTTATTTCTTATATCCGAATCGCACAAAAATCAGCAGTGAGTAAATAAGTGCGTGCAGCAACTGCAATCATTACACTTTCTCGTTCAATTTTGATCGAAGAATGATGACATAAAGAAGGCGCGTATTTTCAATTTTGCCCAAAGAACGAAAATTACGGTTTGAAAAAATTTCTTTTAAGCGTTATTTTTTTCTTAAGCTTTTTCATATTGGTGCTTGGAAAAAGCTTTCTTTTATGCGTTTTTTTCTTATAAGAAGTTTCTTATATAGATTGTTTTTTACCTCAAAACATTGGGAAAAACGCGGTACTTTCGAAAATGTTTCTTATAAGCGTTCCTTTCTTATATGAATTGTGCTTATATCCGTTACCTACTGTACTGCGTTAATTTTAATAATTCTTTGGATGGTGTAAGTAATTGTTTGCTCTATTTCCACAATGTGGGGGGACTGCGTACGCAGACAACTCAACTCTACAATGCATTTCTTTCGCACGACTACAGCATAATTACACTTGTGGAAACGTGGTTGACGTCTCATTTTTTTTCTAATGAGTTATTTGACTCTCAATACACTATATATCGCAGAGATCGAATTCTTAAAGATGGTGTTTCAAGAGGGGGTGGGGTTTTAATTGCTGTCTCTTCGAACTTGTCTAGCAGAGAAATTAAGCTCCCTCGCTGTACCGACGACATCGAACAAATTTGTGTTGCTGTCACTGCTGATTTTGCAAGTAAAAAAAATGAAATTGTTATAATACTAAGCTATATTCCTCCAGCGAGCAGTTTAAGTTTATTTAGTGATCATATTTTTAATATCAACTACATCGCCTACGCCTTGCGTACTTGGTGATTTCAATTTAGGGAATATTGAATGGAATTTTTGCAATGAAGAAAAAATATTAATGCCTTTTTCTTTAAAAAATTCTACCGAATGCACTTTTTGCGATTCGTTGTATGCGCTTGGTCTTTCTCAAATCAATAATGTAAAAAACGATAGATTTAGAAAAACTAGTATCGTATTGTGGTCGAAACTCGACCGTATCCACCAAGTTTTTACTTTGGAAGAATTTTGCCGACCTATGACGAACAAAACGTCTTTATCCATGGACCATGATCTTATTTAATTTCACTTTTTACCTTACCTTATTTCCCCTCACCTCATCTCACCACACCTCACCACATCTTGCCTGTACCTCATGTAGATGAACGCAAGCAAAATGCGTTGGTCAAAACGTTTTGTATGGGGGAATCATGCGCGTATGTTTTCTTTATTTTACCTGCCTTAACGGCACATATTACACATTATTTTTTTTTGTGCACATCTATGAAACAGTACCTTTAAAATGATATAAGTTTCATTCCGCGCTATTTATAATAAATACTAATAAAGTGTACCATAATTTTCGATGTTCACTTATTAATATATAGATTAGAAAAATGTAGATATCTTGGTTTTGAAATAAGATAATGATATGCGGTTTACGGCATTCTTTTAAGCAAATAAAATTACATTAAAAATATTGTACAACGGAATCGGTGGTAAAATAATATGGGCCGATTTTGCAACTTGAAAGCAGAAAATCGGTATTCTTTGTTTTTTTTTCCGGTCAGTTTTAAATTTTTTATAAGAAAAAAAGAAGAAGAAGAAAAACTAATCACGGATTCAAGTTCCTCGATCGATAATAGCTGTTTAGAACAAAAAAAAATTTGAATTAGCTTAATATGTATACCTATATGTCAACGCCGAATCGAAAAATTTCAGGTCTATTAATTTAGAAAAATGCAGATATCTTGGTTTTGAAAGAAGATATTGATATGCGGCTTACGGTTTTCTCTTAAGCAAATAAAGGTACATTAAAAATAATGTACCACTAGATCGGCGGTAAAATATTATATCAAGATTTTGCAACTTGAAAGTAGAAAATCGGCATTTTCTAATTTTGTCCGGGCAATTTTCAATTTCAATTTCAACTGATCACGAATTCGAATTTCTCGATCGATAATAGTTCGAAAAGCATACCCACTTTGCTGCAAAATTTGATAACCTCCTTAGCTTGCACCATTTTTTAAATCAATATTTTCGAAAATGGGTAGGCAACTTAAAACAGGCGGCGGCAATCCAGTTTTCAAAATTGATGAAAATCCTTATGGGTTGTCTTGTCCAGACATATAGGGCTATTGTAATCCACTGACACATCGTGAAAAAATCAAAAAGTTTTTATTTTAAACCGCTCTAATGTATATATATATAACGATAATTTTAAATTCATACAAAATTAATTCATGACAATAATATGTAGAAATAATATAGTAGTAGTAGTATTAATAATATATTTAAGTGCTTAAATTGGATTTTTTTTTGCTATTTAAGGAACAATTTTTTTATTTTTCTTTTTGAAATTATTATTTTTTTTTTTTTTGTTAAATATAATCTCATTGGATTCTTTGGTGAAAATAGTTTCTCATTATTTTTTTCTGAGGACCGTGTTGGCAATATTGGTTATGTTTGCAGGAAGTTCATTAAATAACATGGGCAACATCGCTGCTAATGTGAAGTTACCACGATTATTGTAGAATTTTTCAACTTTAAATCTCCCTTCTGTTCGCCTGCGGGTATTATGCTGATGAATGATTCTAGCGCCCTCACTCGTCAAAAATCTAATACGAGCATCAGCTGTTACAGCCAACTTAACTGTACATCGCTCTCTTCCCTATTGGACTTCAAGCCGCCTCAACGTAATAAAATTATAATTTAATACTAATCTTTTTTATATTTAGCGATCAAAAATGAATATGTAACTTGAATTGGACATTTATATGAAATAAAAATATACGTGTAAATAATACACTATAGGTATTTTAAATATGCGTTCGTCGTAAAATTCTGAAATCATAGTACACTTAAAGATTTCTTCAACGTTGAGTACGTCTAGTTGTCTGCTGACTGGTACATAACTATTTTTTTTAACGTTTTGTTTTTTTGCTAAAATTTTAAGCACATAATTTTGACTTTGCTGTAGTTGTCTGCAGTATGTCGAAGTGTCCCATGCGGTGACGCCATGCCGGAGATAGGATTCACTTAAAGCTAAGTAAGCCTGTTTAAGGACTGCATAATTACTACAGTAGCTGAGATGGTGTAACAGCGCCGTCTCTAGGTGTGTGCGGGCCCCTAGGCTGAACATATGGTGCGGGCCCCCCATTGGGGAAATTTATTAAATACCTAGCAAATAAAAAAAGAGGTTTAATACGAATTCGTATCTACTACTTTTACTATAACCTGTGTGTTATGGAGGAAAATATAAAAGGCAGACGTCCATAGCTACATTTTTAACACCACCACTCACAAAAAGAAAAAGGCCACCAACTCCATTTTAACGGGTCATATTCCTCAAAATGATTTCGGGCATTATGTCCGTTTTTTTCCGGTCATTATCCCCATTTTTTTGGGAGCTATGACCACTTGTAACAACGGACATAATACCCAAAAACATGAGGACATAAGGCCAAATAATTTTGAGTGCTTATAACAAAGTAAATAAATTTTCAAAAAAAAATTTCGCATAATATACTAACTTCTATTTAGAATTACTGTAGGTAGCGATGCCGGAGTTGGATCAGTCAATAATATATGTACATTGTACATATATGCATAGAATAAACATAAAATTCCTCTTGTATTTTTAAGCAAAACGAATGTGGTCATAACACCCATGGGTGTTATGTTCATCGTAATGATTGGTCTTAATCCCCAAAATTTTTTTGGGGACTATGACCGTTTTTTAGGTGGACGTAACGCCCAAAATTTTTTGGGCTATGACATGGCACCATTTTAGCGACCGAACCCGTCTTTTTATTAAATAACACTCATGCAAAACAGCATAAGACTTATTTTTAAGATGAAATGGAAACTTAGACAGTTATGGTAAAGAAATATCTTAAAACATGTTCATGCTCGAAATTCGATAATCTATTCATATTCGAGTATATCCTCATTTAAAAACAAATGCTCCTAGGGTTGCTACCAGAGCTGCAAAATTTTCATTTTTTGGAATTTGAGTAAAAAAATTAAATTTTTTGTTTCTTTATAAGATAACCGTCAAAAATATAAAAAAAACTCGGAAGGGCTGTTATCTGTTAGAGTTGCAAAAAAGCAAAAATTGCTAAGCATAAGACTTATTTTTAAGATGAAATGGAAACTTAGACAGTTATGGTAAAGAAATATCTTAAAACATGTTCATGCTCGAAATTCGATAATCTATTCATATTCGAGTATATCCTCATTTAAAAACAAATGCTCCTAGGGTTGCTACCAGAGCTGCAAAATTTTCATTTTTTGGAATTTGAGTAAAAAAATTAAATTTTTTGTTTCTTTATAAGATAACCGTCAAAAATATAAAAAAAACTCGGAAGGGCTGTTATCTGTTAGAGTTGCAAAAAAGCAAAAATTGCTAATACAGATACAATTTTAAAATCAAACTCTTTTTACAAATGGAATCAAAATTTCGAATTGAAAAATTTACTTTATCATCTATTGCCCAATTTTTGTTTTCGTGGTAGTAGGTGGTCAAAAGCAAAAAAATGAAATAAAGTGTCGCTAGGATATAGTTTCAAAGATGTAGCCGTCAGAATTTTCGGATATATCTTTTATTAAATTCATTATAAGTTGGGATCCCTGCATGGATGTAAAAATATGGTTGTCATAAGAGAGATAACTTATTGTCCTACAATAACGGTGTAAAGAACTTTAAAATTTAACCAATAGTTTTGGAGATATGACGATTTTTCTGAGTTTTGACTAACTAAATTATCTTTCTTATGACATACTACATATAATTTTAACAAAAGCTATATCCGCAACTTGTAATGGTAATACGTGGTTGCATATGAGACATGATACCTTATGGAATTAAGGTTCATACAATTGTATACAGTTTGTATACAAAGCTGGTTAGATAACAGCGAAGCTGAAGATGTCGGGGGCGGGAGCCATTGAAAACCGCTAGCTTTCAGTCGTTGGGGGGATTCGTGACACCTCCTGCTTACCGGAAACCACCACTACAAATATTTTGTTGTAGACTCCCTAAAAATTAACCACACCAATATGATCAAGATCAAAAAAGCCAAACCCCGTCATGATCATATTAATTATGAACAAAGCAAGATATAACAAAATGCAGGTACCACATCTTAACCTTGTGTGTATCTTCTGGAGTTGATGAAGATACGCGCTTCTTTACCCACCCAACCTATGATCTAAATCGCGCTAAAATTTAAAATCCCCTTATCATACCTAGCTAACCCTTAATCGCCATATCACCAAAGAAAAACTGAAAATTTAGTTCATGATATTATTTTTAAATTTATTTACATATTAAATTCAAAAGTACTAACATTTTTCAAAATTATAGTAAAATTTAAGAATAATCAATTCTTATCTACTATTATTAAACGAGCAATAATTATATGTATTTATATATTTATATATATATATTTATTTATTTATTTATATATATGTCGTAGTACTGTATTTTAATAAAACGGCAAGCGGCGACATCTATGTCAAAGCTTGGGTAGAATCGACTGGCACTACAAGAGAGTTTTTGAAAAGCAAGCAAGAAAAACGGTAGTAGCAGTAGTGGCGAGATCGAGACTGCCTCGTTTGAATTTTCAATTGATTTTCAAATAAATTTTCAAAAAATAAAATAATTATAATTTTAAATAAAAAAATATTAAAAAAATGAATGATAACCCGACATTAGAAGTGGGGAAAAATGGCGCCTACTGTTCGAGCAACAAAATCGCAGCTTTTTAGCTCTTGTAGAAGCAATCAAACCATCATCCAGCGTTGAGACATATTTGCCTGAATTTAATCCAGATGTTGAAAATGCTGACGCTCGCGCTTGGGTCGCAATGGCGGACATGTGCATCTCTGAGCAGTCACCACGAAAAGCATCTTTAATGAATATTTTAAGACGAGCTCTCAAAGGACAGGCATCCGTCTGGTTAGCTCAAGTTTCATATCCAGAAATGACATGGCCAGAATTTAAGGATATTTTTTCTGCGCGATAGGATTGTCCCGAAACCCCAGCTGCATTTTTGATGAATATCAATAACCACAGACCTAAGGAAGGCGAGTGCTTATCCGCATATGCTGCAACCTTAATAACATCTTTGATGGCTCGATGGAAGAACTTATCAACTGAACATATAGCTGTATCCACGGTGTTAGCTCATATTTCTCAGTTTGAGCCTAGAATGCATCGACTGTCGTTTACTGCGGATATTGGTACCAGAAATCTGTTACAACAAGAACTGAAGGCTATGTCGTTTTTAAAGAAGAAAGCACCTACACAAAATGATGTAAGTGGCCCAGACACGAAAAAATACAAGGCGTCAACATCATTGCCAAACATACAATGTTTTAACTGTGGTAAGCCAGGACATAAGGCATTACAATGCAGGTTTAAAAACTCCAACACGCATATTCCAAATTTGGGCAACAGTAATATTTTCAAAAATTCAGTCAAGCCGAATGTGACCTGTTTTAATTGTCAAGGTCCTGGTCACTACGCATCAAGCTGCCCCAAGATTGTTCGCAAAAAGGTTGCTGATATCGCTGAAATTTCTTCAACAGATCGACGAGTGGACTTTTGTGTTGTCGGTACACCTTCTGGAATACTGGATCACTCTGGTGAGAAGTTTAAATTTTTTTATGATTCCGGGTCAGAATGTTCCCTTATTAAAGAATCAGTGGGTTGTAGATTTCGTGGTAAACGTAGCTTTAGTGTAGTAACGATGACAGGAATCGGACAAACAAGCGTAAATAGTACCATTCAAATTTTAACGTTGATTGAAGTTGATGGCATTGCTTTAGAAATTCTTTTTCATGTTTTGCCAGATTCCTATCTGCGTCATGAAATATTAATTGGGCGTGAAATCCTTAGTCAAGGTATTGCTGTGCATATGACGTTAGAAAAATTATGTTTCAGTAGGGTGAATTTTGTTAATATTTGTGATGCAATTGTGCCCAAGAGTATAGATTTTAGTTTGATAGACACTGACATTTCTCAGGATCTAAAGCCAAAGTTATTGGATATTTCAAATTCTTTCAAACGGAATTTCGTAACTGGATTTCCTAGTACACCTGCTGATACAGCACCAATGCAAATACGACTAAAAGATCCTAACAAAACAGTTTATAGGCGTCCTTATCGACTAAGCACTGAAGAGCGCAGTATTGTCCGAGACAGAGTCAATGAACTTTTAAATTGTGGTATTATTCGTCCCAGTACGTCACCTTTTGCGAGTCCCATACTCCTTGTGAAGAAAAAAGATGGTTCCGATCGAATGTGTGTAGACTTCCGCGAATTAAATGATAATACTGTCCCAGACAGGTTTCCATTACCGCTTATAGCAGATCAAATTGATAGGTTGCATGGTTGTCATTTCTTCACGAGCTTAGATATGGCCTCAGGGTTTCATCAAATACCTATTCACTCTGACTCTATTGAGTATACAGCTTTTGTAACTCCTGACGGTCAATATGAATATCTGACTATGCCATTTGGTCTTAGAAATGCACCATCAGTTTTTCAACGTGCAGTGATGAATGCTTTAGGTAATTTAGTAAATTCGTTTGTTGTTGTCTACATGGATGACATTCTTATTGTCGCTGCTAATGCTGAAGAGGCATTAGAAAGACTCCGTATCGTACTTGAAGTATTGACCCACAAGGGATTTTCACTAAATTTGAAAAAGTGTTCTTTTCTCAAACATAAAGTACAATACCTTGGTTTTGAGGTCAGTGCTGGTATAATGAAACCGAATCCCAAAAAGATTGAAGCTTTGACAGCTTTCCCTCCACCCGAAACTGTTACTCAGCTACGTCAATTTATAGGACTTTCATCGTACTTTAGGAAGTTTGTACCTAGATTTTCCCAAATCATGACCCCATTGTATACTTTGACGACTAGCAAGAGTAGAATTTACTGGAAACCTGTGCATGAAGCTGTAAGACAGCAAATAATATCTGTTTTGACTTCTGAACCTGTACTAACAATATTTGATCCTTCCTTCCCAATAGAACTTCACACAGATGCTAGTGCTATTACGTTACGGTTACGGTGCTACGGTTACGGTGCTGTTTTAATACAGAAAAAAAACGCAAAGTGTTTTGTGGTTGCTTATTATAGCAAGCGTACTTCGGCTGCTGAATCCAAGTACCACTCATACGAGTTAGAGACTCTTGCTGTTGTCAATGCGATTAAGCATTTTAGGCATTACTTACACGGACGCAGTTTTACTGTTGTCACTGACTGCAACTCTTTGCAAGCCTCATGTAAAAAGCTTGATCTTACTCCCCGAGTGCATAGGTGGTGGGCTTACTTACAGGCTTTTGAGTTTGAAGTTGTCTATAGAAAAGGAAATCACATGTGTCATGCAGACTTCTTTTCAAGGAATCCACTAGCTTCTTTTGATAAAGTACACGAGAAAATTGAGACCAAGTATATTAACCTAACTGAACTGACTGATAATTGGCTTTTGGCAGAGCAACAGCGAGATGGCGAAATTTTGAAACTTATCTCTGATATAAATGAGAAGAAGCTTAGTAACGAAATTTCGCAGACTTATGACATTCGATCAGGTGTTCTTTATCGAAAGATACAACGTAATGGTAGATCACGATGCTTGCCAATAGTTCCCAGATCTTTAAGATGGTCAATTATCAATAACACCCACGATGCCCTGATGCATTTCGGCTATGAGAAAACCTTAGAGAAAGTCTATGAACATTATTGGTTCGAAAATATGTCAAAATTTGTGAAGAAGTTTGTAGATAATTGCGTGACGTGTAAAATTTCTTAGTCTTACTCCGGGAAAACTCAAGTTGAATTGCACTCTTTACCCAAAATAGCGGTTCCTTGGCATATGTTACATATCGACGCAACTGGAAAACTAAGTGGAAAAAGTGACAGAAAAGAGTACGTTTTTGTGTTGATAGATGCGTTCACAAAATACGTTTTGTTGCATCATACAACTAACATAGATACTCTTAGTAGCATTGTTGCTTTAAAGTAAGCTATTTCTTTATTTGGTGCCCCAACACGAGTTATTGCGGATCAGGGTCGTTGTTTCACAAGCCGAGAATTTTGTGAATTTTGTAATTCGCACAATATTAAGTTGCATTTGATCGCAACAGGCAGTGCTCGTGCAAACGGTCAAGTTGAGCGGGTAATGGGTACCTTAAAGAATATGCTCACTGCAGTTGAAACTAGTAATCGCGCTTGGCAGGATGCCCTTCCTGATATTCAGCTAGCATTAAATTGTACCCAAAGTCGAGTTACCAAATATAGTCCCTTAGAATTGCTCATAGGTAAAGTAGCTAGACCTATTGAAATATTGGTATCTGATGCAAATGAACTATTAGTAAACCTTGATGAAGCTCGAAATAAAGCCATTTGTAACATGGAAAAGAATGCTTGCTATGATAAAATGAGATTTGATAGTACTAAAGCAAAACTGGACAAATTTGTGGTAGGCGACTTGGTCTTATTACAAAATGAAGAACGCAATCAAACGAAACTTGACCCAAAGTATAAAGGCCCATTTAAAGTAACGGAAATTTTGGACGGTGACCGATATATGGTTAAGTCTTTAAATTGTAATCGGACGTACAAGTATGCTCATGATCGTATGAGACGAATGCCTGAAGGTCATGTCCCTGTTGAAATTGATGATGATAATTGATGAAGAGTGAGGAACTTGAGCTTTTTTTTTGTTGATGTATGATTAGTGTAATTTAAAAATGTAAAGATGTAATACGCATTGTTGTGGTCAGAGCATTGCTGGATAGAAGCAATGGTGTGAAAAAATAAATGAATATCACCGGATAGAGGTGGTATGAGTTAGTTGCGCCGGATAGAGGTGCGGGAAAATCACTGGATAGAAGTGATTATTGAGTTCAGTAACCGGATAGAGGTTACTGATCAGATAGATTCGTAGTAATTTCACTCGATAGAAGTGATTGTTGATTTTTTTTTTTTAAAGTAATTGGAGAGAAATTGCTGAACTGATCAATGTGTATTATATTTCAAGTTAATTTTTTTTTATTATTGCTGTTTTATGCGATTATTAATTATATGGGACATGATATTTGACATTTGAATAAAATAAGACTGTTGTTGATTTGTTTGATGAAATATGAAATAGTCTTAGAAATTAAGTTTGTTGTTTATTTGTTAATGAAATGGGAAACTAATAAAATTGTTTTTCGGTTAATTAAAGTTTTATTCTGGTCAGAATTGGCCGAGTGGTTGTACTAGATACTGTATAGAATTTTTTTTTTTCAGACGAATCGCACGAGGACGTGCGAAACGGCAGGATGGCCGTGTCGTAGTACTGTATCTACTATTATTAAACGAGCAATAATTGTATGTATTTATATATATATATATTTTCAGACTTTATTTCCAAAACGGGTGCAGCGATTTTGATGAAACTTGGGGATTAGGTACATATGTGAACAAAATTAGGATTGGGCTGGGTTTTAACTTATCAAAGACTCCTGGAGGGGCGTGGCACAGCCCTAAACTTTTATTTTCATAACATCATATCTCGAAAACCGTTCAAGATATTGTGATGAAATTTGGTACACAGATGCAGATCATAAATGTCTTAAATTTTGCCAAAAGTGGGCGGAATCGGAAAAGTGGGCGTGGCACTTTTCAATAATTGAAAATTTTGATTCAATATTACTCAAAAACGGCACTGAAGATTTTCATAAAAATTATATAGATAGTACCACTAAAAGCAGTCATCATAACATGCTATGTCACTATACTGGCAAAATTCGTTTAAGGGCGTGGCACAGCCCACAATATTTACAAACATTATAATAAGAGAATTAACAACACAATCGTTCTGAAATTTCATATGGTGGATAAACTTGCTATAAGGTACCTCAAGACGAAAAATGGGTGTAATAGTATAAGTGGGCGTGGCACCTCCCATACACGCAAAACAGGTTAAATGTTATATTTATTGTACTATGAGAGTAATCTTCTTAAAATTTGGTAAGGAGTTGTCGGTTACTATAAGCTTTGAAATTAAATGCATTTCGACGGGATTGCTTCAGTGGGAGTGGCACCTCCCATACAAACAAAAACCGTTAAATGTTATATTAAGTGCACTATGGGAGTAATCTCAATAAAATTTAGTACAGAGATATCGGTTACCAAAAATTTTTAAGTTGAATGGATTTCGACGAGATTTCGTTAGTGGACGTGGCACGTCCCATATATACGAAAATCGTTGAATGTTGTATTTAGTGCACTATGGGAGGTATTTTCTTTAAATTTGGTGTTGAGGTGTCGATTACTATAAGCTTTGAAATTATATGGATTTCAACGGGATTGCGTAAGTGGGCGTGGCACCTCCCATACGTACGAAAAACGTTAAATGTTATTTAGTGTACTATGGGAGTAATTTTTTTAAATTTTTTGTTCCAATCGATAGAGAAAGCACGAAAAAAAAAAAAATTTTTTGTTCCAATAGACTTTTAATTACAGTGGTGTAGTGTTAATATTGTAGTGGTCATTTTTAATATTTGACCACTTAGTGCGTCCTGAGCGATTTGCGGAATTTGTTGCTGTAAGGAAATTTTCCTTGTCCTTTGGAGTATCCCGGAAGTAGTCACTCCATAAGTGACTACTTATCGAGGCGGTTCACTCCGAGTCACTTTGGGTCACTTTGAGTCACCGAGGTGAGTGAAAATCGCAATTTTGTGGTTTGCGTGCGATTTTGGTAGAATTGGTCTATAACACCTATAGGCCACGTTGGTGCAAACTCTTATCGCACCTAATTATGTTTTGCGATGCGTGCGATTTTTTGATAATTATTGCTGCAAGTATATTTTCCTTGTTCTTTGGAGTATCCCGGAGATAGTCACTCCATAAGTGACTACTTATCGAGGCGGTTCACTCCGAGTCACTTTGGGTCACTTGGAATCACGATTTTGTGGTTTGCGTGCGATTTTTGTAGAATTGGTCTATAACACCTATAGGCAACGTTGGTACAAACTCTTAGCGCATCTAATTATGTTTTGCGGTGCGTGCGATTTTTTGATTTTATTACTGTAAGGATATTTTGCTTGTTCTTCGGATTATCCCGGAGGTAATCACTCCATAAGTGACTACTCATCGAGGTGGTTCACCCCGAGTCACTTTGGGTTACTTGAAGTCACCGAGATGAATTAAAATCGCGATATTGCGGTTTGCGTGCGATTTTTGTAGAATTGCTCTATAACACCTATTGGCCACGTTGGTGTAAAAACTTTGCGCACCTAATAACGTTTTGCGGTGCGAGCGATTTTTTGGATTTTATTGCTGTAAGGATATTTTCCTTGTTATTCGGATTATCCCTGAGGTCATTACTTCATAACTAACTACTCATCGAGGCGGTTCACCCCGAGTCACTTTGGGTCACTTGGAGTCACCGAGGTGAGTGTTAATCGCGATTTTGTGGTTTGCGTGCGATTTTTGTAGAATTGCACTATAACACCTTTAGGCCACCTTGTTGCAAAAACGTTGCGCACCTTATTACGTTTTGCGGTGCGTGGAATTTTTTTTGTTTTTTGGATTTTTACGAATTTCGTGAACCAAAGTGACTTTAAGAAGAACAAGGAAAATATCCTTACAGCAATAAAATTTAAAAAATAGCACCAACCGCAAAACGTAATAAGGTGCGATAAGTTTTTGTACCAAAGTGGCTTATAGGTTTTACCCCTCGTACTAACTGTACAATCGGTTGCGCTCTTTTATATAAATGCTGCGATAGCTCAGTCGATTTAGTGTCCAATTTAAATGAAATCGAGCCATTTTGCATTATCCTTTTCATTTCTATTCACTCTTGGTCCCAATCCACTCTTTTTATAAACACTTTTGCATCAGACAACAATTTGACGAAACTAAAAACGAAGCAAAATTGTTGAAAAAAATGGAACAGAAAAAAGTAAAGAGAAGTTGAAGCGTGAAAGTGAAAGTCAACTTTTTTCAACAAATTCCATATTTTTTCGATTTTTTCAACCTCAAAACGAAAAACCGAACAGTGGTCGGTCTCCAGGTACTTTTAATAAAACGGCAAGCGGCGACATCTATGTCAAAGCTTGGGTAGAATCGACTGGCACTACAAGAGAGATTTTGAAAAGCAAGCAAGAAAAACGGTAGTAGCAGTAGTGACGAGATCGAGACTGCCTCGTTTGAATTTTCAATTGATTTTCAAATAAATTTTCAAAAAATAAAATAATTATAATTTTAAATAAAAAAATATTAAAAAAATGAATTATAACCCGACATATATATATATTTTCAGACTTTATTTCCAAAACGGGTGCAGCGATTTTGATGAAACTTGGGGGTTAGGTACATATGTAAACAAAATTAGGATTGTGCTGGGTTTTAACTTATCAAAGACTCCTGGAGGGGCGTGGCACAGCCCTAAACTTTTATTTTCATAACGTCATATCTCGAAAACCATGCAAGATATTGTATTAAAATTTGGAACACAGATGCAGATCATAAATGTCTTAAATTTTGTCAAAAGTGGGCGGAATCGGAAAAGTGGGCGTGGCACATTTCAATAATTGAAAACTTTAATTCAATATTACTCAAAAACGGCACTGACGATTTTCATAAAAATTTTATAGATAATACCACTAAAAGCAGTCATCATAACATGCTATGTCACTATACTGGCAAAACTCGTTGAAAGGCGTGGCACAGCCCACAATATTTATAAACGTTATAATAGGAGAACTAACAATGCAGTCGATATGAAATTTGGTATGGTAGGTATACTTGCTATAAGGTATTTTTAACCAAAAAGGGGTTCAATAGTACCAGTGGGCGTGGCACCACCCATACAAGCAAAAACGTTAAATGTTATATTTAGTGTGCTATTAATGCAATCATTCTAAAATTTGGTGCTAAGATGTCGGTTGCCATAAGCTTTAAAATTAATTGGACTTTGATGGGATTGCATCAGTGGGCGTGGCACCTTCCATATAAGCAAAAAACGTTTTGTGTAATATTTGGTGAGCTATAAGAGTAATCCTAATAAAATTTTGTATAGAGATGTCGGTTACTATAAGCTTTGAAATTAAATGGAGTTCGACACGATTTTGTTAGTGGGCGTGGCACCTCCCATTCAAGCAAAAAAACGTTTTGTGCAATATTTGGTGAACTATAAGAGTAATCCTAATGAAATTTGGTAAGGAGGTGTCGGTTACTAAAGGGTGTTTTTTTTAGAGGTTTGTTTTTCGAATAGAGATAAAACTGGGATTTTGTGGTCAAATCTGGCAACTCTAATGTCATTTATATTCAGTTTGGTTTGCCATTTCATCATGAACAGGTTGACGCATGAACAACGCGTCCAAATTGTGCAAATTTATTATAGTCACTAAAATTTCAACTTTATTTTCACTCAAAATTCACATGATTTTTGCAATTATGAAGTCAAGAAGGCCGCCTAGATCTTGTGATATCACACCTTAATTTTTTTTTTTGGGGTTATGTGAAGCCAAAAGTATGCGTCGATAAGCCAGCTACGATTCAATACTTCGAAGCCAACATTACTCGCGTAATTCGCGATATACCTTGAAAATTGGACCTCCATTTTAGACTACGTCCGAGCTAGCCGTGGCGTTCATATGCCAGAAGTCATATTTAAATTATAATGCCAGAAGATTATCTTTCGAATAAAGTAATTTTCATGTCTATTTAAAAAATTCATCTTTGTTTTATTCCATTTTAAAGTTCTATACCTCTAAAAAAAACACCGGGATTGCGCAAGTGGGCGTGGCACCTCCCATACGTATGAAAAACGTTAAATGTTATTTAGTGTACCATGGAAGTAATTTTTTTAAAATTTTTTGTTCCAATCGATAGAGAAATCACGAAAAATAAAAAATTTTTTTTGTTCCAATAGACTTTTAATTACAGTGGTGAGTTGTCATTTTTAATATTGCATCACTTAGTGCGTCCTGAGCGATTTACGGAATTTATTGCTGTAAGAATATTTTCGTTGTTCTTTTGAGTATCCCGGAGGTAGTCACTCCATAAGTGACTACTCATCGAGGCGGTTCACTCCGAATCACTTTGGGTCACTTGGAGTCATCGAGGTGAGAGAAAATCACGATTTTGTAGTTTTCGTGCGATTTTTGTAGAATTGCACTATAACACCTATAGGCCACGTTGGTGCAAAAAATTATCGCACCTAATAACGTTTTGTGGTGTGTGCGATTTTTTGATTTTATTACTGTAAGGATATTTTCCTTGTTCTTCGGATTATCCCGGATGTAATCACTTCATAAGTGACTACTCATCGAGGTGGTTCACCCCGAGTCACTTTGGGTCACTTGGAGTCACCGAGGTGAGTGTAAATCGCGATCTGTGGTTTGCGTGCGATTTTTGTAGAATTGCTCTGTAACACCTATAGGCCACGTTGGTGTAAAAACTTTACGCACCTAATAACGTTTTGCGGTGCGTGCGATTTTTTGGATTTTATTACTGTAAGGATATTTTCCTTGTTCTTCGGATTATCCTGGAGGTAATCACTTCATAAGTGACTGTTCATCGAGGTGGTTCACCCCGAGTCACTTTGGGTCACTTGGAGTCACCGAGGTGAGTGTAAACCGCGATTTGTGATTTGCGTGCGATTTTTGTAGAATTGCTCTGCAACACATATAGGCCACGTTGGTGCAAAAACTTATCGCACCTAATAACGTTTTGCGGTGCGTGCGACTTTTTGATTTTATTACTTTAAGGACATTTTCCTTGTTCTTCGGATTATCCTGGAGGTAATCACTTCATAAGTGACTGTTCATCGAGGTGGTTCACCCCGAGTCACTTTGGGTCACTTGGAGTCACCGAGATGAGTGAAAATCGCGATCTTGCGGTTTGCGTGCGATTTTTGTAGAATTGTTCTATAACACCTATAGGCCACGTTGGTGCAAAAACTTATCGCACCTAATAACGTTTTGCGGTGCGTGCGATTTTTTGGATTTTATTGCTGTAAGGATATTTTCCTTGTTCTTCGGATAATCCCGGAGGTAATTCCTCCATAACTAAAATGTAGGAAAAAATTAATATTTTTTTATAGTAAATAATGAACTTTAGCCTAAGTTTTAATTCAAATTATTGACCGATCAATCAAAGAGAATAAATAATAAAAAGAGATTTCATGGATGCGTCTAAACATAAAATGTTGCGATTGTGCGGTGTGGCAAAGAGAATAAATAATAAAAAGAGATTTCATGGATGCGTCTAAACATAAAATGTTGCGATTGTGCGGTGTGGTCGTGATTTGGTCTAAAACTTCGCCGTGAAATCAAGATCCACAGGAGAATTTTTACTCAAAAAAGTGGTCGAACGCGTCATAGAAAAGCGAAATTGAAAAAGGAGAATTAACTGAACTCGTTCAAAGAGAATAAATAATAAAAAGAGATTTCATGGATGCGTCTAAACATAAAATGTTGCGATTGTGCGGTGTGGTCGTTATTTGGTCTAAAACTTCGCCGTGAAATCAAGATCCACAGGAGGATTTTTACTCAAAAAAGTGGTCGAACGCGTCATAGAAAAGCGAAATTGAAAAAGGAGAATTAACTGAACTCGTTTGTTTGCAATCGTTTTTCATTTTCGTTCGTATTGTATTTTGTTTACATTTTTTCTTTCGTATGCTGCTTAGAAATTTCATTTTATATGCAATTCATATTAATGGATTTCATATGAAATTAAATTCGATAGGTCATTATGGGAATTTGGCAACAATGCTAAATGATTGAAACGAAGTGTTTTATTCTAATTAACTTATGTTATTTTATTTTATTTTTGGTTCATATCTTTCGTTTTTTTTTTTTTTTTTTTGCAATTTAAGTTAAATGACAAATTATGAAAAATATAAAATATATCATAAACCCATAAAAAATTTAATTTTTACTTAAGTAGGATTTTCATTGCAGCATAAGCGAAGCAAAAACCTGCACACACACACACATATGTATGCATGCGCTTGTTTTGTTTTTGCTGATCGTATTTGCTTTTGTGCATGAATACAAAATCATCCCTTATTTTGAAAAGCTTCGTCGCATATGCGAAGTCATTTTCTGAATTCTATTTGAATTTATATACATATGTAATTAATTATGTTTTATTATTATTGAAATTATTTATACTATTTGCATTGTATTTTGTATTATATTTCGCAGGCTGCATACAAATTTCATTTTATATGCAATTCATATCGAAATTTTTTATTTAATTTAATTTTATATGCAATTAATATTAAAAATTTGTATTTGATTAATAGAGATTGAATAAATTATAAAAATCTTCGTCTCATATGCGAAGTCATTTTCTGAATTCGGCATTAATATTGAAATTTATATTTGACTTTATATATGTAATTAATTATTTATTATCTAATATTATTAAACGAGCTAAAATTGTATGTATATATATATATATATATATATATTTTCAGACTTTATTTCCAAAACGGGTGCAGCGATTTTGATGAAACTTGGGGGTTAGGTACATATGTGAACAAAATTAGGATTGGGCTGGGTTTTAACTTATCAAAGGCTCCTGGAGGGGCGTGGCACAGCCCTAAACTTTTATTTTCATAACGTCATATCTTGAAAACTATTCAAGATATTGTGATGAAATTTGGTACACAGATGCAGATCATAAATGTCTTAAATTTTGCCAAAAGTGGGCGGAATCGGAAAAGTGGGCGTGACACTTTTCAATAATTGAAAATTTTGATTCAATATTACTCAAAAACGGCACTGAGGATTTTCATAAAAATTTTATAGATAATACCACTAAAAGCAGTCATCATAACATGCTATGTCACTATACTGGCAAAATTCGTTTACGGGCGTGGCACAGCCCACAATATTTATAAACATTATAATAAGAGAATTAACAACACAATCGTTCTGAAATTTCATATGGTGGATATACTTGCTATAAGGTACCTCAAGACGAAAAATGGGTGTAATAGTACCAGTGGGCGTGGCACCTCCCATACAAGCAAAACAGGTTAAATGTTATATTTATTGTACTATGAGAGTAATCTTCTTAAAATTTGGTGAGGAGTTGTCGGTTACTATAAGCTTTGAAATTAAATGCATTTCGACGGGATTGCTTCAGTGGGCGTGGCACCTCCCATACAAACAAAAACCGTTAAATGTTATATTAAGTGCACTATGGGAGTAATCTCATTAAAATTTGGTACAGAGATGTCGGTTACCAAAAATTTTTAAGTTAAATGGATTTCGACGAGATTTCGTTAGTGGGCGTGGCACGTCCCATATATACGAAAATCGTTGAATGTTGTATTTAGTGCACTATGGGAGGTATTTTCTTTAAATTTGGTGTAGAGGTGTCGATTACTATAAGCTTTGAAATTATATGGATTTCAACGGGATTGCGTAAGTGGGCGTGGCACCTCCCTTACGTACGAAAAACGTTAAATGTTATATAGTGTACTATGGGAGTAATTTTTTTAAATTTTTTGTTCCAATCGATAGAGAAAGCACGAAAAATAAAAAAAAATTTTTTGTTCCAATAGACTTTTAATTACAGTGGTGTAGTGTTAATATTGTAGTGGTCATTTTTAATATTTGACCACTTAGTGCGTCCTGAGCGATTTGCGGAATTTGTTGCTGTAAGGAAATTTTCCTTGTCCTTTGGAGTATCCCGGAAGTAGTCACTCCATAAGTGACTACTTATCGAGGCGGTTCACTCCGAGTCACTTTGGGTCACTTTGAGTCACCGAGGTGAGTGAAAATCGGAATTTTGTGGTTTGCGTGCGATTTTGGTAGAATTGGTCTATAACACCTATAGGCCACGTTGGTGCAAACTCTTATCGCACCTAATTATGTTTTGCGATGCGTGCGATTTTTTGGATATTATTGCTGTAAGGATATTTTCCTTGTCCTTTGGAGTATCCCGGAAGTAGTCACTCCATAAGTGACTACTTATCGAGGCGGTTCACTCCGAGTCACTTTGGGTCACTTGGAGTCACCGAGGTGAGTGAAAATCGCAATTTTGTGGTTTGCGTGCGATTTTGGTAGAATTGGTCTATAACACCTATAGGCCACGTTGGTGCAAACTCTTAGCGCACCTAATTATGTTTTGCGATGCGTGCGATTTTTTGGATATTATTACTGTAAGGATATTTTCCTTGTCCTTTGGAGTATCCAGGAAGTAGTCACTCCATAAGTGACTACTTATCGAGGCGGTTCACTCCGAGTCACTTTGGGTCACTTGGAGTCACCGAGGTGAGTTAAAATCGCAATTTTGTGGTTTGCGTGCGATTTTGGTAGAATTGGTCTATAACACCTATAGGCCACGTTGGTGCAAACTCTTATCGCACCTAATTATGTTTTGCGATGCGTGCGATTTTTTGGATATTATTGCTGTAAGGATATTTTCCTTGTCCTTTGGAGTATCCAGGAAGTAGTCACTCCATAAGTGACTACTTATCGAGGCGGTTCACTCCGAGTCACTTTGGGTCACTTGGAGTCACCGAGGTACGTGGAAATCGCAATTTTGTGGTTTGCGTGCGATTTTTGTAGAATTGGTCTATAACACCTATGGGCCACGTTGGTACAAACTCTTAGCGCATCTAATTATGTCTTGCGGTGCGTGCGATTTTTTGATTTTATTACTGTAAGGATATTTTCCTTGTACTTCGGATTATCCCGGAGGTAATCATTCCATAAGTGACTACTCATCAAGGTGGTTCACAACGAGTCACTTTGGGTCACTTGGAGTCACCGAGGTGAGTGAAAGTCGTGATTTTGTGGTTTGCGTGCGATTTTTGTAGAATTGCTCTATAACACCTATTGGCCACGTTGGTGTAAAAACTTTGCGCACCTAATAACGTTTTGCGGTGCGTGCGATTTTTTGGATTTTATTGCTGAAGGATATTTTCCTTATTCTTCGGCCTATCCCAGAGGTAATTACTCCATAACTAACTACTCATCGAGGCGGTTCACCCCGAGTCACTTTGGGTCACTTGGAGTCACCGAGGTGAGTGTTAATCGCGATTTTGTGGTTTGCGTGCGATTTTTGTAGAATTGCACTATAACACCTTTAGGCCACCTTGTTGCAAAAACGTTGCTCACCTTATTACGTTTTGTGGTGCGTGGAATTTTTTTTTTTTTTTTGATTTTTACGAATTTTGTGAACCAAAGTGACTTTAAGTGACCCAACGTTACTCGGGGTGAACCGCCTCGATGAGTTGTCACTTATGGAGTGATTACCTCCGGGATAAGCCGAAGAACAAGGATAATATCCTTACAGCAATAAAATTTAAAAAATAGCACCAACCGCAAAACGTAATAAGGTGCGATAAGTTTTTGTACCAAAGTGGCTTCTAGGTTTTACCCCTCGTACTAACTGTACAATCGGTTGCGCTCTTTTATATAAATGCTGCGATAGCTCAGTCGATTTAGTGTCCAATTTAAATGAAATCGAGCCATTTTGCATTATCCTTTTCATTTCTATTCACTCTTGGTCCCAATCCACTCTTTTTATAAACACTTTTGCATCAGACAACAATTTGACGAAACTAAACACGAAGCAAAATTGTTGAAAAAATGGAACAGAAAAAAGTAAAGAGAAGTTGAAGCGTGAAAGTGAAAAGTCAACAAATTCCATATTTTTTCGATTTTTTCAACCTCAAAACGAAAAACCGAACAGTGGTCGGTCTCCAGGTACTTATTATTAATCAAAACAAATTTTACTAAATGAAAGTACTTTAGTAATTAGTTATTGATTTAAATTCTTCATGGAACTATTAAAATTATTAAAAAATCCAAAAATTCAAAACAAATTCGGTTGAATTATAGTGTTTAGGAAATTTTGTTTTCCTCGAGTTGAGCAAGGACAATTTTTAGTTTGATGCTGCTACGCCTTCCGTTGTGCGCCTTAATAGGTATATGTTGATTATTGATTGAGCTGTAAATAGGTATATAAATTAAGTAATGAAAAAAGTAAATTTGTACTGCGACTTACGATCAATGACAGGTGTTTAAATATAGCTTCAGTCAATTAGTGATCATTTATTTCCCAAAAAAGCAGTCTTGAAAAAGCGATCAAAAGTTAGTAATTGATCTGAAATTTCATAACATTATGAGATGCAAATTTTATTTAATTTTTTTTTAACTTACGGACGAGTTCAATGTTGAAGAATTTTATTTATTGTTTGAAATGACTTTGGGCATAATATGAAGCACTTCTTGAGCGATAACAGGAAAAATTAAAAAATCCATAACATAAAGAAATAGATTTTTTAGCATTGAAAAATGCTATTTATGTGAAAAACAATCATTGATCATTGATTGAATTTTATTTTTTATGACTTACGACTTTGATGATAGAAAAAAGTCAATCATTGGTGGAAATTGCCTTCCAGCACAATGTTGACATATACCGTTCACGAAGTAACATTTTTCGCCAAGTATTACTATTTCGCTATACAAAAGCGAATTTTCTTAAAAAGAGTGAAATGATTTGGTAAAAGTGACAAATCAAGCGTTTTGGAAGTGGGGCAAAGCCCATGTTATATGGACAGAAGTTTTCTAGGTACTCTTTACATATGCATCTATTTGCGTCAAATAGTTTTGGAAATAGGAAGAATAAATTAAGAAAGGGGCGTGGTAACGTCCATATTTACAACTTTTAATTTATTTTGAGTGATGTCTATATTCGCTGCAAACATTCTATCAAATTCAGATTAACAATTTCCAAGTCAAAATATCATAGACTGAAAATCGTCATCACACACACTTATGGAGTGACTACCTCCGGGATACTCAAAAGAACAACGAAAATATTCTTACAGCAACAAATTCCGTAAATCGCTCAGGACGCACTAAGTGATGCAATATTAAAAATGACAACTCACCACTGTAATTAAAAGTCTATTGGAAGAAAAAAAATTTTTTATTTTTCGTGATTTCTCTATCGATTGGAACAAAAAATTTTAAAAAAATTACTTCCATGGTACACTAAATAACATTTAACGTTTTTCGTACATATAGGAGGTGCCACGCCCACTTGCGCAATCCCGTTGAAATCCATATTATATCAAAGCTTATAGTAATCGACACCTCTACACCAAATTCAAAGAAAATACCTCCCATAGTACACTAAATATAACATTCAACGTTTTTCGTATATATGGGAGGTGCCACGCCCACTGATTCAATCCCGTCGAAATCCAATTAATTTTAAAGCTTATAGTAACCGACATCTCTATACCAAATTTCATTAGGATTACTCGTACAGTTCACCAGATATAGCACAAAACATTTTTTGCATCCATGGGAGGTGCCACGCTCACTGATGAAATCCCATCGATATCAAATTTATTTCAAAGCTTATAGTAACCGACACCTCCTTACGAAATTTCATTAGGATTACGCCCACTGATGCAATCCCATCAAAGTCCAATTAATTTTAAAGCTTATGGCAACCGACATCTTAGCACCAAATTTTAGAAAGATTGCATTAATAGCACACTAAATATAACATTTAACGTTTTTGCTTGTATGGGAGGAGCCACGCCCACTGGTACTATTGAACCCCTTTTTGGTTAAAAATACCTTATAGCAAGTATACCTACCATACCAAATTTCATATCGACTGCATTGTTAGTTCTCCTATTATAACGTTTATAAATATTGTGGGCTGTGCCACGCCTTTCAACGAGTTTTGCCAGTATAGTGACATAGCATGTTATGATGACTGCTTTTAGTGGTATTATCTATAAAATTTTTATGAAAATCGTCAGTGCCGTTTTTGAGTAATATTGAATTAAAGTTTTCAATTATTGAAATGTGCCACGCCCACTTTTCCGATTCCGCCCACTTTTGACAAAATTTAAGACATTTATGATCTGCATCTGTGTACCAAATTTTAATACAATATCTTGCATGGTTTTCGAGATATGACGTTATGAAAATAAAAGTTTAGGGCTGTGCCACGCCCCTCCAGGAGTCTTTGATAAGTTAAAACCCAGCACAATCCTAATTTTGTTCACATATGTACCTAACCCCCAAGTTTCATCAAAATCGCTGCACCCGTTTTGGAAATAAAGTCTGAAAATATATATATATGTCGGGTTATAATTCATTTTTTTAATATTTTTTTATTTAAAATTATAATTATTTTATTTTTTGAAAATTTATTTGAAAATCAATTGAAAATTCAAACGAGGCAGTCTCGATCTCGTCACTACTGCTACTACCGTTTTTCTTGCTTGCTTTTCAAAATCTCTCTTGTAGTGCCAGTCGATTCTACCCAAGCTTTGACATAGATGTCGCCGCTTGCCGTTTTATTAAAAGTACCTGGAGACCGACCACTGTTCGGTTTTTCGTTTTGAGGTTGAAAAAATCGAAAAAATATGGAATTTGTTGAAAAAAGTTGACTTTCACTTTCGCGCTTCAACTTCTCTTTACTTTTTTCTGTTCCATTTTTTTCAACAATTTTGCTTCGTTTTTAGTTTCGTCAAATTGTTGTCTGATGCAAAAGTGTTTATAAAAAGAGTGGATTGGGACCAAGAGTGAATAGAAATGAAAAGGATAATGCAAAATGGCTCGATTTCATTTAAATTGGACACTAAATCGACTGAGCTATCGCAGCATTTATATAAAAGAGCGCAACCGATTGTACAGTTAGTACGAGGGGTAAAACCTAGAAGCCACTTTGGTACAAAAACTTATCGCACCTTATTAGGTTTTGCGGTTGGTGCTATTTTTTAAATTTTATTGCTGTAAGGATATTTTCCTTGTTCTTCGGCTTATCCCGGAGGTAATCACTCCATAAGTGACAACTCATCGAGGCGGTTCACCCCTAGTAACGTTGGGTCACTTAAAGTCACTTTGGTTCACGAAATTCGTAAAAATCCAAAAAACAAAAAAAATTCCACGCACCGCAAAACGTAATAAGGTGCGCAACGTTTTTGCAACAAGGTGGCCTAAAGGTGTTATAGTGCAATTCTACAAAAATCGCACGCAAACCACAAAATCGCGATTAACACTCACCTCGGTGACTCCAAGTGACCCAAAGTGACTCGGGGTGAACCGCCTCGATGAGTAGTTAGTTATGAAGTAATGACCTCAGGGATAATCCGAATAACAAGGAAAATATCCTTACAGCAATAAAATCCAAAAAATCGCTCGCACCGCAAAACGTTATTAGGTGCGCAAAGTTTTTACACCAACGTGGCCAATAGGTGTTATAGAGCAATTCTACAAAAATCGCACGCAAACCGCAATATCGCGATTTTAATTCATCTCGGTGACTTCAAGTAACCCAAAGTGACTCGGGGTGAACCACCTCGATGAGTAGTCACTTATGGAGTGATTACCTCCGGGATAATCCGAAGAACAAGCAAAATATCCTTACAGTAATAAAATCAAAAAATCGCACGCACCGCAAAACATAATTAGATGCGCTAAGAGTTTGTACCAACGTTGCCCATAGGTGTTATAGACCAATTCTACAAAAATCGCACGCAAACCACAAAATCGTGACTTTCACTCACCTCGGTGACTCCAAGTGACCCAAAGTGACTCGGAGTGAACCGCCTCGATAAGTAGTCACTTATGGAGTGACTATCTCCGGGATACTCCAAAGAACAAGGAAAATATACTTGCAGCAATAATATCCAAAAAATCGCACGCATCGCAAAACATAATTAGTTGCGATAAGAGTTTGCCCAACGTGGCCTATAGATGTTATAGACCAATTCTACCAAAATCGCACGCAAACCACAAAATTGCGATTTTCACTCACCTCGGTGACTCCAAGTGAACCAAAGTGACTCGGAGTGAACCGCCTTGATAAGTAGTCACTTATGGAGTGACTACTTCCGGGATACTCCAAAGGACAAGGAAAATATCCTTAAAGCAATAATATCCAAAAAAATCGCACGCATCGCAAAACATAATTAGGTGCGATAAGAGTTTGCACCAACGTGGCCTATAGGTGTTATAGACCAATTCTACCAAAATCGCACGCAAACCACAAAATTGCGATTTCCACGCACCTCGGTGACTCCAAGTGACCCAAAGTGACTCGGAGTGAACCGCCTCGATAAGTAGTCACTTATGGAGTGACTACTTCCGGGATACTCCAAAGGATAAGGAAAATATCCTTACAGCAATAATATCCAAAAAATCGCACGCATCGCAAAACATAATTAGGTGCGATAAGAGTTTGCACCAACGTGGCCTATAGGTGTTATAGACCAATTCTACAAAAATCGCACGCAGACCACAAAATTGCGATTTCCACGCACCTCGGTGACTCCAAGTGATCCAAAGTGACTCGGAGTGAACCGCCTCGATAAGTAGTCACTTATGGAGTGACTACTTCCGAGATACTCCAAAGGACAAGGAAAATTTCCTTACAGCATTTATTTCCTTAAGACATTTATGATCTGCATCTGTGTACCAAATTTCATCACAATATCTTGAATAGTTTTCGAGATATGATGTTATGAAAATAAAAGTTTAGGGCTGTGCCACGCCCCTCCAGGAGTCTTTGATAAGTTAAAACCCAGCCCAATCCTAATTTTGTTCACATATGTACCTAATCCCCAAGTTTCATCAAACACCTATAGGTGTTATAGACCAATTCTACAAAAATCGCACGCAATCCACAAAATTGCGATTTCCACGCACCTCTGTGACTCCAAGTGACCCAAAGTGGACAAGGACAAAGGAAAATTTCCTTACAGCAACAAATTCCGCATATCGCTCAGGACGCACTAAGTGGTCAAATATTACAAATGACCACTACAATATTAACACTACACCACTGTAATTAAAAGTCTATTGGAACAAAAAATTTTTTTTTTTTTTCGTGCTTTCTCTATCGATTGGAACAAAAAATTTAAAAAAATTACTCCCATAGTACACTAAATAACATTTAACGTTTTTCGTACGTATGGGAGGTGCCACGCCCATTTACGCAATCCCGTTGAAATCCATATAATTTCAAAGCTTATAGTAATCGACACCTCAACACCAAATTTAAAGAAAATACCTCCCATAGTGCACTAAATACAACATTCAACGATTTTCGTATATATGGGACGTGCCACGCCCACTAACGAAATCTCGTCGAAATCCATTCAACTTAAAAATTTTTGGTAACCGACATCTCTGTACCAAATTTTATTGAGATTACTCCCATAGTGCACTTAATATAACATTTAACGGTTTTTGTTTGTATGGGAGGTGCCACGCCCACTGAAGCAATCCCGTCGAAATGCATTTAATTTCAAAGCTTATAGTAACCGACAACTCCTTACCAAATTTTAAGAAGATTACTCTCATAGTACAATAAATATAACATTTAACCTGTTTTGCTTGTATGGGAGGTGCCACGCCCACTTGTACTATTACACCCATTTTTCGTCTTGAGGTACCTTATAGCAAGTATATCCACCATATGAAATTTCAGAACGATTGTGTTGTTAATTCTCTTATTATAATGTTTATAAATATTGTGGGCTGTGCCACGCCCTTAAACGAATTTTGCCAGTATAGTGACATAGCATGTTATGATGACTGCTTTTAGTGGTATTATCTATAAAATTTTTATGAAAATCCTCAGTGCCGTTTTTGAGTAATATTGAATCAAAATTTTCAATTATTGAAAAGTGCCACGCCCACTTTTCCGATTCCGCCCACTTTTGGCAAAATTTAAGACATTTATGATCTGCATCTGTGTACCAAATTTCATCACAATATCTTGAATAGTTTTCGAGATATGATGTTATGAAAATAAAAGTTTAGGGCTGTGCCACGCCCCTCCAGGAGTCTTTGATAAGTTAAAACCCAGCCCAATCCTAATTTTGTTCACATATGTACCTAATCCCCAAGTTTCATCAAAATCGCTGCACCCGTTTTGGAAATAAAGTCTGAAAATATATATATATATATATATAGATACATACAATTATTGCTCGTTTAATAATAGTAGATAACTTCTAAATGGGCAAATATATGCAGATAAGACCTATACAATTTTTGTTGGCAGATATGTCAACTATAATCTCCCGTTCACCAATCCTTGATTGACATTGATTTGTGGATTATATGCCAAGGTAAATTTGAAAAACTATGCTAAAAACGACCTTTTTTAAAAAATTCATGAAAATTACTAACTAAAATTTTTTTTCTACATCTTGTAGAAATTATTTATTTTAAAATACCATAAATTCAGAGAGCATACTCCAAATTCCCATGTTTTTTCAAACTTTTGAAATTTTCCATTTTTAATATTGCGAAAAATGTAAAAAAATGCTATTTTAATGAACGATAAAAAGTTATCCAACTTTGAGCACCCATAAAAACCAAAATACTTGTTATAAATTAAAAAAGTTTTCGGTTTTAGAACCTTTTGTCAATTATCTGTCAAATAAAAAAAAAAAAGTTTCGAAAATCAGAAATCGAAAATTTGATTTTAGCAATCACTTTTTGAAAAAGGAGCCACTGTGCGGCGGAGAATAAATATATGTAGGCATTTACGTAGTCGTCGGCAGAGCATACCTTGGCATTGACGTAGTCGTCGGCAGAGCATAACTTGGCATTGACGTAGTTGTCGGCAGAGCAAAACTTGGCATTGACGTAGTTGTCGGCAGAGAATAGTTTGGCAATGATGTTGTCGGAAATGTCGGCATAAATGACACAAATTTTGAAATGTTGGGAGGCTGTGGCAGTGCTCCTGCTCCAAAGTATTGCATATTAGAAAAATAGACATACCTGTGTTTAATTCTGCACCGTAATCGGAAGGTGTATGGTGATGGTCAGGCGGCGAAATGGCATTGGCATAGACGTTGTTGCTTGCAGAGGCGGTGGTGACGTTGTTACTTGCGGCGGCGGTGCTAGTGACTTGTACGTCAGCAGTGGCGTAAGCAACGGCGTTGTTGATGGCGGCATGTACCTCTATCATTAGACGTTTTTGAAGTTAAACTTTTTTCATTTCGGCTTTTTTACAAGAAAACTACAGCTCTTCAATTTGCTTTTTTAGCTCGGCAATGGTATTGGCTTCCACCATTGTCTTTTCCTTTTCATCGCCTGAAGAATCTCCTTTATCAGACATCTGAAGTTGTCGGCTGCGCAGCTTCATGTACTTTTCCCAGAATGAATACTAAAAATTTGTTGGGTTTTCAGGCAAAAAACTGTAGAGTCGAATATACATAATAAAACAAGGCGGCTGTTTGAATGTGCAAATTATGTTCGTTAAGTGTGTACGTTGGGAAGATCTCGGACGCCAATTGGCTTATCCTGGAGGAAAAGATCATGAGGGCACTTCTTAGCGAAATGGAGCATACCAATAGTGATTCTATTGGTATGTTTGATGGAGCTAAGTGACTAAGGGGAGTGAAGGTTGTGGGATGAGGTACAAGTGAGGCATTAAGCTTCCTCACTAGCTGCATCCGCAACCAGAGTGAACCTTGACCGTGGGCTAAGCTTGACGTGATTCTGGTTAACCAGGTTCCCTGATGCGTGGTCGTGGGAGTGTGGATCCCTCCACCCGTCATGGAGGATGAATCCATACTCTCTCTGATCAAACGTCAGAACAGGGGCGTCAAGGCGGATGACTGGGAAAACATCAGGGGCAGGTCAAGGGACAAGGGGAACGGCAAGGATCTCTGGGTTAAGATTAGCCCAGAATCTGAGCAACTACTCCGTCCCTTGAAAGGAAGAATTCACTTCGGCATTGGCTATGTCACAATGGCCATTGCCGGCAAGGAGAAGGAGAGCAGCGATCGCCCGGAACATGCTCAAAGTAGTGCAAATTAATTTGCATCACTGTAAAGCAGCGACGGACGATTTGCTGCTGTTTATGGAGGAGGGTGATATCGACGTGGCCCTGGTTCAGGAGCCCTGGCTCTTAGGAGGTAGGGTTGAGGGATTGGGTTTGGGTCGATATAAACTCATCTCCCCCAAAAGGGAAGGTAGGATTAGATCCTGTATTTTGGCTAAGCGTAGCATTAATGTTTTTCTTCTACCAAATTACAGTAACGAGGACCTGACCGTGGCAATGTGCGAGCAGAGGGCGCCAAATCTGATCCTCTCATCAGCATACTTGCCCTGCGAGAAGCGAGACCCGCCCAGAGAAGCCTTCAAAAGTTTGGTCCAATGGACCAAAAACAAGGGGCTAAGCATGGTCATCGGCTGTGATGCGAACGCTCATCACAGCATCTGGGGCAGTTCAGATACCAACAGCAGAGGTGAGTCTCTTTTTAAATATTTACTGTCCACTAATCTTATGCATCCTACATTTTATAATAGGATTAGGGAACAGGTAATTGATATTACTTCAGCGACAAATTCAGACACTCTTAGGGTTGAGGACTGGATGGTATCTACAGAATGCTCTTTCTCAGATCATTACAGGATACTATTCAGTATTAATTTTAAAAGTGGGGTACAAATCGCTTATAGGAACCCGGCAAGAACTAACTGGCAAAAGTTCGAAAAACTTATGAGTGAGTTTTCTGCTTCGAGCCTGGAGCGGAAAGTTGACTCAATGTATCTAGAGCGAGCGGTCAATAAACTCACCGGCAAGCTGAACGAAGCTTTTCGGAAGTCATGTCCCTTAAGCCGCTCCAAGAAATGAAACCACACACCATGGTGGACTTCAAATCTTGGACGGTTGAGGACTGAAACTAGAAGGCTTTTTAATAGAGCGAAAGTGACTAGGGAAGGTACGGATTGGGATATATATCGTCAAAGTTTCAACGCTTTCAAAAGTGAAATTAGGAAGGCAAAAAGGGCCTCATGGGCTGAGTTCTGTGAGGGCATGGAGGAAACGAATGAAGCCGCAAGGCTCCGTAAAATTCTGTCCAAGAGTCCAAACACTCCCAGTCTTCTGGAAAAACCGGATGGTGTATACACGAAAAGCAGTAGTGAATCTCTTGAGCTCTTCATGAAGACCCACTTTCCTGATTGTGTGGACGCGGTTTCGAGTGGTTCAGAAACCATCCCAAACTGGAGCATGACCAACAATCACATAACTGGGTTTATCAAAGAATTAACAAGCGAATCAAAAATTGTCTGGGCAGTACAATCGTTCATCCGCGGGACCAGATGGTATTCTACCAGCAATGCTGCAAAAATCCTTACCCACCATCATTTCTTGGTTAACTAGAATTTTCAGGGGGTGCATAGCCTTAGGGTATATTCCTAGGGAATGGAGAGAGGTTAGGGTCGTCTTTATCCCGAAGGCGGGAAAGGTGAATCATAATTCTGCCAAGGACTACAGGCCAATTAGTCTATCATCATTTTTATTAAAAACACTAGAGAGACTGGTAGGTCTGCACGCATTCTAAATGAGCACAACTTTAGTAAGGCGCATACCTGAAAGGTAGGTCTGTGGACTCTGCTTTGCATGAGGTCGTTAGCTTCGTTGAAACTGGTTTACATGTAAAAGAATATGTTCTAGGTGCTTTTCTGGATATAGAGGGAGCTTTTAACAACGTGGAATTAAGGTCAATTAGTACCGCATTGGAACGCATAGGGGTAAATAGCAAAATAACTCTGTGGATCAACAACATGCTGAGTCACAGGGCCATCAGCTCCACCCTTGGGACATCAAAGAGCAGGAAAGCAGTTAAGAGAGGTACTCCACAGGGCAGCGTTATATCACCACTCCTGTGGAATCTTGTCATTAATGAAATTTTATGCTCGCTGGAAAGATCGATGATTAAGGTGGTTGCCTACGCAGATGATGTCGTCATACTGATAAAGGCAAAGTTTATTTCTACGATCAGTGAACTGATAGAGTCAGCTTTGAGAAAACTGCTAGTTTGGGCAAATAGGAACGGACTTGGTATCAATCCAAGCAAGACCGAACTTGTTTTGTTCACAAGAAAATATAAAATACCAGTGTTTAAACTGCCAACGTTAAATGGTACCATACTGGCTCTCGCCAAAGAAGCAAAATATCTCGAAGTCATTCTGGATTCCAAGCTTTCATGGAAGAGGAACGTAGATGAAAGGGCAAGAAAGGCATTGAGCGCTTTCTACACGTGTAACAGAACATTTGGAAAAAAATGGGGTGCAAAACCGTACATAGTACACTGGATGTACACGGCGGTTATCAGACCTATTTTAACTCACGGAGCGCTGGTGTGGTGGAAGGCTGCTAACACCAAGTCACTACTTGACAAGCTTCGTAGGGTACAGAGACTGGCCTGCCTTGGTATAACAGGAGCAGTGAGATCGACACCACAGGCGGGCGTGGAGATTATAATGCATCTTCTGCTTATTGACCTATACATCAGAAATATAGCGGCAAAAGGGATTCTTAGGTTAAAAGAATGCAACAAGCTTCAAAACTCTGATGGTCACGGGTTTATTTTGCAAGATATGCAGCGGGAACTCTGCCTCACGGGAAGCGACTACCGAGTACCAATACTTGACTTTGACACTGCCTACAACATCAACTTTCCAACAAGAGAAGATTGGAACTCAGGCACCGTTCTGGCAGGAAAGGGGCTAACCATCTTCACAGATGGATCCAAGATGCAGTTCGGCGCAGGAGCGGGTGTGTACCCGGTTAATATGAGTATGGAGAAGTCTTTTAGACTACCCAACTATTGCAGCGTTTTTCAAGCTGAAATCTATGCCATAGACCAAGCCGCACAGGTGATACGGAACAGGGAGCTTACTCCCTCCATCATTACCATATGTGTGGACAGTCAGGCAACGATCAAAGCACTGAACGCCAAATAAGTAAAGTCTAGGTGTGTAGAACACTGCAGGGAATCACTACGTTCAATCCGACATCATGCTATAGAACTCTGCTGGGTGCCCGGTCATACGGGTATTTCCGGAAATGAGAAAGCTGACGAATGTGCCAGAATAGGATCAGAACAACCAGAGAACCAATAAGTGGTAGACCTTAAGATACCATTGGCGGAATTACACTATCGGATAGAGGACATAATCAAGAAACAAACGAACAGAAGGTGGAACCTTACCACCGGATGCAGAACGTCTCGAATCATGTGGCCTAAATTGAATCTGGGTAAAACGCAATCTCTCTTAAGATTCAGAAGAGGAGAGCTTAGGACTGTTGTAGAAGTACTGACGGGGCACTGTGTCATTGGCCCTATGGCCGCCAGATATGGTCCTCCTTTCAGAGATTTCTGCAGGAGCTGCGGAGATGAAGAAGAGGATGAGACGGTTAAATACCTTTTCTGCGAATGCCCCGGGCTAATGAGGAGGCGAATCAAATATCTTGGTTCTGCGTTCTTTGTTGGTCTTGAGGAACTAGCTGAGCTGAAACTCACCAGTATCCTTAACTTCACTAAGGCTTCTGGGTGGTTCGCCCCCACTCATTAGGACTTTTGAAAGGAGAAGGAGCGGAACATTTTTTTATATATATGTAGGGTATCACAATGGGCAAACTGCCTCCGAGTGAATCTTGCTATGCAAGCAACCCTTCTAACCTAACCTAATCTAAGTGTGTACGTTTTATTATCGAATGATAATTACAAAAAATTCATTTTAATTTATAAAATATAAGATACAAAGAAGTAGCAAAAACTTACTTATTCGTTCGGCTCTGTGGACGATATTGAAATAAAAATTCAAATATTTCTTTCCAATGACATTTCAAGAGCTGTTCACAATGATCAAATAATGAAATACAAAAAAGCGTTGCCATAACAAAAATCTAAACATAAATATTATAAAGTTGCCACATAGGGCGTTCTATACGCAAAAATAAAAGGTTTTAGTTCCTAACAGCTTTTTATACTAAGGTAGTTTTTAAAACATTTTAGGCAATTTCCATTTATTCCTGAATCTTGCAGTGTGTCAAATGCCTTGCTGAAATCGATAAAAAGCGCCAGGCAGTGTCGGTTTTTGCTTAAGCTTTCGTTTATGGTGCTAGCAAAATTGCACAGTAATTTATTTATATTCTTTCCGTTTTGGAAACCATATTGGTTAGGTACAATACTTAGTAAGAAAATGATGAAGTCTTCTTATCACAACTTCCTCAAATATTTTTTCAACTACTGACAAAATTGTTATTGGTCGGTAGTTGCCATAGTCGGATTTTTGACCACTTTTGTAGATTGGCCTAGTAATGGATGTTTAAAGTGCATTCGGAATTATTGCTTCGTTCAGGCTCATATTAATAATTTTAGTAAGAACGGGCGCATTGTCGGCATTGTTTTTAAGGTCTTTTGGCCTTATATTGTGATCACCTGGTCCTTTATCAATTTTTAACGTTTTTAATATATTCAGCTTTTCAATTTCTGTGGCATTTTCTATAAAAATAGAGTTCGGCGTAATGCTTTCTGTAGATTGAAAGGTTATTTTTTCACAATTGTGTATTGTTGACTTAATGTTTTTATCAAAAGATTTTGCAAAATTATTTGATATCGCGATTATACTTGCATTTTTAAAGTTTTTTGTTATGGTTGCGTCAAGGCTGCTTGTTTTTTATCCTATTATTTCATGTATTAATTGCCATAGGCCTGTGCGCAGAAATCATCCGGGGGGGGGGGGGTGTTTAACTCGGATATTTCATGTCAGGTTATGAAGTTCGTAAAAAAATATTTTTGACTACAAAGCAACGATAACGGATTTTCATAACGAAAAATAGTCAAAACGTTGAATTGCTCCAAGAGACTGATGGAAAATGCAATAAAATAAACGCCACAGAAGGTACATTAGGATGGTAGGAACTGTGATATGGTGGCTAAGTTCAAAAACGGGGTACTTGACGTCAATGATATTTGAATCAAAAAGTTAGTCTACCCAAGACAAAAACTTTGACTTCGGACTTACTGGTGTCCGGTGAACTTTTTCTTCTAGTACGGTCTAATGTACAGATCGGTCATTCTTTCAATAACTGCACACTTTGTTTTTTATTACCTTTTTGACCATTTTTGAAACGAAATATCTCAAAAACTATAGGAGATAGGAAAAATTCATAGAATCTTTTTTGTTAAGAAATACTATAACTTTATAAAAAAAATTATAAAGATTTAAATAAATTTTTTTAAATTAATTTTTTTATTTAAAAAATTTTTCCCGAAACAACTTTAATATAACATCTTTTTTTATGATTTTTTTATGTTATTCCTCAATCATATCGAAATTACCGACATAACATTGGGAAATGTCATACAATTCATACAATTAGAATTCACATTTTCCAATTTCGATATGGTTTGATTGAGGAATAACATATAAAAAATAAAAAAAAGGTTATATCAAAGATATTTTGAGAAACATTTTTGTGAATTAAAAAATTAATAGCAAAAAAGTTTCAGGAAGTATTAGTTGGGAAAAATTTTGAAGCAAGATAACCTTACCAACACTTTGAATTTCTTATTCTTCTCCCAGAATAAGGTTTTTTTTTAATGTAGAAACAGGATATTTAAACAACAACTTTCGCTTGGATCTGGTTTGTGAAATATCGGAAGTTGCTGATAAATTTTCTAAAAATTACTACGAGTATAAGCTGCAAACCTTTAACTGATCTCAACAAAATAGGTATCATTTGAAAAGTATATACATAAGTATGTGAGTTTTTTCATTTAAGTAGGAACATATTGTCAATAAAAGTCTATGTAAAAAAAATTCCAATGGGGGGAGGTTAGAGCTCCCAAAACCCTCCGTGCGCACGGGCCTGAATTGCCAAGTTTTCTTAATGTCAGTTTTAATTTCATAAAATTTGTTTTGATATATTAAGCAAATTGTAATTTTTTATTCACTTCATTTCTAAATTTTTTATACTCTTTTCTTTATGTACATTTTTGGGGTTTTTTAACCATTTTTTGTAAAGCTTATCTCTTTTTTCACAACATTGTATTAAATACTGGTTCATCCATGGATTTGGATTTCTCTGTTTCTTTTGCATAGCAGATATTTTAGATTTTTCGTATATTGTTTGAAATGTTGTTTGTAATTTGTTGTATGCATCATTAACATTTTGCATTGTAAGAATTTCTTCCCAATAGGTAGCGCGGATATGTCTATTTACCCTACTGTCATTAATTATTTCTTTATCTTCTACTCTATTGCTCTTTACACTGTTATTGTTGTTTTCAAACTTTATCCTACGCTTTGTTTACATTTTATCATTAGGTGATCAATATTTGTGCCAGTGCTTTTCTGCAATCTACTCTAGTGCTCTCACTATTAATATTTTGTAGACCATTTGATGACAGCATATCAAGATATTGCAGTGTGTTTATGCAATTAAGTTTGTGCAAATCTATATTCATATCACCTATGACTATTGTGTCTTGTTTTATGTTTTTTGTATTAATTTGTTTCTCCAATTCGTCTACAAATGATCTTACGCAGAGCGAAGGTGGTCGGTAGATGGCTAACATTTCTAAAGGTTTTTCGGTATTATGGAAATTAACTTTGAGAGACTCAGAGAAAAGAGTATTTGGTATCGTGCAGTCATAAGTAATTGTTTCTTTAATATACACTGCTATTCCTCCTCCTCTAGTTGTGTTTCTGTTATTAAATTCTGCGTTAAAGCCATCAATACAAAATAGACTATTTTCGTTGTCGGTTATGTTAGTTTCCACTAAAACAATAACTTGCACATTGCAAACTCGGCGTTTACACACACAAGTTCTTGCCGAAAAGTTTCCTTGTTTGTGGGCAAGAGGGGATAAAACCAAAGAGACGAGGTACAAAATTTGCCGTATGTTGCAAATGCCAAACAAAAACCACAAAAGAGAATAGACAAGAATTTGTTTCTCCGAATTTGCCTATGTAAACGCCGAGAAAGTAAGTCATTAATTTCTGCTAAAAATGTTAGGAAGTTTTTTCGAAGAGACCGTATGTTTAAATAAATGCATGAAAACTGATAACTTTTAAAATTAACTATGTTTATACAGTGCAGTCGCGGAAACGTGACCACCGTCTAACGTGAACAACGCGGTAACGTGAACAAAATAAATTTTGCATTGACTACATTGTAGTAAGATAAAATACGCAGAGGGTTGTTTATGTATTTTTATTTTCATTTTTTTATAGTTTGTGAAGAAGTTTTTTGTTTCTTTTAAAGTTTTTGTTGTTACAAATGATATGAAGAATAAAAATTTGATGCAAAATACGTTACAGCGACTGCGCTGCATAAATTTTGGTTTAAATTTTCATATTCGCTAACGTGAACAATTTCGCTACAGTGAATAACCTTTGTTTTAATTAGTCCACGTTACCGCGACTGCACTGTACTCCCAATAAAATAATTTACGACCTTGGTAAGACAAAAAGAATAGATTCCTTTCTCGTAGGATTAGAAAAACGGGGTACTTGACGTCAATGATATTTGAATCAAAAAGTTAGTCTACCCAAGACAAAAACTTTGACTTCGGACTTACTGGTGTCCGGTGAACTTTTTCTTCTAGTACGGTCTAATGTACAGATCGGTCATTCTTTCAATAACTGCACACTTTGTTTTTTATTACCTTTTTGACCATTTTTGAAACGAAATATCTCAAAAACTATAGGAAATAGGAAAAATTCATAGAATCTTTTTTGTTAAGAAATACTATAACTTTATAAAAAAAATTATAAAGATTTAAATAAATTTTTTTAAATTAATTTTTTTATTTAAAAAATTTTTCCCGAAACAACTTTAATATAACATCTTTTTTTATGATTTTTTTATGTTATTCCTCAATCATATCGAAATTACCGACATAACATTGGGAAATGTCATACAATTCATACAATTAGAATTCACATTTTCGAATTTCGATATGGTTTGATTGAGGAATAACATATAAAAAATAAAAAAAAAAGGTTATATCAAAGATATTTTGAGAAACATTTTTGTGAATTAAAAAATTAATAGCAAAAAAGTTTCAGGAAGTATTAGTTGGGAAAAATTTTGAAGCAAGATAACCTTACCAACACTTTGAATTTCTTATTCTTCTCCCAGAATAAGGTTTTTTTTAATGTAGAAACAGGATATTTAAACAACAACTTTCGCTTGGATCTGGTTTGTGAAATATCGGAAGTTGCTGATAAATTTTCTAAAAATTACTACGAGTATAAGCTGCAAACCTTTAACTGATCTCAACAAAATAGGTATCATTTGAAAAGTATATACATAAGTATGTGAGTTTTTTCATTTAAGTAAGAACATATTGTCAATAAAAGTCTATGTAAAAAATTTCCAATGGGGGGAGGTTAGAGCTCCCAAAACCCTCCGTGCGCACGGGCCTGAATTGCCAAGTTTTCTTAATGTCAGTTTTAATTTCATAAAATTTGTTTTGATATATTAAGCAAATTGTAATTTTTTATTCACTTCATTTCTAAATTTTTTATACTCTTTTCTTTATGTACATTTTTGGGGTTTTTTAACCATTTTTTGTAAAGCTTATCTCTTTTTTCACAACATTGTATTAAATACTGGTTCATCCATGGATTTGGATTTCTCTGTTTCTTTTGCATAGCAGATATTTTAGATTTTTCGTATATTGTTTGAAATGTTGTTTGTAATTTGTTGTATGCATCATTAACATTTTGCATTGTAAGAATTTCTTCCCAATAGGTAGCGCGGATATGTCTATTTACCCTACTGTCATTAATTATTTCTTTATCTTCTACTCTATTGCTCTTTACACTGTTATTGTTGTTTTCAAACTTTATCCTACGCTTTGTTTACATTTTATCATTAGGTGATCAATATTTGTGCCAGTGCTTTTCTGCAATCTACTCTAGTGCTCTCACTATTAATATTTTGTAGACCATTTGATGACAGCATATCAAGATATTGCAGTGTGTTTATGCAATTAAGTTTGTGCAAATCTATATTCATATCACCTATGACTATTGTGTCTTGTTTTATGTTTTTTGTATTAATTTGTTTCTCCAATTCGTCTACAAATGATCTTACGCAGAGCGAAGGTGGTCGGTAGATGGCTAACATTTCTAAAGGTTTTTCGGTATTATGGAAATTAACTTTGAGAGACTCAGAGAAAAGTGTATTTGGTATCGTGCAGTCATAAGTAATTGTTTCTTTAATATACACTGCTATTCCTCCTCCTCTAGTTGTGTTTCTGTTATTAAATTCTGCGTTAAAGCCATCAATACAAAATAGACTATTTTCGTTGTCGGTTATGTTAGTTTCCACTAAAACAATAACTTGCACATTGCAAACTCGGCGTTTACACACACAAGTTCTTGCCGAAAAGTTTCCTTGTTTGTGGGCAAGAGGGGATAAAACCAAAGAGACGAGGTACAAAATTTGCCGTATGTTGCAAATGCCAAACAAAAACCACAAAAGAGAATAGACAAGAATTTGTTTCTCCGAATTTGCCTATGTAAACGCCGAGAAAGTAAGTCATTAATTTCTGCTAAAAATGTTAGGAAGTTTTTTCGAAGAGACCGTATGTTTAAATAAATGCATGAAAACTGATAACTTTTAAAATTAACTATGTTTATACAGTGCAGTCGCGGAAACGTGACCACCGTCTAACGTGAACAACGCGGTAACGTGAACAAAATAAATTTTGCATTGACTACATTGTAGTAAGATAAAATACGCAGAGGGTTGTTTATGTATTTTTATTTTCATTTTTTTATAGTTTGTGAAGAAGTTTTTTGTTTCTTTTAAAGTTTTTGTTGTTACAAATGATATGAAGAATAAAAATTTGATGCAAAATACGTTACAGCGACTGCGCTGCATAAATTTTGGTTTAAATTTTCATATTCGCTAACGTGAACAATTTCGCTACAGTGAATAACCTTTGTTTTAATTAGTCCACGTTACCGCGACTGCACTGTACTCCCAATAAAATAATTTACGACCTTGGTAAGACAAAAAGAATAGATTCCTTTCTCGTAGGATTAGAAAAACGGGGTACTTGACGTCAATGATATTTGAATCAAAAAGTTAGTCTACCCAAGACAAAAACTTTGACTTCGGACTTACTGGTGTCCGGTGAACTTTTTCTTCTAGTACGGTCTAATGTACAGATCGGTCATTCTTTCAATAACTGCACACTTTGTTTTTTATTACCTTTTTGACCATTTTTGAAACGAAATATCTCAAAAACTATAGGAAATAGGAAAAATTCATAGAATCTTTTTTGTTAAGAAATACTATAACTTTATAAAAAAAATTATAAAGATTTAAATAAATTTTTTTAAATTAATTTTTTTATTTAAAAAATTTTTCCCGAAACAACTTTAATATAACATCTTTTTTTATGATTTTTTTATGTTATTCCTCAATCATATCGAAATTACCGACATAACATTGGGAAATGTCATACAATTCATACAATTAGAATTCACATTTTCGAATTTCGATATGGTTTGATTGAGGAATAACATATAAAAAATAAAAAAAAAAGGTTATATCAAAGATATTTTGAGAAACATTTTTGTGAATTAAAAAATTAATAGCAAAAAAGTTTCAGGAAGTATTAGTTGGGAAAAATTTTGAAGCAAGATAACCTTACCAACACTTTGAATTTCTTATTCTTCTCCCAGAATAAGGTTTTTTTTAATGTAGAAACAGGATATTTAAACAACAACTTTCGCTTGGATCTGGTTTGTGAAATATCGGAAGTTGCTGATAAATTTTCTAAAAATTACTACGAGTATAAGCTGCAAACCTTTAACTGATCTCAACAAAATAGGTATCATTTGAAAAGTATATACATAAGTATGTGAGTTTTTTCATTTAAGTAAGAACATATTGTCAATAAAAGTCTATGTAAAAAATTTCCAATGGGGGGAGGTTAGAGCTCCCAAAACCCTCCGTGCGCACGGGCCTGAATTGCCAAGTTTTCTTAATGTCAGTTTTAATTTCATAAAATTTGTTTTGATATATTAAGCAAATTGTAATTTTTTATTCACTTCATTTCTAAATTTTTTATACTCTTTTCTTTATGTACATTTTTGGGGTTTTTTAACCATTTTTTGTAAAGCTTATCTCTTTTTTCACAACATTGTATTAAATACTGGTTCATCCATGGATTTGGATTTCTCTGTTTCTTTTGCATAGCAGATATTTTAGATTTTTCGTATATTGTTTGAAATGTTGTTTGTAATTTGTTGTATGCATCATTAACATTTTGCATTGTAAGAATTTCTTCCCAATAGGTAGCGCGGATATGTCTATTTACCCTACTGTCATTAATTATTTCTTTATCTTCTACTCTATTGCTCTTTACACTGTTATTGTTGTTTTCAAACTTTATCCTACGCTTTGTTTACATTTTATCATTAGGTGATCAATATTTGTGCCAGTGCTTTTCTGCAATCTACTCTAGTGCTCTCACTATTAATATTTTGTAGACCATTTGATGACAGCATATCAAGATATTGCAGTGTGTTTATGCAATTAAGTTTGTGCAAATCTATATTCATATCACCTATGACTATTGTGTCTTGTTTTATGTTTTTTGTATTAATTTGTTTCTCCAATTCGTCTACAAATGATCTTACGCAGAGCGAAGGTGGTCGGTAGATGGCTAACATTTCTAAAGGTTTTTCGGTATTATGGAAATTAACTTTGAGAGACTCAGAGAAAAGAGTATTTGGTATCGTGCAGTCATAAGTAATTGTTTCTTTAATATACACTGCTATTCCTCCTCCTCTAGTTGTGTTTCTGTTATTAAATTCTGCGTTAAAGCCATCAATACAAAATAGACTATTTTCGTTGTCGGTTATGTTAGTTTCCACTAAAACAATAACTTGCACATTGCAAACTCGGCGTTTACACACACAAGTTCTTGCCGAAAAGTTTCCTTGTTTGTGGGCAAGAGGGGATAAAACCAAAGAGACGAGGTACAAAATTTGCCGTATGTTGCAAATGCCAAACAAAAACCACAAAAGAGAATAGACAAGAATTTGTTTCTCCGAATTTGCCTATGTAAACGCCGAGAAAGTAAGTCATTAATTTCTGCTAAAAATGTTAGGAAGTTTTTTCGAAGAGACCGTATGTTTAAATAAATGCATGAAAACTGATAACTTTTAAAATTAACTATGTTTATACAGTGCAGTCGCGGAAACGTGACCACCGTCTAACGTGAACAACGCGGTAACGTGAACAAAATAAATTTTGCATTGACTACATTGTAGTAAGATAAAATACGCAGAGGGTTGTTTATGTATTTTTATTTTCATTTTTTTATAGTTTGTGAAGAAGTTTTTTGTTTCTTTTAAAGTTTTTGTTGTTACAAATGATATGAAGAATAAAAATTTGATGCAAAATACGTTACAGCGACTGCGCTGCATAAATTTTGGTTTAAATTTTCATATTCGCTAACGTGAACAATTTCGCTACAGTGAATAACCTTTGTTTTAATTAGTCCACGTTACCGCGACTGCACTGTACTCCCAATAAAATAATTTACGACCTTGGTAAGACAAAAAGAATAGATTCCTTTCTCGTAGGATTAGAAAAACGGGGTACTTGACGTCAATGATATTTGAATCAAAAAGTTAGTCTACCCAAGACAAAAACTTTGACTTCGGACTTACTGGTGTCCGGTGAACTTTTTCTTCTAGTACGGTCTAATGTACAGATCGGTCATTCTTTCAATAACTGCACACTTTGTTTTTTATTACCTTTTTGACCATTTTTGAAACGAAATATCTCAAAAACTATAGGAGATAGGAAAAATTCATAGAATCTTTTTTGTTAAGAAATACTATAACTTTATAAAAAAAATTATAAAGATTTAAATAAATTTTTTTAAATTAATTTTTTTATTTAAAAAATTTTTCCCGAAACAACTTTAATATAACATCTTTTTTTATGATTTTTTTATGTTATTCCTCAATCATATCGAAATTACCGACATAACATTGGGAAATGTCATACAATTCATACAATTAGAATTCACATTTTCGAATTTCGATATGGTTTGATTGAGGAATAACATATAAAAAATAAAAAAAAAAGGTTATATCAAAGATATTTTGAGAAACATTTTTGTGAATTAAAAAATTAATAGCAAAAAAGTTTCAGGAAGTATTAGTTGGGAAAAATTTTGAAGCAAGATAACCTTACCAACACTTTGAATTTCTTATTCTTCTCCCAGAATAAGGTTTTTTTTAATGTAGAAACAGGATATTTATACAACAACTTTCGCTTGGATCTGGTTTGTGAAATATCGGAAGTTGCTGATAAATTTTCTAAAAATTACTACGAGTATAAGCTGCAAACCTTTAACTGATTTCAACAAAATAGGTATCATTTGAAAAGTATATACATAAGTATGTGAGTTTTTTCATTTAAGTAAGAACATATTGTCAATAAAAGTCTATGTAAAAAAATTTCCAATGGGGGGAGGTTAGAGCTCCCAAAACCCTCCGTGCGCACGGGCCTGAATTGCCAAGTTTTCTTAATGTCAGTTTTAATTTCATAAAATTTGTTTTGATATATTAAGCAAATTGTAATTTTTTATTCACTTCATTTCTAAATTTTTTATACTCTTTTCTTTATGTACATTTTTGGGGTTTTTTAACCATTTTTTGTAAAGCTTATCTCTTTTTTCACAACATTGTATTAAATACTGGTTCATCCATGGATTTGGATTTCTCTGTTTCTTTTGCATAGCAGATATTTTAGATTTTTCGTATATTGTTTGAAATGTTGTTTGTAATTTGTTGTATGCATCATTAACATTTTGCATTGTAAGAATTTCTTCCCAATAGGTAGCGCGGATATGTCTATTTACCCTACTGTCATTAATTATTTCTTTATCTTCTACTCTATTGCTCTTTACACTGTTATTGTTGTTTTCAAACTTTATCCTACGCTTTGTTTACATTTTATCATTAGGTGATCAATATTTGTGCCAGTGCTTTTCTGCAATCTACTTAGTGCTCTCACTATTAATATTTTGTAGACCATTTGATGACAGCATATCAAGATATTGCAGTGTGTTTATGCAATTAAGTTTGTGCAAATCTATATTCATATCACCTATGACTATTGTGTCTTGTTTTATGTTTTTTGTATTAATTTGTTTCTCCAATTCGTCTACAAATGATCTTACGCAGAGCGAAGGTGGTCGGTAGATGGCTAACATTTCTAAAGGTTTTTCGGTATTATGGAAATTAACTTTGAGAGACTCAGAGAAAAGAGTATTTGGTATCGTGCAGTCATAAGTAATTGTTTCTTTAATATACACTGCTATTCCTCCTCCTCTAGTTGTGTTTCTGTTATTAAATTCTGCGTTAAAGCCATCAATACAAAATAGACTATTTTCGTTGTCGGTTATGTTAGTTTCCACTAAAACAATAACTTGCACATTGCAAACTCGGCGTTTACACACACAAGTTCTTGCCGAAAAGTTTCCTTGTTTGTGGGCAAGAGGGGATAAAACCAAAGAGACGAGGTACAAAATTTGCCGTATGTTGCAAATGCCAAACAAAAACCACAAAAGAGAATAGACAAGAATTTGTTTCTCCGAATTTGCCTATGTAAACGCCGAGAAAGTAAGTCATTAATTTCTGCTAAAAATGTTAGGAAGTTTTTTCGAAGAGACCGTATGTTTAAATAAATGCATGAAAACTGATAACTTTTAAAATTAACTATGTTTATACAGTGCAGTCGCGGAAACGTGACCACCGTCTAACGTGAACAACGCGGTAACGTGAACAAAATAAATTTTGCATTGACTACATTGTAGTAAGATAAAATACGCAGAGGGTTGTTTATGTATTTTTATTTTCATTTTTTTATAGTTTGTGAAGAAGTTTTTTGTTTCTTTTAAAGTTTTTGTTGTTACAAATGATATGAAGAATAAAAATTTGATGCAAAATACGTTACAGCGACTGCGCTGCATAAATTTTGGTTTAAATTTTCATATTCGCTAACGTGAACAATTTCGCTACAGTGAATAACCTTTGTTTTAATTAGTCCACGTTACCGCGACTGCACTGTACTCCCAATAAAATAATTTACGACCTTGGTAAGACAAAAAGAATAGATTCCTTTCTCGTAGGATTAGCATTGAAATTCTTAGGAAAATTACCTTTCGTTAGTAACGATCTACTAGATAACTACCTAAATAAGGAAAGAGATATAGTATGCCCAATTTTAGAAAATTATATGTCACTCATATGGGGAGAAATACGTCAAATGTCCTAGCGCGGTGTGCGAGCGCTAAATTCTGTTGTTTTCAACTCGTGCTGGTTGTACATAAATGTACCTAAAAAAATTTTCCGACACATCATTTCGATGTATTTTTTCCTCAGCTTTCCAATGGTTTTGTCAGATTTCCCGAAATTTTCCATTTTCCTGGTGAAAAATCACAAAACGTGTTATATCTCAAAAACGGTATTTTTAATATTTTTTTTAATGCTTTTAATCGAAAGCTGAGGTTTTTTTACATTAAAAAAGTTATTTTCCAAAAAGTGCTTTTGCAGTTTGCTATGAGAAATACAGCGCGAAAGAGTATTTGCGCATGTATTTTGTTCCTGTAATTTTTTCTTCAACGCATCGACTCGTTTAACTTTTGCCGTTACTCAAGTCACTAGAACAAAATACATGCGCAAATACTCTTTCGCGCTGTATTTCTCATAGCAAACTGCAAAAGCACTTTTTGGAAAATAACTTTTTTAATGTAAAAAAACCTCAGCTTTCGATTAAAAGCATTAAAAAAAATATTAAAAATACCGTTTTTGAGATATAACCAGTTTTGTAATTTTTCACCAGGAAAATGGAAAATTTTGGGAAATCTGACAAAACCATTGGAAAGCTGAGGAAAAAATACATCGAAATGATGTGTCGGAAAATTTTTTTAGGTACATTTATGTACCACCAGCAATAATACAAATACAACATAAAATTTTAAGCTGGTTTTTGAGAAAATCAGCCTTTTTTTCATAAAAAGCGCTAATACTCCGCCAATTTTCAACAATTTTTAAAGATTCTGACAGAGAATCAGAAGTTCTATTAGAATCAAAAGACAAAAATTAATTATTTTGATTTGGATGAAAATGTGACTACAGTACTGTCGCGCTAATACGGACACATAGTTTCGGGGTATATCCGGATAACTAGATTTGGAATACAGAAAGCTCGATAATTATTATAAAAATTATATTTAGAATGCATATTTGAGGCGTATATGATTGTATTTCATTCACTTTTTAATGCTTTTATAGAGAAATTGTAATCATATGAGTAAGGAATAAAATGACTGAAAAAAATCCACAAATTTTAAATAAACAATATGTCTGCAAAAACTCACGAGTATGAAAATGTACTCAAAAGGAGCAAAATAAATTTGAAAAAATCAAAGTTGACATGTTCGTCCCAGCCACAATCTGTTTGGTAACCAAAGCATACTTTGAATTAGTTTTGTCCGAATTGTAGAGGCAAAATTTCAAAAATGTCCGAATGGTAGAAATGTCCGGATTACTGGTAAGTCCGTATTAGCGATTGTCCGGATTAACGCGACTGTACTGTATTTTGAAAAAATTTTCAGTGGTTTTTCAAGCTCTGACACTAAAACTTTAAATGGGCATAACTTCGTAAAAAATGACTTTCAATCGAATCGGGGGAAAATACGTTCCCTTAATTACTTTAAAAAACAACATATTTAATTGGCAACCAATTCCGCAATTTGAAGTCACTCCGACTGCATGGTTTGAAATGGATTTGGTCTCCAGTTATTTGTATTATTTTTTGTATTTTCTAAAAAAAGGTCCTCACTCACCGAAAACCCTAGCGAAATGAGACTTATTATTTTCAATGAAAACGCGGAACGCGCGGAGCAGAAAATCAAAAACGCGGACTTGCTCCGCGAAAAGCGGATCATATGGTCACGTTATGTTAAACGCATTATGTGTTTTGCCTTAATGTGCTTAGAGCGTAATAAGGGCCGTACACACCATCCTTCATGCTGTCCATCATGCTTGACAAACCTCAATGTTTGATCATGTGATCTCTAGAAACAGACGCTTGACACTCATGTTGAATGGATTTCGAAATATTTTGATTTCTCTGCTGGCTTCTCCATCCGTACAACAACAACAACAAATTTTTCATTTCAAATAAGATTTCATAGAGTGAACATCGTTGGGTTACTGAATAATAAAAAGTTTTTTAGGAGTTGAAAACAATTTTTTTTATTATTACATCTCCGAAAAATAAAATGCAAAGAAGGGAAGTGAGTGATGTGAAAACCTCGAAATTTTTCTGCAAATGATTTTTGACAAGCATGTTTGATGATGTTAACGCAAAACGAATTTTACAGTTATTCGGTTTGTCAAGCCATGTTGGACAGCATGAAGGATGGTGTGTACGCCCCTATAGAATCTTTCGTCGTAACGACTTTTCATACTACCGGTGATACAATAGCGTCGTTCGTTCGTCTCTTACGACTTTTCACAGTCTTTGCACAAAATGAACGCGAATGTGGTTGCGTTTTTTATACCCTACATGAAATTCGATGTAAGTGGTTTACTTGCTATAAGGTATGACAGCATCTAAAGCGGACGAAATAGCACCACGACGCGTGGCACTTCCCAAACAAGTAAAATACCTTAAGTAACATATCTATCGAAATATATGAGCAATCATACTGAAATTTGGTATAAGAGGTTTGTTTATGGAAAGCTATTTCTGGATCAAAATCAGTATCGTTTGTTTATGATCACATATGCAAATGCTCAAATTTATATGCCAATCATCACCATAAACAGTACGAAAAACTAAAAAATCGCTAGGCAATAGAATATTATCAAGAATATTATCGCCGAAAAACTTTTCAAATAATTCATGAAGCTTCATTTCACGATAATCTTCGTTGCAATGGCATGGAATCAAATTTGCGCCACGTAAATTTGCTAAACTTATTAGCTGGTGGACTTGGCAGATTAGGTTTGGATGGTTGAATGAGTTTGATGAGCTTGTCAAACAAAGAATTTCATCAATGAATCCCAGTATCAGAACTGTCAATCCGTTTGCCGTTTTCAAAAATAATTTCCAAACCAGACTTGAGTTGCTCTGGACAAACATTGTCTGGTAGTCCCCCATCATTATTACCATCATCTTCACCCCTTAAGTCTCCTTCGATATGGGGTGGCTCAATATAAAGTGCCTGGACATTAGTTGGAGCGTCATTTTCGTCATCAACACACATTTCTTCTAAAAAATCCTGCGCCTATTTCAAGGATTAGTGGTTTTTACATATTTGAAAATAAATTAGCAAAATGAAAAACTACGAATATATCTTTTATAATACAGTAAAAGCAAATAAATTAATAATAATAAAAACGTATTGGTTTATGAGCGTCAGTGTAGTACGACATTATCAAAGTCGACAACCGAGAAAAATTATCAACGTCGATAAGCGCCATCTAGAAGGTACCGGAAATGGCATTCTGGATAGTGGTGGATGGTTCGAGAAAGTGGTGACTTTAGTATAAAAGGTTGTCATTTGAACTGTCGACACACAGTTGATGTTAAGTAAGACAGTTGAACAGTTCTTTTTAAGTAATAAAAAAGATACAGTTGATTTTAAGTAATACAGTTGAACAGTAATAAAGTGAAACTTGCTACACAATCCAGTGATCAAACTCAGAAAAGTGTAAGAGATCGAAATTATTGTCTAAGAGACAGGAAATTTTGTAACAACTGGTGTCAGAAGTGGGATTGTGTAAAAAGAATTAACAATCAATTAAAAAAAATGGTTAAGTTTGACGAACTGAAAGTGGATCAACTGAAGAAGGAGTTACAGCAGCTGAATCTGCAATCATCTGGCGGAAAGGTGGAGTTACAGAAACGCTTACGTCAGGCTCTTGAGGCTCAAGGAGTAAACCTGGAAGAGCATGAATTTTATAGTGATGTCTCAGAATCAACAGCGAAAGTGGAGGAAGCTTCTGGACTTGCGGTAAGTGGTGAAGTTGTAGATATGTCAAAGTTCGAGAAAATGTTAATGGTGATGACGCAGACAAGAAATAAAAATGCACTGCAAATAGACCAGAAGTTAAGTCATAACGCGCTACAGTTTGTCAGAGGTTGAGTCAAAACGCGACACAGTTCCACACAATGAATCAAAATATGGAGACTGTTCGAACGTAGGCTGCCAAAATGGTAAATGGCCTCTACGCAAAAATGAATGAGTTACTAGATGACGTTGAATCATTCAAGGAAAAAGTTCAAAATAATTTTGAAGACGTTAATAAAAGGATTCAACAGTTGGAAATAAGCGAACTAACCACTCAAGTGATAAGAGAAACATCAGTAACCGCAGAGAACGTTATTAATTATGTCACCACACATACTAATATACGCAGAGAAAATATAAGTTGTTACCGACTTATTAAGAAAGGAGTAGATGAAACGATCTTGAGGAGAATTAATTTTAAACTTATTGTGGAAGCTGATGACTATGCTAAAATATTTAATCCAACGCTCTGGCCAACTAATGTTCGTGTTCGACCGTTCTCTTTTTTAGCGAAAGAAGTGGAACATCAACCCATCAAATAGCAACTGCGTTGGATGGTGTAAGTAATTGTTTGCTCTATTTCCACAATGTGGGGGGACTGCGTACGAAGACAACTCAACTCTACAATGCATTTCTTTCGCACGACTACAGCATAATTACACTTGTGGAAACGTGGTTGACGTCTCATTTTTTTTCTAATGAGTTATTTGACTCTCAATACACTATATATCGCAGAGATCGAATTCTTAAAGATGGTGTTTCAAGAGGGGGTGAGGTGTAGCAGAGAAATTAAGCTCCCTCGCTGTACCGACGACATCGAACAAATTTGTGTTGCTGTCACTGCTGATTTTGCAAGTAAAAAAAAATGAAATTGTTATAATATTATATATATATATTCCTCCAGCGAGCAGTTTAAGTTTATTTAGTGATCATATTTTTAATATCAACTACATCGCCTACGCCTTGCGTACTTGGTGATTTCAATTTAGGGAATATTGAATGGAATTTTTGCAATGAAGAAAAAATATTAATGCCTTTTTCTTTAAAAAATTCTACCGAATGCACTTTTTGCGATTCGTTGTATGCGCTTGGTCTTTCTCAAATCAATAATGTAATAAACGATAGATTTAGAAAAACTAGTATCGTATTGTGGTCGAAACTCGACCGTATCCACCAAGTTTTAACTTTGGAAGAATTTTGCCGACCTATGACGAACAAAACGTCTTTATCCATGGACCATGATCTTATTTAATTTCACTTTTTACCTTACCTTATTTCCCCTCACCTCATCTCACCACACCTCACCACATCTTGCCTGTACCTCATGTAGATGAACGCAAGCAAAATGCGTTGGTCAAAACGTTTTGTATGGGGGAATCATGCGCGTATGTTTTCTTTATTTTACCTGCCTTAACGGCACATATTACACATTATTTTTTTTGTGCACATCTATGAAACAGTACCTTTAAAATGATATAAGTTTTATTCCCCGTTATTTATAATAAATACAAAAAAAGTGTACCGTAAGTTTCGATGTTCACTTATTAATATATAGATTAGAAAAATGTTGATATCTTGGTTTTGAAATAAGATAATGATATGCGGCTTACGGCATTCTTTTAAGCAAATAAAATTACATTAAAAATATTGTACAACGGGATCGGTGGTAAAATAATATGGGCCGATTTTGCAACTTGAAAGCAGAAAATCGGTATTCTTTGTTTTTTTTTCCAGTCAGTTTTAAATTTTTTTATAAGAAAAAAAAAGAAGAAGAAAAACTAATCACGGATTCAAGTTCCTCGATCGATAATAGCTATTTAGAACAAAAAAAAATTTGAATTAGCTTAATATGTATACCTATATGTCAACGCCGAATCGAAAAATTTCAGGTCTATTAATTTAGAAAAATGCAGATATCTTGGTTTTGAAAGAAGATATTGATATGCGGTTTACGGTTTTCTCTTAAGCAAATAAAGGTACATTAAAAATAATGTACCACTAGATCGGCGGTAAAATATTATATCAAGATTTTGCAACTTGAAAGTAGAAAATCGGCATTTTTTAATTTTGTCCGGGCAATTTTCAATTTCAATTTCAACTGATCACGAATTCGAATTTCTCGAACGATAATAGTTCGAAAAGCATACCCACTTTGCTGCAAAATTTGATAACCTCTTTAGCTGGCACCATTTTTGAAATCAATATTTTCGAAAATGGGTAGGCAACTTTGATAACCTCTTTAGCTTGCACCATTTTTTAAATCAATATTTTCGAAAATGGGTAGGCAACTTAAAACAGGCGGCGGCAATCCAGTTTTCAAAATTGATGAAAATCCTTATGGGTTGTCTTGTCCAGACATATAGGGCTATTGTAATCCACTGACACATCGTGAAAAAATCAAAAAGTTTTTATTTAAACCGCTCTAATGTATATATATATAACGATAATTTTAAATTCATACAAAATTAATTCATGACAATAATATGTAGAAATAATATAGTAGTAGTAGTATTAATAATATATTTAAGTGCTTAAATTGGATTTTTTTTTTGCTATTTAAAGAACAATTTTTTTATTTTTCTTTTTGAAATTATTATTTTTTTGTTAAATATAATCTCATTGGATTCTTTGGTGAAAATAGTTTCTCATTATTTTTTTCTGAGGACCGTGTTGGCAATATTGGTTATGTTTGCAGGAAGTTCATTAAATAACATGGGCAACATCGCTGCTAATGTGAAGTTACCACGATTATTGTAGAATTTTTCAACTTTAAATCTCCCTTCTGTTCGCCTGCGGGTATTATGCTGATGAATGATTCTAGCGCCCTCACTCGTCAAAAATCTAATACGAGCATCAGCTGTTACAGCCAACTTAACTGTACGTCGCTCTCTTCCTTTTTGGACTTCAAGCCGCCTCAACGTAATAAAATTATATTTTAATACTAATCCTTTTTATATTTCAAAAATGAATATGTAACTTGGATTGGAAATTTATATGAAATAAAAATATACGTGTAAACAATACACTATAATTGGTGACCCCGACGTGATCTGGACAGAGATAACGTCTTTTATATCCACGGCACATTTCATCAATTGCAACATAAAATTTTTTTCCAATATTACAACTTCGTCGTTAATTCTTCTAGTCCAAATCAAGCGCATAATGCCCGATTCACCGGCGAATGCCAACCAACTCGAAAGCGGCACACAGCAACCGCAGGATCCACTTCAGCAACAACAAACACCACAGCGGGGAGCAGATAACCTACAAATTTCTCGTGTAGCCGTCAAAATACCTCCATTTTGGCACGGAAACCCAGCGCTTTGGCTTACGCAAGTTGAATCGCAATTTATTGCAGCTTTATTGTCACCAGCTGGCAGCTGGTGACAAATGATCGTACTAAGTACCACACGGTCATCGCAGCTATCGAGAACAATGTATTAGCACAAATTACCGACCTGGTTCTAAATCCACCAGCCACTAACCTGTTTGAAACGTTAAAAACAGGCATATTAGAGTGATTTTGCGACTCAGAGCAAAAACGTCTACAAAAACTTCTACAAGAGCTGGAACTCGGTGATTTATCGCCATCGCAGCTATTGCGTGAAATGCGCAAAAGGCGAGCTAAAAGATAACGTGCTAAAAACAATCTGGCTGAACCGTTTACCATCAGACGTACGCGCCATAATAGCGATTAGCAACGAATCTTTGGAAAACGAAGCCAAAATTGCCGACAAGATAGCTGAGGTTAACCATGCTCCACGTATACAACAAATTAGGCAACAACAAACTACAGAGGTTGACCTGTTAACACAAATTAACAATCTAACAAGTCAAATCGCATCCTTAGAAACTAAATTAAAATTCACAAACGCATCCGTTCACGCTCACGTTCTAAGTCCTCACATCAAAAACAAAATGATAGTGGAAAGCTTTGCTGGTACCACCGAAAGTTTGGCGATGAGGCTAAAAAGTGCGAGCAGCCCTGCAGTAATTTAAACTAAATAGCCTATCACCATCGACGGTAACTGATAGTCGTAAAACCACTCACCGTCGCCTAACTATTAAAGACACCAACTCAGGACTGCAATTTTTAATTGACACTGGGGCCGAAATCAGCGTCATACCACCAACATTGCAACAGCGGCGCAATCCTAACAACAACGTCATCCTATACGCAGCAAATTCATCTCAAATCAAAACATATGGTGAGAAACATCTTGAATTAAATTTGGGATTGCGTAAACCATACAAATGGATTTTTATAATAGCCGACGTTTCTCAGCCTATTCTGGGGGCTGATTTCCTAAGCCATCACAAATTAATAATTAACGTCAGCCAACATAAAATCATGGATGCTGAAAAAACGCTGACAACAAACACTACTATGAGGCGCACTAACGCAATACCTAGTGGCTTAACCGTTATCAACACCGCTGATCCTTATCAACTCATTCTCAACGAATTTCCAGAAATAATGCGTACACAACCGCATAAGCAAATTTCAAACCATTCAGTGACTCACCACATCATTACAAAAGGACCAAAAATTTACTCAAAGCCCAGACGTTTATCACCGGAGATGCTTAAAGTGGCAAAGTCCGAATTTCAAATATTGCTAGATGCTGGTATTTGTCGACCGTCTAGCAGCCCATGGGCCAGCCCTTTACATATGGTAAAGAAAAATAATGGTGAGTGGAGACCATGCGGAGATTTCAGGAGACTGAACAGCATTTCAGAGCCAGACCGGTACCTTATACCTCACATCCATGACTTTACACACACACTTCATGGATGCACAATTTTTTCTGTAGTCGATTTGCGTAGTGCCTACCACCAAATCCCGGTTGAGCCATCTGACATAGCTAAAGCAGTAATAATTACACCGTTCGGGTTATTTGAGTTTCCAGATATGTGTTTTGGCTTACGCAATGCTGGCCAAACATTCCAAAGACTGATGGATCGCATCCTAAGAGAATTTGATTTTACTTGGCCATATCTCGACGATATCCTAATAGCTTAAAAAAACGAAGAAGAGCATCGCCAATATCTTCGAGCAGTCTTTGAAAAACTCAAAGCTTACGGGATCATCATCAACCCTGAAAAATGTGAGCTTGGAAAAAAACAGGTCACATTTTTGGGTTTCATTACTTCGAGCGGCGGAATAAGTCCTCCAACGGACAGGGTTATCGCAATCAACAATTACAAACCACCAGAGCGCGTTTGTCAGCTTAGACGTTTCCTTGGTGCAATGAATTTTTTTCGCAGATTTTTGCCTAATGCGGCTAAATCACAACAAATACTACAGTCTCTAATTCCTGGAAATAAGAAAAACGACCAGACCGCAATCACTTGGACCGCTGAAACAACCGCAGCGTTTCAACAATGCAAAGACGAGTTGTCATCAGCTACACTTCTGGCGTACCCAAAATTTGGTGCTCAACTTACACTGACAGTTGACGCATCCAGTACAGCGATCGGAGCAGTGTTGCAACAACTTGTCAATAATGAATGGCAGCCCTTAGGATTTTTTTCGAAACGCTTCAGCGAAACTCAGCAACGCTATAGTACTTACGACAGGGAACTATTAGCGGCATATCAGGGTGTTCTGCACCTTCGTCACATGCTAGAGGGTCAAAAATTTTATATACTGACCGACCACAAACCTTTGCAATACGCGTTCAGCCAAAAGTTCGACAAAGCATCACCCAGACAAATCAGACAGCTGCAGCTGCAACGGTCGCTGCTGCGACCGTTCTTGACGGAAGCTATCCGCAAAAATGCATTTGATTCACTCCACAACCTGAATCATCCAAGCATACGAAACTCTACAAGGCTAGTTACCGAAAAATTTTTTTGGCCCAATATGGTTAAGCACTGCCGCATGTGGGCGCGCACTTACATAAAATGTCAAAAAGCTAAAGTACAAGGTCATAATAAATCACCAGTTGCTGCATACGCTCTTACCAGCAATCGTTTTGAGCATATCAACGTCGACATCATAGGGCCGCTGCCCACCAGCAAAAGATACCGCTATTGTCTAACGTGCATCGACAGGTTCACACGCTGGATGGAAGCTTATCCTCTCACTGATATTACAGCCGATACAGTAGCTTTCACATTCTACACCAATTGGATTTCCAGGTTCGGTATACCATTAAAAATCACTACCGATCAAGGATGTCAATTTGAGTCAAATTTCTTTAACGACTTGAACAAGCTTGTAGGCTTCAAACACCTTCGAACCACCGCTTACCACCCCGCAGCGAACGGACTAATTGAACGAAGCCATAGAACACTGAAAGCGCTGCCACTTACTTTGCTTGGCCTCAGAACATCTTACAAAGAAGACATCAAGTCGGCACCTGCAGAAATGGTCTACGGCGAAACCCTTCGCATCCCAGGAGAGTTCCTAAGAAGCAACCAGTCAGAAGAAAATGTCAACGAAGCCGAATTCATCAAGAACCTCCGCAACATAATGCGTAAGATTAAACCAGTAGAGACAGCCAATCGCGGGCGTACTGCAATTTTCATGAAGACTAACCTGGCGACTACTCCCGCAGTCTTCGTGCGTAACGATACAGTTCGTCGACCCTTGCAGCCACCATACGATGGACCATTCACCGTGCTTAAACGTTATGATAAATACTACACGCTGGATATCAAAGGAAATAAAATCAATATAAGTATCGATCGTCTCAAAACTGCTTACGTCACACTTGATGAAAAACAACCTACGTCACAGCAGCCGACACCGAGCGCTAGACCACTAGTGACTGCATGTTCCGGACACAAAACTGCTCACGTCATACCTGATAATAAGCAACCTTCATCGCAGCAACCAACATCGAGCGCTAGACCACCAGAAACTGCACGTTCCTGACGCAAAGTTATATTTACGCCCAAACTCAGGGGGGAGTAATGTGGCGGAACAACCCTGACCACACACTTGGAGTCACCGAGATGAGTGAAAATCGCGATCTTGCGGTTTGCGTGCGATTTTTGTAGAATTGTTCTATAACACCTATAGGCCACGTTGGTGCAAAAACTTATCGCACCTAATAACGTTTTGCGGTGCGTGCGATTTTTTGGATTTTATTGCTGTAAGGATATTTTCCTTGTTCTTCGGATAATCCCGGAGGTAATTCCTCCATAACTAAAATGTAGGAAAAAATAAATATTTTTTTATAGTAAATAATGAACTTTAGCCTAAGTTTTAATTCAAATTATTGACCGATCAATGATCGGTTTCCAGGTACTTATTTTTATTATAGCAGTAGAACCGTAAAAAAAACATTTGACTATCATTTCTTAGCTTATTACAGTTAGTTTAGCAAACGATTTAATAGCCAAATTCATACATTAATTAGTAATTTGATTTGATTAACTATTAATGAAAAATGGCCTGCATCTTTTCTTGCAAAACTTCTTATAAAAATATTAAGAATATAATATAGTGTTTTACAGTTCTGCTTTGCTTGACTTTTGGTTTAACATTTAACAGCAAATTAATTCATATATAAAAAAAATGTATTAACCCCGCAAAATAGTAGCAAATTCATATTTAGTCTTTTTGTTTTGATCTTAGCTTTAATGCTTGTTACGTTTCAATTTCATTTTGTTCGCATTAAAACAAATTCCAAACTAATCACCAATGAGAAAAAAAATAAATCGTAAACAAACAAAACAAATGAGAGTTTTTCCTTATAAACCCTGACTGCAACTCACCAAAATTTTGCTTGCAGCACAGAACCCTATAGAAGCAACAAACACACAAGCAATCAGAATGGATCTATGATGCTCTCACATAATGTGGATCGCAATTTAAATCCAAAAAACAAATCTGCAGACTTCTGCAAATAAGAGAAATGCACTCTCACTGTTGCTGTATTACATATTTTAATTAAATTTTAATTAAACTACTATTTCATTTGTTTTATTTGTTAATACGATATTACTCTTATTGAGAAAAATGGGGCTTAATTCATTTTAGTTTTTGTTCTAAAGAAAACAAAAAATATAAACAATTACTTATATTTAAATTTTACTCACTTTGCTCACGCTGCCACACGTCGACCAATGAAGCCCTTCACTAGTGTTGAGTTATTTAGATGTTGAGCTTACAAAATTTATTTTCTTATTGGAATTGAGCATTTTTTTATGCCATCCAAATATAATTGAGCAGGATATTAAATTATGCTTAAGTATAAGTATGTATATCCTTGTTCAATGTATATTTAATGCCTCTACTACGAACACTGATTCTACTGTTGCCGATGGAGTTGATAATGGATCACGCTAATACTTCGGGTTGTCAGGCTAAAGTTGAAAAACCAGTATTCCAGAGTGCTGATCTTGGAGTCAGAACATTTTCTGTAAATCGTATGGCACCGTATCATTTCGATTATAATACAGCCTTATATGATTCATACAAAATAATCAAACAAACAACCATGGCACTCGCTAAGGCTCGCTGACTCGTCCGTAGACCACCTGTGGACTCTGCAGTGAAATTCAGATCCAACTCAATTCCACTCCTGTTGGCACCATCAGACACGAAAAGATATGATGTCTACAAAAGGCAAGATTAGTGAAAAATTTTTGATTTTTTTAACGGTCGGATCTTCAATAAGTTTTAGTTTTCGCAAAACTTCAAAAGAAGTTGCGTGGCAGATCATATTTTGACCGAAAACGACAAAGTATGGAGAAAAACCAGAGGACGAGTGCACTGAGCTTCTGAGAGCAATGCTAATAGCAAATAATTCTTCATCCCAATCTTTTTGATTTGGGTTAATGTAAGCTCTAACAGTAGCGATGACTGAACGATTGACTCGTTCAACGGCATTAGATTGCTTAGAATAGTTTGCAGTATAATTATGCGTCACACCATATTTCTTTAAAAGGTCCTTGAAAAGTTTAGATATGAATTGAACACCATTGTCAGAGGTGATGACTTCAGGAACACCAAAAATGGCAAAAATTCGCTTTTCAAGAAAATCAACAATTTTGTTGGCAGTGAAACTTCTGATTGGCTCTAAGAAATGAAACTTGGAAAGATGGTCGAGGACAATCACCATACCCACGTTTCCTGATCGTGATCTTGGATAAGGTCCAAGAAGGTCTACGTAGAGTTTTTGAAAAATTCGGACAGACGTAGCCAGCTTACCCATAGGAGGACGAAGTATGTGATTCGGGTCTTTTGTTTGTTTGCAGATTTCGCAAGATAGAACGTGATCTCGCACTTGTTTGGACATGCGTGGCCAGAAATAAAAAATTTTAAGTTTAGTTATTTACCGACTCCACCATGAGAACTCATCGGATGGTCATGTGCTCTTAGAATAAGATCTTGTCTCATTTCCAAAGGAACCCATACCTTCCATGATTGCTCTTCCTGAATCGGATCACTGCTAGCAAATTCGCAACGCTTATATATTATCTATCTACTATCTATAACTTGTATATCTGGTTGCTTACTTGGCTCTTTCTGAAATTCCTCAATCATCTTTAAATAATATTCGGTTTTAAAAAATTCCAATTTAAAATCAATTTCGAAAAATTGGTCTGTTTCTGACGCAATCAGAGACGAAAAGTGGAGGCTTTCCTGAGAATAAGTTCTCGATGAGGTATCAGGAACCACGTTTTGGTAAAATTGAAGCCCTGCAACTTCAGTGCCCAGCGCGCAAGTCTGCCATGCAAATCGGTTTGGCTCATAAGCCATTTTAACGAAGCATGATCGGTTATAACTTCGAATTCATGTCTTTCGACATGAGCTCGAAATTTTTTTTATGGCCATAACCGCCGCAAGACATTCTTGTTCGGAAACAGTATAGTTTCTTTGCGCTTGGTTGAACTTATGGGACATGTATGCAATGGGAACTTCATCACCTTCGTCGGTACGTTGTGCCAAAACCGCTCCAACGCCAAATTGACTAGCGTCACATTGAATAGAAAGTGGACGAGAAAAATCAGGACTGTGTAGCACTGGTGCACTACTTAAACTATTTTTGAGTGAGTCGAAAGCAGCAATTGCGTCTTCGGTCCAAAAAAATTTACGAGCCTTTTGTAACATATTTGTCAAAGGGGTAGAAATTGAAGCATAATTTTGCACAAACCTTCGGTACCATCCATAGACACCTAGAAGCGACGAAGTTGTCTAACTGTTTTTGGACGAGGAAATTCTTTTATTGCTTTTACTTTGTCCGGATCGGTACTTATTGTTCCATGTCCAATGACATGACCAAGGTAGTGAATTTGTTTGAGCAAAAATTTGCTTTTCTCTATATTAATTGTAAGGCCACCACGTTTAATGCAAAAGGCTACTTCTTGCAGAAGCGAAATATGGTCATCGAAAGTTTCGGTTATTAACAAAAAATCGTCTAAGTATACAAATACTTTAGTTCGCAAATGGACAGGAATTACCTTGTCCATGAGACGGGTCATGGTCTGCGGCGCATTACATAAGCCAAATGGCATTGTAACAAATTGATATAGAGGTTGGTTGGGGACAGTGAAGGCTGTCTTATCCCTTGACGCTTCATCCAACGGAATTTGCCAGAAGGCATCCTTCAGGTCTAAGCTTGAAATAAACTGTGCCTTCGGGAGCCTGCTGAGAATTCCGTCGATGAGCGGCCTAGGCCTTTTTCAGAAAAAAAAGGAATTAATAAAATTGTTGCATTTAAATTTGCTTGCTGTCGAGCATTTAACACATAATGATTAAAGTCCAACTCCGCAATGTTCAAATTGACAGAAATCGGAATCTCCTCATGAAAAAGATCACTTGCCAAACCGAAAGTCTTCACAAAGTCAACGCCCAAATATAAGTCTTGAGAAAGAGTTGGAATTATCAAAAATTTTAGAGGTTTAGTTATTTCTCTAAAAGTAATTAAAGTTTCAATGAAACCCAATGCAAAATGATTTGTTCCGTCCGAAGTTTTAAGGTTAGTCTTAACTTAGTGCCAAGGGAGTTGTTTATTTTCTAAAAATTTTCTAGCTAAATTGTTGGCTAAACAACTGACAGAGGCACCAGTATCGACTAGTCCTTCAATTTTTTCATTAAAAATTAAAATTTGAGCATAGGGACGTAAATCATCTTTAGATTTATCCGAAACCACTGACGAACAAATAAATTTTTTCTTCGCCTTTAAATTTTTCCAAAATTTTCTCAATCTTAAAGTAGAACGTTTCCTATGCGTTGACCCCGGCGAAACAATGACTTCATCAGAAAAAATTCGCTTACGGGCGGCTTTATATTCCTGCCAACGAATGTGCAGAGGTTTAAATTGCCGAATAGGTAAAACTGTAGGAGGCAGTTTTATTATAGGTTTATTTTCAAATTTCAAAATAGGATTGACTGGTTTCAAAATAAATGTTGTGGTTTGGCATGCCGCATCACTTTTTAAGGTGGTGGTGGTGCGGTTGGCAACTTTAAAAAATGGTTATTCGGGAGATCTTCTGTATGAATGCTTACTTCCGATACGTTGCGTGCAGCTTGGAAGTTTCTGATCGACCTGCCGTACTCTTCGTCCAACAATTCGCGTTTTTGAACAAATGTTCGAAGCTGTCTAATGTTTTCTATGGAGACATAGAGAAGACTGCGTCTAACGTCGAGACGTAAGTTTCGTTGAATGATTTCCAACAAAGTTGCTGGTTCAAGAGGACGTTGCAATTTATCGCAGAGCTGAAGAACAGATTCATAAAATTCATCGAATTTTTCATCATATTTTTCTTTCCTTTGACGAATCAAATCCATTATGTCTAAATCTGTTCTCCGATCTCGAAATTGACCACGAAGTTCTGTGCACAGAGTTTCCCAATCTATTTGAGTCACACTGCGGTGATAGCGCCAAAACCATTCCAACGCTTTCCCAGCAAACAAAATGTGTGCATGATTGCACAAGGCTTCAAAATCACCTCGCAAACTTTGAACGGTCAGAGAATGTACTCGGTAAATAAATTTATCGACGGACAAAGCGTCTTCTTTGCCACTAAAAGTGACTTTCCAATTGGAAATAAGATTTGAGACTTTCTCTGAAGCCATAAAAGGTGGAACTGACCTATAGTGAGTTGAAGTGCCTTGAGCAAAATTGCTGTGGGTTGCTTGTTGGTGATTGTTTTGATGAAAAACAGGCGGAGGAGGAAGCTGTGGGTTATATTGTGAAAGTCCAAGCGAAAATGGAGAATTGTTTATCACAGGGGTTCTTAAACTTATGTAGTCCGCGGACCCCTTATCGAATTAAATTTTTTTTGCGGACCCCTTCCCAACCCTAGACATTTGACATCGTTCATAAGCTTAATTTCTGGCTCAATAATGACAAAGACATTCAGGCCGTTCGGTTTTCACCCGGACAGTCTGGTTTTTGAAAGCTTTGTCCGATTATCAAACTCTCCCAGATAGGCATAAAATGTCCGATCATCTGACGAGGTTAAGGAACGAAGTAGTTTTACTTTTGTTTAAGTTTTCCGGTTTTTAAAGGTCTTTCCAACACTATTTCCGTTTTTTGAAGGTCCAAAATAAATATTGATACTGATACCATATATCTTTGTATTTTAACAAATCTTATGCATTAATAGAGGCAAACATTTTTTATTAGGATTTTCATGTAATTAAAAAACAAAATGAATAAAAATTGTGAAAAGTAAAAGAATTAAAAAATTTACAAGTCAAAATATGTACATTAAACTCAAATATTAAGACAAATATTTTGTAGTCAAAATAAAGCTAAGAAAAACGGTTATGTTTTTTTTCATAGCTTTTTTAATAAATAATAATAAAGCTTAAAATGAAAATTAATTGAACATAAAATTAAAATGAAAATTATTTTTTTGTTGACTATTTGTTATTTTATATGCGAAATTTGTTATATTTTCTTCTGTAGAAGTTTTTACTTAATGAGATGAATGATGTTGTTTTCTCGAAACCAAATCCACAATGTCGGGCTCTATATTCGAAATTTTTATCCTCAGGTCTGCTTCTACACTAAGCTTGTTTCTATACTTTGATTTTATATATAATAATATAATAGTACCGAAAAAGTCTGTTCACACAAATAAGTTGTGTAAAACGGAATCAAGTTTTGGAGAGCCTTATTTGCAAGTGCAGGGTAATCGGATTTTAGGAGTAACCAAAAGTTAATTAGTTCAATTTTATTGAACTTAAGTTTCAAAGCCGCATCGCAAGAGATATCCACGAGCATATCTTGCTGTAATGTCGATAATTTCTTAGCATTACTAACATCTGTGTTGAATGGATCCCTGATCCAGTCGTTGCCAGAATCAGGACAGGGAAAATATTTTCGGAAGCTGCTTTTTAAAGTCATTAAATGTTCGACAAACAGGAGCCGCGTTTCATTGCCAAGCTCTTTATTAGAAACTTCTATAAAATCGCTGAGTGTTGGAAAAGACTCATATAAACACTTTTAAATGCGTTTTGACCATAATTCGATTTTTTTTATAATCGCTTCTATTTTATCTTCAACTTTAAATTTATTTACAGCTGCACCTTGTAGGCTCAAATTCAGCTCATTCAAATAACAAAAAATTAAAACATTTATTAATTCATCATTAAAACATTCTTTCAGTTCGAATTGCGTGTCCATTAAAAATAATCTTATTTCGTCACGAAGTTCAAAAAGGCGACTGAGTACTTTCCCACGTGACAACCAACGTACTTCTGTGTGTAATAATAGTTGTTTATGTTGACTCCCCATCTCCTCGCACAAAACTTTGAAAACACGGGAATTAAGTGGGCGAGCCTTAATGAAATTGACAACTTTAACGACTTCATCCAATATTTTTTTCAAATCTGTTGACATATTTTGTAAGGAAACTTTTCCAGCCGGGGTAAACTCGCCGGTTGACCAGGCGTTCGTAAATTGAAAACTACTTTTATTTCTGTAAAATTTTCAAATGTTTGTTCTTTATTTATTCAGGTTTTCTCTCCCTACAAATTATTTATTTGATTTCAGGAACTCTATCACTTAGTTTCGACGTTGCAGCCTTCGGGTGTCTTCGAGAACCTTCGGGTCTTCCTTTGGGAACCCGGATATCGCTGTCAATCACAAGGCTGGGCTTAGGATTTCCGTGCTGGACGCTGCAAAACTTCGGTTTGGGTTCTTCGCCTTCGGGTGTACTCGGGAACCTTCGGGGAGTGATCGAAATCTTTCTGTAGCTCGGTAAATCACTCTGCTGGGATTAATATTTCGGTGTGATCCGCTGCCAGCCTTCGTTTTAGGTTTTCCGCCTTCGGATACATTCGGAAATCTTCGGGTGTCTATCTGGATCTTTCGGTGACTTGGTGAGTCATGATGCTGGGGTTAATATTCCGGTGTGATTCACTGCAAGTCTTCGTTTTAGGTTTTCCGCCTTCGGATCTACTCGGAAACCTTCGGGTGTCTATCTGGAACTTTCGGTGACTCGGTGAATCACGCTGCTGGGGTTGATACTTCTGTGTGATACGCTGCAAGCCTTCGTTTTAGGTTTCCCGCCTTCGGATTTACTCGGAAACCTTCGGGTGTCTATCTGGAACTTTCGGTGACTCGGTGAATCACGCTGCTGGGGTTAGTACTCCGGTGTGATACGCTGCGAGCCTTCGTTTTAGGTTTCCCGCCTTCGGATATATTCGGGAACCTTCGGGTGTCTATCTGGAACTTTCGGTGACTTGGTAAATCACGCTTCTGGGGTTATCATTTCTGTGTGATACGTGGCAAGTCTTCGTTTTAGGTTTTCCGCCTTCGGATCTATTCGGAAACCTTCGGGTGTCTTTGTTGGGGCCTCTACTTAGCCGCACCTTTGGTTAGGGATTTTCCTATCGCCACCAAGGATCCGAATAGTGGGTAACTACGGTACTTACAGGCTCGTTCAACTCCTTAGACCGGCCAATAATAATCGGCACAGGTTAGCTTCGGAATAAAGTTAATAGATGTAGGGGTGACACAGAAAATTAACAGTATTCCAAATTAACTATCCTGGTGGTCTTCGTTATTGAGCGAAGAATTGGCTTCAAGACCCTCGGATGGGCACTTGAAGTCTAATTCTTATCCTTGTAAGCACTATATTTACCTGTATCCCAACTCCTGGTGGTTCCTGGTCCAACCTTTCGCCGTTCGGTTTGGCTTTGTCGAGACTCCACTATTTGATGCTGCTTTGCCTGCCAGATTATATGCCTCTTGTACTTGCTTTTCCTTTACTTCACTTCACTTTACTTCACTTCACTTTGAATAAGTTTTTACTACTGCACTTGCTGCTGGTTTCAAACTGAATGACCTGCTGCTCTGCTTACAACCTCTCTTTATACACGTTCCGCACGGTTGAACATACGGCAGGACCGGTTTGAGTTGCTTTCGAACCATCAAACATGTTGTTGGTCTGCACAGCTGAACATACGGCAGAACCGGTTTGAGTTACGTTCGAACCATCAAACATGTTATTTGTATGATCATGCATGGGCCTGCTGTTTTCGAACTAATGTTGTTTACCAACTATTTCTGGTGTTTTCGAGCTATTGGTGGCTGGGCTATTGTTGTTGTGTAGAAAAAGTGGCGTGTTTAGGTTGCTGTTATTTGGTTTATTGTTGCTAGGCTTCGAAATGGCTGTACCCAGTGGGAAAAACTATGTGGGGCAAAATTTTAAGGATGGATAGTAATTTTGTCCTCACAATTTTTAGATGCTAACGATTCCCTGTGTACGCAGCAATGGTTCCAAGCGACTTGAGGTGCTATACCTTTAATAAGAGCAATCAACCCAGTTCTTCTTCCTGACATTGCACGAGCACCGTCAGTGCAAATCCCAACACATTTTGACCACTGGATTCCATTTTCGGTTATAAAATGATTCAAAGTATTATATATGGCCTTAGCTGTAGTACACGATGGTAGGGAATCACAAAATGACAAATCCTCTTGTATTTTAAATTCAAATTCATATCTAATAAATGCTAACAAATTAGCATTATTAGAGACATCGGTACTCTCATCTAATTGTAGTGAGTAATATTGACTTTTAAGCACTCTTGAAATTAATTGCTCTTTTATATTGCAGGACATATCTTCAATTCTATTCTTGACCGTATCTTTTGATAAGGAAATCACATTTAAATCTTTTGCAGCTTTAGCCCCCAACATTGTATTTGATATTGCTTTTGCAGCAGGAAGAATTAGTTGTTCTGCTATATTGTGGGGTTTTCCAGCTTTTGCTACTAGTAGGGATACTTCATATGATGCTTTTACTGCTTTTTTATTGATACTTCCAATTGCGGTATTTTGAATAAGACTTTGACTGGAAACAAGTTCTTGTTTTTTGATATTAAAGAAGTCGATAGACTTACTAATGTGCTCGCTATGCTTTGTTTCCAAATGACGTCGGAGTTTGGCGGGTTTCATGCATTCATTTGATAAACTTTCGCGACATAACAAACATAAAGGTCTTTCTACATCTTCTTTGCTTACAGAAGTAAAAAAATGATAAATACTCATCAAAGTACTTTCTAGTTTTACGTTTCTTGATGGAGGTTGATGGTCCCTCATCTGAATCGCTTTCACCTACATCTTGTTTGAGTATAGATCCTGTTTTTAGCCAACGATCCATTTTAAGACTCAAATTCTGAATTAAAGTATAACTACAAAAATATAAATGACGAATAGCGTTTTTAAAATATATAATACAAAATAGAGTTGGGTGAAATACTTTTTAAAAGGATTTAATATGATGTATGTAACAGCTGCAGCCAGGAAAATAGAACTCGTAGCTGGGAGAAGTAATCAGAAATTAATCACAACTGAAGACACCACACGTACGTGTATGTAACACACAGCACACAGAAATGAAATAAAAATATATTTCTTAAATTGAAACGTGGAAAAATTGTACTATTCAAAAACTCAAAATTTGAAAATCAACGCGTACTTTGTTTTTTCAGAGTTAGATGCTGGGCATCTTGGGTTTGAACAAAAGTAAATGCCCACTTTGTTTTTTCAAAATATAGTATATGCAATCATTTAAAAACTCATGGCCTTGTAGAATTTTTTTGTAAATGAATTATTTGAATAAAGCGAACAGTTTGATGATATAAAATTATTGAAGTCAAAATTGTTTCGCGGACCCCTGGAATGGCTTCGCGGACCCCCAGGGGTCCGCAGACCACAGTTTAAGAATCGCTGGTTTATCACATTTCTAGGAGCCTGGTGTATGTCAGAAGAACGACTAAAAGTCACAGGTGGATTTGGATCTCGATTCAGATCAGGAGGTGCATTACTGACTGAGTTTAAGTTCATTTTAGCCAGTTGAGCTACACAGCTTCGTCAATCAACTTTTGCAACTGTGCGTCTGAAAACTGAGATACATTAGTTTGCGCACTTGCGTGATTGGACAAGTCTGTGGATAATGGATGCACTCCTGACATGTTGAGATTATGTGCAGGTGTCACTGAAATATTTTGATCCATTAAGTTTTTGTAACTTCGGGTTACTGGACGACTATTTTTAGAGATCGTACCTGTGTGTGTAGTGTGTAGTGTGTAGTGTAGTGCTGGTGTTATTGAAAAAGACTCCAATCCCAAATTAGGAATGGGCTTGTATGGCTTAACTTTTTTCGTACTGCACAACGCCTGACAGAAAGGGCAGTTGCGAGTCTCCTGCAACCAATTGGAAATGCATTCCGAATGGAAAATATGGAAGCAGGGAGTTATACTAAAATTTTCACCATCTAGCATTTGTTGCTTGCACACCACACAGGGATTGTCAGGGATTTCACCCAGAATGGACAAATTCTCATTGCTACGATGCAGAGGCATTTTTCACGTAAAACTCAAAAACCGAATCCGCGACCGAGATGTAAAGGTATCGAAAAACCGAAAGTTAAAATTTTGTAATAAAAAAAATATGGTCGAAAGTTAAATTTAGGAATACCCCGTGGAATTACCACTAAATTACCAAATATCCAATTTTAATTAATTATTTCTTTAAATTTTTAGCAAAAATCTACATTTGTGAAAAAAAAAAGTTTTTCCAAATGTCAAATCCTTATCGTTTTAAATTTTTAGCATAGCTACATTATGCCAAAAAATTTTAAAATGTTTTATCAAAAACAAATTTTTCAAAAAAAACTTACATTTTCGTTATAAATTGTGTTGAATTTCTTGAAAAAAAATTCAAATTTCTGTATAAATTTTTATAAAAAAAAACTCTGCTGACAAATTTCTCAAATTTATTGAAAATTTAATTTATTCTTTTTTTTTTTTTCTCAAAAACAAAATGTTCTTTACGAAAAGTTTAATTGTTAATGACAGCTTGGTCCTATGTAGAACTTTTTTCAAATTTTCATTATTAATTGTTTGGTCAGCCACGAACAAAAATTCAGGGAGGTAGAATCTGAATCTACAAAATTTAAATCTCCTTTCACACATGAAATTGAAGTACAACAGATTCAAGTCTCAGTAAAGCGGTCGAAAAGCGCAGTGAAATGCAATTTAATCGCAAAATCCAGCAGTTTACCTTGACTTGCAGCCGCAATTCGCATTCAAGCTAAAAGAGTGTACCAAAATAGCAAAATCTAAAAAGTCAAAATTGAAAGTTACTTTATTTAAAAAAATTATGCAAAAAAAATTTAGTCTTCCATTACAGGGTAATTTTCACAAAAAGGAATAAATAGGTTCAAAAGCATCTGAGCAGATCAGAACGGAATCCTCCCGTACTGATAAATCCAGCTTCAGGCTTTGAGTATTAAATTCTTGAATTTAAAATTCAAATGAGGACAAAAAAAAAATTTCCTGTAACAGGTTAAGTTAAATAAAAATTTTCAAAAATCCAGAGCTCAGCGAGGGTATATCGGATGGAACCGAATGAAATTGAAGGCAAAATACTAAAAAAATTTTTAAGGGACCTAAACATCCTAACCAACAGTTTTCTTTTAGCCTCCAGTAACAAACGGCCCCAGGTTGGGCGCCAAAATTTGTAATCGCGTAAGCGATTGATGCCTTGAACGCGGACAACATGGTCAGCGCCAGCACGAGCTGGTATGCCATCACTAGCAGTTCGGTGGGTTGGTGTGGGTTCGGTGCTGCCCATGGTGTGCCTGCACCGTACAAAAATAAATTTTCTCGTGCTTGAACTGGGGTAGCTGCACTCTGAAGCATCAAAAATTGTCAATATCTAATATCTGCTAAAAAACTTTAGAAAAAAAAGTATGGGCCTCCCTAATGTTCCTCTTTGCTAAACCATCGAGCACTGGTGTTCGGCTCGGGTCCCTACTCTACCCACCCTACCTTGTGGACCATTGGGACAATTTATACGGTCCACCCTAATTCGATAGCAGCTCTACATAGGACCTACCTGACGAATGCTTTAAGCCATCATTATTTTATTTTTTTCTTCTCTATTCCTTTTTTTTAAATAAAAAGAATAAGTTTTCTTTTACTATTCTGTTTTAATTTGTTTTTTTTTTTCAATCAATAAAAAAACATAATTTATAAGTCACAACAGAAATTTGTTTACATTTTTGATTTAGCCAAGGCATTTTTTTGTGGTTTTAATTTAAATCTAATAGAATATTGAATTCAAGTTTTAATCAAATTTGTTTTAGTTATAACCTGAAGAAAACTCAACTAAAATTTCAATATCATTTTTTTTTTGTCTTATTTACTGCAATTCAATTCTCACTTAAATTTTAGTGAAATTCAATCCTTGTTTTTTTTTATATATATTTATTTAAATAATTTTCTTTGTGCATCTCACTGTCTCAGGGATTAGTCCAAGTTGTTGTAAGCTGTTAGTTAATATGTTAATGTTGTTGTTGATTCTATTGTGGTTGTTAAAGTTGTTTGGTGTTTAAAGTTGTAGCTGATGTTTGCGTTAGAGTTGATGTTTTTAATGTTGTTATTGTTGTTGTTTAAGTTGTGTTGTAGCTGACGTGTGTCTTGTTAAAAATGGTGTTTCTCTATTTGTGGTTTGGTGTCCAAACGTTTATGTTATTTTAGTTTTTGCATGGTTGCTTTTGCTTTTTATGTATTTCATTATTAACACATATTTAGTTTAGATCTTATTGTTTATTTTAATTTTTCTAAATTGACACTAACTCGGTATGTTCAATTTCTTTCTTTTTCTTGTCAAAAAACATTTTTTCTCATTTAATATTTTCTTATATAACTTTAGAAGTAATCCATTTTAGTTTATGTCTAGGATTCTCTCTCACTGTTGTATTTTATTTTTTCTTCTCTATTCCTTTTTTTTAAATAAAAAGAATAAGTTTTCTTTTAATATTCTGTTTTAATTTGTTTTTTTTTTCAATCAATAAAAAAAACATAATTTATAAGTCACAACAGAAATTTGTTTACATTTTTGATTTAGCCAAGGCATTATTTGTGGTTTTAATTTAAATCTAATAGAATATTGAATTCAAGTTTTAATCAAATTTGTTTTAGTTATAACCTGAAAAAAACTCAACTAAAATTTCCATATCATTTTTTTTTTTTTTTTTGGTCTTATTTACTGCAATTCAATTCTCACTAAAATTTGTTTTTTTTATATATATTTATTTAACTCTAGTTTACCTTATGATATTGAAATTTTATTTTTAAGTTTTTATTTATATTTGTTTTTTTCTTTCTTATATATACTTTTGAATACGTAAATACAAATAATTTTCTTTGTGCATCTCACTGTCTCAGGGATTAGTTCATGTTGTTGTAAGCTGTTAGTTAATATGTTAATGTTGTTGTTGATTCTATTGTGGTTGTTAAAGTTGTTTGGTGTTTAAAGTTGTAGCTGATGTTTGCGTTAGAGTTGATGTTTTTAATGTTGTTATTGTTGTTGTTTAAGTTGTGTTGTAGCTGACGTGTGTCTTGTTAAAAAATGGTGTTTCTCTATTTGTGGTTTGGTGTCCAAACGTTTATGTTATTTTAGTTTTTGCATGGTTGCTTTTGCTTTTTATGTATTTCATTATTAACACATATTTAGTTTAGATCTTATTGTATATTTTAATTTTTCTAAATTGACACTAACTCGGTATGTTCAATTTCTTTCTTTTTCTTGTCAAAAAACATTTTTTCTCATTTAGTATTTTCTTATATCACTTTAGAAGTAATCCATTTTAGTTTATGTCTAGGATTCTCTCTCACTGTTGTATTTTACTGTCACATTTTTTTTTTTTTTTGTAAATGCCTTTGTTGAATGTCATAATCATTATGTCTTAGGTCACTTTTGAAGTTATTTCTTTCCTTTTATGTCTAGGTTTCTCTTTCACTATTGTAGTTTTTTTTTTTCTGTCACACTTTTTGCATCTGTTTGTGGGGTTTGTATATATGTGTGTAGTGTGGAGCGCAAGCACTTCCGCGAACACGTTTTAGGTAGGGTTATATAAGGTTAAGTTTAGTAGGTTATGTTTTATGTATGTTTTTTCTTTGTTTTCATGTATTTCTGTGCGGAGCGCTGGCGCTTCCGCGAACACATTTTAACTTCTATATTTATCTTTTCTCTCTTTTATCCTTTTTGTTTTACACAATTTATTTTTAGGTAAAATCTACCACTAATATAATTCAAACAAAAAAATTTTATTTATTATTTTTTTTAGATTTTTCTTCGATTGGGCAAATTTTTCTTTTTTTTTATATCTCTCCGTGAATTTATTTTTCCGTTTTCTATTTTTCACAAGATTTCTATTTATGAAAAAAAAAATTGAACGAACGAGAAAAATCCGCGTTTTGCTTCTTGCCTTAAATTCTTTGACCGCCCGCTTTCCTCATCAAAATTCAACTGCGCGTTCTTTCGATCCAACGAAATGGCTCCCGAAATTTCGGAATCACGCGTTATTCCGCCATTTCTTGTTGAACCGAACGCACGTACGCAAATTTCGAATGAAAGACCAAAAATGTCAGATTGACATTTCTGGTATGGCTTTCGCATTCCAATGCCAGTGTACATTAGATGTCACACTGCCGTTACAAAACAGTTTTTCGAAATCTGCTGTGGTTGGTTACAAAAACTGAAGGCACTACTTTCTAATATCCTTCGCGTGAAAAATGCCAAGTCGTTTATTGTTCATGTCTGCTAGCTCATAATAAGCCGTACCCATTCTCTCAATCACCTGAGCCTTTTCGAAAGCATTTGCCAATTTTGCATTAAAGTGATCGGAAGCTTTGCTTTGAGCAAAACTCCTACGATACACGATTTGACCAACTTCGAAACGAACTGGACGTGAGCGCATATTATAATTTTTAGCATTAGTATCATATGCCTTTTTCAAATTCTCTCGCACCTTTTCGCGAATCAACTCAGTTTTTTCTTCGTGTTTGATGTCAGCGGTCGGATCTTCAATAAGTTTTAGTTTTCGCAAAACTTCAAAAGAAGTTGCGTGGCAGATCATATTTTGACCGAAAACGACAAAGTATGGAGAAAAACCAGAGGACGAGTGCACTGAGCTTCTGAGAGCAATGCTAATAGCAAATAATTTTTCATCCCAATCTTTTTGATTTGGGTTAATGTAAGCTCTAACAGCAGCGATGACTGAACGATTGACTCGTTCAACGGCATTAGATTGCGGAGAATAGTTGGCAGTATAATTATGCGTCACACCATATTTCTTTAAAAGGTCCTTGAAAATTTTAGATCTGAATTGAACACCATTGTCAGAGGTGATGACTTCAGGAACACCACAAATGGCAAAAACTCGCTTTTCAAGAAAATCAACAATTTTGTTGGCAGTGAAACTTTTGATTGGCTCTAAGAAATGAAACTTGGAAAGATGGTCGAGGAAAATCTCCATACCCACGTTTCCTGATCGTGATCTTGGATATGGTCCAAGAAGGTCTACGTAGAGCTTTTGAAAAATTCGGACAGACGTAGCCAGCTTACCCATAGGAGGACGAAGTATGTGATTCGGGTCTTTTGTTTGTTTGCAGATTTCGCAAGATAGAACGTGATCTCGCACTTGTTTGGACATGCGTGGCCAGAAATAAAAAATTTTAAGTTTAGTTATTTACCGACTCCACCATGAGAACTCATCGGATGGTCATGTGCTCTTAGAATAAGATCTTGTCTCATTTCCAAAGGAACCCATACCTTCCATGATTGCTCTTCCTGAATCGGATCACTGCTAGCAAATTCGCAACGCTTATATATTATCTATCTACTATCTATAACTTGTATATCTGGTTGCTTACTTGGCTCTTTCTGAAATTCCTCAATCATCTTTAAATAATATTCGGTTTTAAAAAATTCCAATTTAAAATCAATTTCGAAAAATTGGTCTGTTTCTGACGCAATCAGAGACGAAAAGTGGAGGCTTTCCTGAGAATAAGTTCTCGATGAGGTATCAGGAACCACGTTTTGGTAAATTTGAAGCCCTGCAACTTCAGTGCCCAGCGCGCAAGTCTGCCATGCAAATCGGTTTGGCTCATAAGCCATTTTAACGAAGCATGATCGGTTATAACTTCGAATTCATGTCTTTCGACATAAGCTCGAAATTTTTTTTATGGCCATAACCGCCGCAAGACATTCTTGTTCGGAAACAGTATAGTTGAACTTATGGGACATGTATGCAATGGGAACTTCATCACCTCCGTCGGTACGTTGTGCCAAAACCGCTCCAACGCCAAATTGACTAGTGTCACATTGAATAGAAAGTGGACGAGAAAAATCAGGACTGTGTAGCACTGGTGCACTACTTAAACTATTTTTGAGTGAGTCGAAAGCAGCAATTGCGTCTTCGGTCCAAACAAATTTACGAGCCTTTTGTAACATATTTGTCAAAGGGGTAGAAATTGAAGCATAATTTTGCACAAACCTTCGGTACCATCCACAGACACCTAGAAGCGACGAAGTTGTCTAACTGTTTTTGGACGAGGAAATTCTTTTATCGCTTTTACTTTGTCCGGATCGGTACTTATTGTTCCATGTCCAATGACATGACCAAGGTAGTGAATTTGTTTGAGCAAAAATTTGCTTTTCTCTATATTAATTGTAAGGCCAGCACGTTTAATGCAAAAGGCTACTTCTTGCAGAAGCGAGATATGGTCATCGAAAGTTTCGGTTATTAACAACAAATCGTCTAAGTATACAAATACTTTAGTTCGCAAATGGGCAGGAATTACCTTGTCCATGAGACGGGTCATGGTCTGCGGTGCATTACATAAGCCAAATGGCATTGTAACAAATTGATATAGAGGTCGGTTGGGGACAGTGAAGGCTGTCTTATCCCTTGACGCTTCATCCAACGGAATTTGCCAGAAGGCATCCTTCAGGTCTAAGCTTGAAATAAACTGTGCCTTCGGGAGCCTGCTGAGAATTTCGTCGATGAGCGGTAAAGGATAAGCATCCTTCACTGTGACCTCATTGACTTTACGTGCGTCGAGGCACATACGAACTTTATTCGGTTTGACGATTAGTGCAACAGGAGATGACCATGCGCTTTGAGATTCTTCGATAACGCCAAGAGAAAGCATTCTATCAATCTCCGCAAAAAGAAGTTTTTCAACGCCTGGTGAAACAGAAAAATGCCTTTGTTTGATAGGCTTCGCTTGCCCTACATCAATGACATGGCTGGTTTCAAAATAAATGTTGTGGTTTGGCATGCCGCATCACTTTTTAAGTTGGTGGTGGTGCGGTTGGCAACTCTAAAAAATGGTTATTCGGGAGATCTTCTGTATGAATGCTTACTTCCGATACGTTGCGTGCAGCTTGGAAGTTTCTGATCGACCTGCCGTACTCTTCATCCAACAATTCGCGTTTTTGAACAAATGTTCGAAGCTGTCTAATGTTTTCTATGGAGACATAGAGAAGACTGCGTCTAACGTCGAGACGTAAGTTTCGTTGAATGATTTCCAACAAAGTTGCTGGTTCAAGAGGACGTTGCAATTTATCGCAGAGCTGAAGAACAGATTCATAAAATTCATCGAATTTTTCATCATATTTTTGTTTTGCTTTGACGAATCAAATCCATTATGTCTAAATCTGTTCTCCGATCTCGATTTTGACCACGAAGTTCTGTGCACAGAGTTTCCCAATCTATTTGAGTCACACTGCGGTGATAGCGCCAAAACCATTCCAACGCTTTCCCAGCAAACAAAATGTGTGCATGATTGCACAAGGCTTCAAAATCACCTCGCAAACTTTGAACGGTCAGAGAATGTACTCGGTAAATAAATTTATCGACGGACAAAGCGTCTTCTTTGCCACTAAAAGTGACTTTCCAATTGGAAATAAGATTTGAGACTTTCTCTGAAGCCATAAAAGGTGGAACTGACCTATAGCGAGTTGAAGTGCCTTGAGCAAAATTGCTGTGGGTTGCTTGTTGGTGATTGTTTTGATGAAAAACAGGCGAGGAGGAAGCTGTGGGTTATATTGTGGAAGTCCAAGTGAAAATGGAGAATAGTTTATCACATTTTTAGGAGCCTGGTGTATGTCAGAAGAACGACTAACAGTCACAGGTGGATTTGGATCTCGATTCAGATCAGGAGGTGCATTACTGACTGAGTTTAAGTTCATTTTAGCCAGTTGAGCTTTCATAGCTTCGTCAATCAACTTTTGCAACTGTGCGTCTGAAAACTGAGATACATTAGTTTGCGCACTTGCGTGATTGGACAAGTCTGTGGATAATGGATGCACTCCTGACATGTTGAGATTATATGCAGGTGCCACTGAAATATTTTGATCCATTAAGCTTTTGTAACTTCGGGTTACTGGACGACTATTTTTAGAGATCGTACCTGTGTGTGTAGTAGCTGGTGTTATTGAAAAAGACTCCAATCCCAAATTAGGAATGGGCTTGTATGGCTTAACTTTTTTCGTACTGCACAACGCCTGACAGAAAGGGCAGTTGCGAGTCTCCTGCAACCAATTGGAAATGCATTCCGAATGGAAAATATGGAAGCAGGGAGTTATACTAAAATTTTCACCATCTAGCATTTGTTGCTTGCACACCACACAGGGATTGTCAGGGATTTCACCCAGAATGGACAAATTCTCATTGCTACGATGCAGAGGCATTTTTCACGTAAAACTCAAAAACCGAATCCGCGACCGAAATGTAAAGGTATCGAAAAACCGAAAGTTAAAATTTTGTAATAAAAAAAAATATGGCCGAAAGTTAAATTTAGGAATACCCCGTGGAATTACCACTAAATTACCAAATATCCAATTTTAATTAATTATTTCTTTAAATTTTTAGCAAAAATCTGCATTTGTGAAAAAAAAAGTTTTTCCAAATGTCAAATCCTTATCGTTTTAAATTTTTAGCATAGCATTATGCCAAAAAATTTTAAAATGTTTTATCAAAAACAAATTTTTCAAAAAAAACTTACATTTTCGTTATAAATTGTGTTGAATTTCTTGAAAAAAAATTCAAATTTCTGTATAAATTTTTATAAAAAAAAACTTTACTGACAAATTTCTCAAATTTATTGAAAATTTAATTTATTCTTTTGTTTTTTTTTTTTCTCAAAAACAAAATGTTCTTTACGAAAAATTTAATTGTTAATGACAGCTTGGTCCTATGTAGAACTTTTTTCAAATTTTCATTATTAATTGTTTGGTCAGCAACGAAGAAAAATTCAGGGGGGAAGAATCTGAATCTACAAAATTTAAATCTCCTTTCACACATGAAATTGAAGTACAACAGATTCAAGTCTCAGTAAAGCGGTCGAAAAACGCAGTGAAATGCAACTTAATCGCAAAATCCAGCAGTTTACCTTGACTTGCAGCCGCAATTCGCATTCAAGCTAAAAGAGTGTACCAAAATAGCAAAATCTAAAAAGTCAAAATTGAAAGTTACTTTATTTAACCCTAGGATGTTTGGCTGGGCTTTTCGAGGCCCATTTTGACTTTCAGTCGTCGGCAAAAATTTTTCTTAGGTCTGAGCGCCAATTGGTCTCTTGCCAACTACCACTCAAAGTTTCTGAACGCGGTGACACCGGAAACGGGTCGTTTGCGCTAATTTCGCTGAACAAACCTTTCATGTTTATATAGTAACATCATATGTGTACCTGCTGGGCCTCGCTAGGCCCAGCTGTTAAACGTATGGCAGATATATGTAAACTTATAAGCAAAACATTTTTCAACACGTTCGAATTAGATTTTCTGAACTGAATCATTGCGATTCGATGCGTTATTCGGGTTGAAAATAATCTAATGTCCTCAGTTCTATTTTTATAAAAACTTTCGATTCTCTAGCTACATATTATCATTATATCAAAAATGTTACATTTCTTTCAACTGAAATATTGAATATTTTGAATTTTTTTGATTTCTAGTAGGCGTTGCATTTCACTAATATGTGAATTTTTATGCTACAAGCAATTTTGTGTATATATACAGTGTTCGTTCGCATTGGACGAGTTTTTTGAGTGCGTTTTTTTTTGTGTTTATTTGGTTTTTTCATTTCAAATGGCTGGAATAAGTAATGAATTTTGGGACGACGTCGATATCGTGATAAATAGGCGTCGAAGATTGTCTCGGCTGCCGGCAGATCAGCAGCAGATCGCTATGGACAGGCTGGCTGAGTTTTTGGCGAGTGAAAATATCGAGGATGAGGAGGATCCATTCGAGGGTGATTATGATGCTGATGAAGACTATGTACCGTTTTGTGGAGTGGCCTCGGACGCCGAAGGTGAGTTGGATATTGAGGTGAATGTTGGAATGGACAGTGATGATGAAGAAGAGGAGGAAATTGTTCAGGTTGCCGAAGTGGAAGCAGCGGTGACAAATGATTCTGCGTTACCTGCTGGCGAGTCTTATACGTCTAAAGCGGGAATTGTGTGGATGAAAAATCCACCACCCAGATACAGACGGCATGCACACAATGTCGCAGTGGCTGACAGGCATGGCCCCACCCGTGTCATGCAGCAATTGACCGCCAGTCAAATCAACATATTCAAAGAATTTTTAACCCCTGCGATGGTGAATCTAATTGTTCGTGAAACAAATTGTAAAGCAAAAAGCATTATTCATGATTGGAACATCGCTCATCCTGATTCAACTGATAGAGTTTGGACAGAAACAAATGAAAATGAGTTGTATGCGTTCATTGGATTGCTGTTATTTGCTGGTTTGTTCAATTCGAGTACGCAGCCAGCTACAGAGCTTTGGAAGCCATACCATCATGACATCTACAAGGCCACGATGTCTCTCGACCGCTTCAAGCTGCTCTTGCGCTTCATTCGATTTGATAATGGAAACACGCGAGCGGATCGTAGTGCACTGAGCAAATCAGCAGCCATCGACGACCTTTGGGTGATGCTCAACGCCAATTTGGAGCGTTGAGCAGCTATTTCCATATCGAGGCCGCACACGATTTACGCAGTACATCCCTTCGAAGCTGGCCAAATATGGCATCAAAGTATGGTGGATTTGTGACTCGAAGAGCAACTATCCGCTGAAGGGTGAAATTTACACCGGTAAATTAACTGGCGACGCTCGAGATGTACAACAAGGAAAACGAGTGGTGTTATCGTTGGCACTAAAATTTTACCAAACCGGTCGAACAATTTATTGCGACAATTTATTCACTTCTTTGGACTTGGCTGAAGAATTGCGTAAATTGAGACTCTCAATTGTAGGCACTGTCCGCCACAACAAACGGTTTGTTCCCGAAGAGTTTAAAAAATCTAGAAATCGACCGCAGGAAGAGACATTATTTGGTTACAATAATGAACAAGTTTCGTTATGTTCTTATGTACCAAAAAAGAATAAAGCCGTCATTTTGCTGTCCACTGAGCATTATGTGTCCAACATCGACAATTCCAACAAAAGAAGCCATATCAAATTTTAGACTACAATGAGAATAAGGCAGGTGTTGATACGATGGACCAGATGCTGAGCGGCTATTCCTGCAAGCGATGCTAGCCATGTTTTTCAATATATTGGATATTGCCGGCTTGGCTTCATTTATTGTACATAAAGCATTCGCACCAACACACAAAACAGATAAACGTCGCGTGTTCCTGACGCTTCTGACGTCGCAATTGGTGACCGCTCACCGCAAACCAAATATTAGTGCAGCTATGGCAAAATTCAATGTTTTTGTAAGTATTTTCAAAAAAACAAGAGCATTCTACTTTGCTAATTCTACTTTTATTTTTTACAGACACCATCGCAATACCCAGCGCCAGGTTCTTCCGCAGAATCGGTGCAAAAAACACGAAAAGACTGTGCATGGTGCAACCCTCAACAGAACAGGAAACGCCGCAAAACATTTTTATACTGTGAAAAATGCAGAAAACACATGTGCCTCGAACATGGGTCCATATAGAAAATTTGTTTATGCTCCCGCTGTGCTGCAGCTGAAGCAGAATAAATATTACATATAATATTAACACATGTAACCTCATAGTTCCTTTTTATTTCTTTGTTATCTTAAATAAAATAGGTAAAAATTTGCCTATGAAATTCAAAAAAAAAAAAAACTATTGACTATGCGCATTCACACATACACGCAAATAAACATATATATAGGTACACACATACATCACTACAGCCATACACTATACATATAACGAAACGCAGGCACTAGCGACACTTCTGTCTGGACAAAAATACGATAAGCCGAAGCCGTGGCATATGGGCCTCGCGAGGCCCAGCAGTGTCACTTACCGCCTAACAAGTAGCCAAACATCCTAGGGTTAAAAAAATTATGCAAAAAAAATTTAGTCTTCCATTACAGGGTAATTTTCACAAAAAGGAATAAATAGGTTCAAAAGCATCTGAGCAGATCAGAACGGAATCCTCCCGTACTGATAAATCCAGCTTCAGGCTTTGAGTATTAAATTCTTGAATTTAAAATTCAAATGAGGACAAAAACAAAAATTTCCTGTAACAGGTTAAGTTAAATAAAAATTTTCAAAAATCCAGAGCTCAGCGAGGGTATATCGGATGAAACCGAATGAAATTGAAGGCAAAATACTAAAAAAAATTTTCAGGCACCTAAACATCCTAACCAACAGTTTTCTTTTAGCCTCCAGTAACAAACGGCCCCACGTTGGGCGCCAAAATTTGTAATCGCGTAAGCGATTGGTGCCTTGAACGCGGACAACATGGTCAGCGCCAGCACGAGCCGGTATGCCATCACTAGCAGTTCGGTGGGTTGGTGTGGGTTCGGTGCTGCCCATGTACAAAAATAAATTTTCTCGTGCTTGAACTGGGGTAGCTGCACTGCTGCTAATATCTGCTAAAAAACTTTAGAAAAAAAAATATGGACCTCCCTAATGTTCCTCTTTGCTAAACCATCGAGCACTGGTGTTCGGCTCGGGTCCCTACTCTACCCACCCTACCTTGTGGACCATTGGGACAATTTATACGGTCCACCCTAATTCGATAGCAGCTCAACATAGGACCTACCTGACGAATGCTTTAAGCCATCACCATTTTAATTTGTTTTTTTTTCAATCAATAAAAAAAACATAATTTATAAGTCACAACAGAAATTTGTTTACATTTTTGATTTAGTCAAGGCATTTTTTTGTGGTTTTAATTTAAATCTAATAGAATACAGTAGGTAACGGATATAAGCACAATTCATATAAGAAAGGAACGATTATAAGAAACATTTTCGAAAGCACCACGTTTTTTCCCAATGTTTTGAGGTAAAAAACAATCTATATAAGAAACTTCTTATAAGAAAAAAACGCATAAAAGAAAGCTTTTTCCAAGCACCAATATGAAAAATCTTAAGGAAAAAATAACGCTTATAAGAGATTTTTTCAAATCGTAATTTTCGTTCTTTGGCCAAAATTGAAAATACGCGCCTTCTTTATGTCATCATTCTTCGATCAAAATTGATCGAACAAGTGTAACGATTGCAGTTGCTGAACGCACTTATTACTCACTGCTGAGATTTGTGCGACTCGGATATAAGAAATAAAGTTTCTTATATCAGTAGTACGTATATAGGAAATTTTTTTCTAGGAAATTTTTTTCTTATATACGTGGTACTTCTATAAGAAAAAACTGATATAAGAATGAAATTTCCGGGATTTTTTGACTTTCTTATATCCGTTACCTACTGTATTGAATTCAAGTTTTAATCAAATTTGTTTTAGTTATAACCTGAAGAAAACTCAACTAAAATTTCAATATCATTTTTTTTTTGTCTTATTTACTGCAATTCAATTCTCACTTAAATTTTAGTGAAATTCAATCCTTGTTTTTTTTTATATATACTTATTTAACTCTAGTTTACCTTATGATATTGAAATTTTATTTTTAAGTTTTTATTTATATTTATTTTTTTCTTTCTTATATATACTTTTGAATACGTAAATACAAATAATTTTCTTTGTGCATCTCACTGTCTCAGGGATTAGTCCATGTTGTTGTAAGCTGTTAGTTAATATGTTAATGTTGTTGTTGATTCTATTGTGGTTGTTAAAGTTGTTTGGTGTTTAAAGTTGTAGCTGATGTTTGCGTTAGAGTTGATGTTTTTAATGTTGTTATTGTTGTTGTTTAAGTTGTGTTGTAGCTGACGTGTGTCTTGTTAAAAATGGTGTTTCTCTATTTGTGGTTTGGTGTCCAAACGTTTATGTTATTTTAGTTTTTGCATGGTTGCTTTTGCTTTTTATGTATTTCATTATTAACACATATTTAGTTTAGATCTTATTGTATATTTTAATTTTTCTAAATTGACACTAACTCGGTATGTTCAATTTCTTTCTTTTTCTTGTCAAAAAACATTTTTTCTCATTTAGTATTTTCTTATATCACTTTAGAAGTAATCCATTTTAGTTTATGTCTAGGATTCTCTCTCACTGTTGTATTTTACTGTCACATTTTTTTTTTTTTTTGTAAATGCCTTTGTTGAATGTCATAATCATTATGTCTTAGGTCACTTTTGAAGTTATTTCTTTCCTTTTATGTCTAGGTTTCTCTTTCACTATTGTAGTTTTTTTTTTCTGTCACACTTTTTGCATCTGTTTGTGGGGTTTGTATATATGTGTGTAGTGTGGAGCGCAAGCACTTCCGCGAACACGTTTTAGGTAGGGTTATATAAGGTTAAGTTTAGTAGGTTATGTTTTATGTATGTTTTTTCTTTGTTTTCATGTATTTCTGTGCGGAGCGCTGGCGCTTCCGCGAACACATTTTAACTTCTATATTTATCTTTTCTCTCTTTTATCCTTTTTGTTTTACACAATTTATTTTTAGGTAAAATCTACCACTAATATAATTCAAACAAAAAAATTTTATTTATTATTTTTTTTAGATTTTTCTTCGATTGGGCAAATTTTTCTTTTTTTTTATATCTCTCCGTGAATTTATTTTTCCGTTTTCTATTTTTCACAAGATTTCTATTTATGTAAAAAAAAATTGAACGAACGAGAAAAATCCGCGTTTTGCTTCTTGCCTTAAATTCTTTGACAGCCCGCTTTCCTCATCAAAAATCAACTGCGCGTTCTTTCGATCCAACGAAATGGCTCCCGAAATTTCAGAATCACGCGTTATTCCGCCATTTCTTGTTGAACCGAACGCACGTACGCAAATTTCGAATGAAAGACCAAAAATGTCAGATTGACATTTCTGGTATGGCTTTCGCATTCCAATGCCAGTGTACATTAGATGCCACACTGCCGTTACAAAACAGTTTTTCGAAATCTGCTGTGGTTGGTTACAAAAACTGAAGGCACTACTTTCTAATATCCTTCGCGTGAAAAATGCCAAGTCGTTTATTGTTCATGTCTGCTAGCTCATAATAAGCCGTACCCATTCTCTCAATCACCTGAGCCTTTTCGAAAGCATTTGCCAATTTTGCATTAAAGTGATCGGAAGCTTTGCTTTGAGCAAAACTCCTACGATACACGATTTGACCAACTTCGAAACGAACTGGACGTGAGCGCATATTATAATTTTTAGCATTAGTATCATATGCCTTTTTCAAATTCTCTCGCACCTTTTCGCGAATCAACTCAGTTTTTTCTTCGTGTTTGATGTCAGCGGTCGGATCTTCAATAAGTTTTAGTTTTCGCAAAACTTCAAAAGAAGTTGCGTGGCAGATCATATTTTGACCGAAAACGACAAAGTATGGAGAAAAACCAGAGGACGAGTGCACTGAGCTTCTGAGAGCAATGCTAATAGCAAATAATTTTTCATCCCAATCTTTTTGATTTGGGTTAATGTAAGCTCTAACAGCAGCGATGACTGAACGATTGACTCGTTCAACGGCATTAGATTGCGGAGAATAGTTGGCAGTATAATTATGCGTCACACCATATTTCTTTAAAAGGTCCTTGAAAATTTTAGATCTGAATTGAACACCATTGTCAGAGGTGATGACTTCAGGAACACCACAAATGGCAAAAACTCGCTTTTCAAGAAAATCAACAATTTTGTTGGCAGTGAAACTTTTGATTGGCTCTAAGAAATGAAACTTGGAAAGATGGTCGAGGAAAATCTCCATACCCACGTTTCCTGATCGTGATCTTGGATATGGTCCAAGAAGGTCTACGTAGAGCTTTTGAAAAATTCGGACAGACGTAGCCAGCTTAAGCATAGGAGGACGAAGTATGTGATTCGGGGCTTTTGTTTGTTTGCAGATTTCGCAAGACAGAACGTGATCTCGCACTTGGTTGGACATGCGTGGCCAGAAATAAAAAGTTTTAAGTTTAGTTAAAGTTTTACCGACTCCACCATGAGAACTCATCGGATGGTCATGTGCTCTTAGAATAAGATCTTGTCTCATTTCCAAAGAAACCCATACCTTCCATGATTGCTCTTCCTGAGTCGGATCACCGCTAGCAAATTCGCAACGCTTATATATTATACCATCTATAACTTGAATATCTGGTTGCTTACTTGGCTCTTTCTGAAATTCCTCAATCATCTTTAAATAATATTCGGTTTTAAAAAATTCCGAATTAAAATCAATTTCGAAAAATTGGTCTGTTTCTGACGCAATCAGAGACGAAATGTGGAGGCTTTCCTGAGAATCAGTTCTCGATAAGGTATCAGGAACCACGTTTTGGTAAATTTGAAGCCCTGCAACTTCAGTGCCCAGCGCGCAAGTCTGCCATGCAAATCGGTTTGGCTCATATGCCATTTTAACGAAGCATGATCGGTTATAACTTCGAATTCATGTCTTTCGACATAAGCTCGAAATTTTTTTTATGGCCATAACCGCCGCAAGACATTCTTGTTCGGAAACAGTATAGTTTCTTTGCGCTTGGTTGAACTTATGGGACATGTATGCAATGGGAACTTCATCACCTTCGTCGGTACGTTGTGCCAAAACCGCTCCAACGCCAAATTGACTAGCGTCACATTGAATAGAAAGTGGACGAGAAAAATCAGGACTGTGTAGCACTGGTGCACTACTTAAACTATTTTTGAGTGAGTCGAAAGCAGCAATTACGTCTTCGGTCCAAACAAATTTACGAGCCTTTTGTAACATATTTGTCAAAGGGGTAGAAATTGAAGCATAATTTTGCACAAACCTTCGGTACCATCCACAGACACCTAGAAGCGACGAAGTTGTCTAACTGTTTTTGGACGAGGAAATTCTTTTATCGCTTTTACTTTGTCCGGATCGGTACTTATTGTTCCATGTCCAATGACATGACCAAGGTAGTGAATTTGTTTGAGCAAAAATTTGCTTTTCTCTATATTAATTGTAAGGCCAGCACGTTTAATGCAAAAGGCTACTTCTTGCAGAAGCGAGATATGGTCATCGAAAGTTTCGGTTATTAACAACAAATCGTCTAAGTATACAAATACTTTAGTTCGCAAATGGGCAGGAATTACCTTGTCCATGAGACGGGTCATGGTCTGCGGTGCATTACATAAGCCAAATGGCATTGTAACAAATTGATATAGAGGTCGGTTGGGGACAGTGAAGGCTGTCTTATCCCTTGACGCTTCATCCAACGGAATTTGCCAGAAGGCATCCTTCAGGTCTAAGCTTGAAATAAACTGTGCCTTCGGGAGCCTGCTGAGAATTTCGTCGATGAGCGGCAAAGGATAAGCATCCTTCACTGTGACCTCATTGACTTTACGTGCGTCGAGGCACATACGAACTTTATTCGGTTTGACGATTAGTGCAACAGGAGATGACCATGCGCTTTGAGATTCTTCGATAACGCCAAGAGAAAGCATTCTATCAATCTCCGCAAAAAGAAGTTTTTCAACGCCTGGTGAAACAGAAAAATGCCTTTGTTTGATAAGCTTTACTTGCCCTACATCAATGACATGGCTGGTTTCAAAATAAATGTTGTGGTTTGGCATGCCGCATCACTTTTTAAGTTGGTGGTGGTGCGGTTGGCAACTCTAAAAAATGGTTATTCGGGAGATCTTCTGTATGAATGCTTACTTCCGATACGTTGCGTGCAGCTTGGAAGTTTCTGATCGACCTGCCGTACTCTTCATCCAACAATTCGCGTTTTTGAACAAATGTTCGAAGCTGTCTAATGTTTTCTATGGAGACATAGAGAAGACTGCGTCTAACGTCGAGACGTAAGTTTCGTTGAATGATTTCCAACAAAGTTGCTGGTTCAAGAGGACGTTGCAATTTATCGCAGAGCTGAAGAACAGATTCATAAAATTCATCGAATTTTTCATCATATTTTTCTTTCCTTTGACGAATCAAATCCATTATGTCTAAATCTGTTCTCCGATCTCGATTTTGACCACGAAGTTCTGTGCACAGAGTTTCCCAATCTATTTGAGTCACACTGCGGTGATAGCGCCAAAACCATTCCAACGCTTTCCCAGCAAACCAAATGTGTGCATGATTGCACAAGGCTTCAAAATCACCTCGCAAACTTTGAACGGTCAGAGAATGTACTCGGTAAATAAATTTATCGACGGACAAAGCGTCTTCTTTGCCACTAAAAGTGACTTTCCAATTGGAAATAAGATTTGAGACTTTCTCTGAAGCCATAAAAGGTGGAACTGACCTATAGCGAGTTGAAGTGCCTTGAGCAAAATTGCTGTGGGTTGCTTGTTGGTGATTGTTTTGATGAAAAACAGGCGAGGAGGAAGCTGTGGGTTATATTGTGGAAGTCCAAGTGAAAATGGAGAATAGTTTATCACATTTCTAGGAGCCTGGTGTATGTCAGAAGAACGACTAACAGTCACAGGTGGATTTGGATCTCGATTCAGATCAGGAGGTGCATTACTGACTGAGTTTAAGTTCATTTTAGCCAGTTGAGCTTTCACAGCTTCGTCAATCAACTTTTGCAACTGTGCGTCTGAAAACTGAGATACATTAGTTTGCGCACTTGCGTGATTGGACAAGTCTGTGGATAATGGATGCACTCCTGACATGTTGAGATTATATGCAGGTGCCACTGAAATATTTTGATCCATTAAGTTTTTGTAACTTCGGGTTACTGGACGACTATTTTTAGAGATCGTACCTGTGTGTGTAGTAGCTGGTGTTATTGAAAAAGACTCCAATCCCAAATTAGGAATGGGCTTGTATGGCTTAACTTTTTTCGTACTGCACAACGCCTGACAGAAAGGGCAGTTGCGAGTCTCCTGCAACCAATTGGAAATGCATTCCGAATGGAAAATATGGAAGCAGGGAGTTATACTAAAATTTTCACCATCTAGCATTTGTTGCTTGCACACCACACAGGGATTGTCAGGGATTTCACCCAGAATGGACAAATTCTCATTGCTACGATGCAGAGGCATTTTTCACGTAAAACTCAAAAACCGAATCCGCGACCGAAATGTAAAGGTATCGAAAAACCGAAAGTTAAAATTTTGTAATAAAAAAAAATATGGCCGAAAGTTAAATTTAGGAATACCCCGTGGAATTACCAAATATCCAATTTTAATTAATTATTTCTTTAAATTTTTAGCAAAAATCTGCATTTGTGAAAAAAAAAAAGTTTTTCCAAATGTCAAATCCTTATCGTTTTAAATTTTTAGCATAGCATTATGCCAAAAAATTTTAAAATGTTTTATCAAAAACAAATTTTTCAAAAAAAACTTACATTTTCGTTATAAATTGTGTTGAATTTCTTGAAAAAAAATTCAAATTTCTGTATAAATTTTTATAAAAAAAAACTTTACTGACAAATTTCTCAAATTTATTGAAAATTTAATTTATTCTTTTGTTTTTTTTTTTTTCTCAAAAACAAAATGTTCTTTACGAAAAGTTTAATTGTTAATGACAGCTTGGTCCTATGTAGAACTTTTTTCAAATTTTCATTATTAATTGTTTGGTCAGCCACGAAGAAAAATTCAGGGGGGAAGAATCTGAATCTACAAAATTTAAATCTCCTTTCACACATGAAATTGAAGTACAACAGATTCAAGTCTCAGTAAAGCGGTCGAAAAGCGCAGTGAAATGCAACTTAATCGCAAAATCCAGCAGTTTACCTTGACTTGCAGCCGCAATTCGCATTCAAGCTAAAAGAGTGTACTAAAATAGCAAAATCTAAAAAGTCAAAATTGAAAGTTACTTTATTTAACCCTAGGATGTTTGGCTGGGCTTTTCGAGGCCCATTTTGACTTTCAGTCGTCGGCAAAAATTTTTCTTAGGTCTGAGCGCCAATTGGTCTCTTGCCAACTACCACTCAAGGTTTCTGAACGCGGTGACACCGGAAACGGGTCGTTTGCGCTAATTTCGCTGAACAAACCTTTCATGTTTATATAGTAACATCATATGTGTACCTGCTGGGCCTCGCTAGGCCCAGCTGTTAAACGTATGGCAGATATATGTAAACTTATAAGCAAAACATTTTTCAACACGTTCGAATTAGATTTTCTGAACTGAATCATTGCGATTCGATGCGTTATTCGGGTTGAAAATAATCTAATGTCCTCAGTTCTATTTTTATAAAAACTTTCGATTCTCTAGCTACATATTATCATTATATCAAAAATGTTACATTTCTTTTATTTTAGAGGTCACACCTGCTTTCAACTGAAATATTGAATATTTTGAATTTTTTTGATTTCTAGTAGGCGTTGCATTTCACTAATATGTGAATTTTTATGCTACAAGCAATTTTGTGTATATATACAGTGTTCGTTCGCATTGGACGAGTTTTTTGAGTGCGTTTTTTTTTTGTGTTTATTTGGTTTTTTCATTTCAAATGGCTGGAATAAGTAATGAATTTTGGGACGACGTCGATATCGTGATAAATAGGCGTCGAAGATTGTCTCGGCTGCCGGCAGATCAGCAGCAGATCGCTATGGACAGGCTGGCTGAGTTTTTGGCGAGTGAAAATATCGAGGATGAGGAGGATCCATTCGAGGGTGATTATGATGCTGATGAAGACTATGTACCGTTTTGTGAAGTGGCCTCGGACGCCGAAGGTGAGTTGGATATTGAGGTGAATGTTGGAATGGACAGTGATGATGAAGAAGAGGAGGAAATTGTTCAGGTTGCCGAAGTGGAAGCAGCGGTGACAAATGATTCTGCGTTACCTGCTGGCGAGTCTTATACGTCTAAAGCGGGAATTGTGTGGATGAAAAATCCACCACCCAGATACAGACGGCATGCACACAATGTCGCAGTGGCTGACAGGCATGGCCCCACCCGTGTCATGCAGCAATTGACCGCCAGTCAAATCAACATATTCAAAGAATTTTTAACCCCTGCGATGGTGAATCTAATTGTTCGTGAAACAAATTGTAAATCAAAAAGCATTATTCATGATTGGAACATCGCTCATCCTGATTCAACTGATAGAGTTTGGACAGAAACAAATGAAAATGAGTTGTATGCGTTCATTGGATTGCTGTTATTTGCTGGTTTGTTCAATTCGAGTACGCAGCCAGCTACAGAGCTTTGGAAGCCATACCATCATGACATCTACAAGGCCACGATGTCTCTCGACCGCTTCAAGCTGCTCTTGCGCTTCATTCGATTTGATAATGGAAACACGCGAGCGGATCGTAGTGCACTGAGCAAATCAGCAGCCATCGACGACCTTTGGGTGATGCTCAACGCCAATTTGGAGCGTTGAGCAGCTATTTCCATATCGAGGCCGCACACGATTTACGCAGTACATCCCTTCGAAGCTGGCCAAATATGGCATCAAAGTATTGTGAGGACAAAATTATTATCCAGCTAATAAAAATTTTGCCCCACATAGTTTCCTACTGGGTACCATCATTTCAACGTCCAGCAACAAGCGATCAAATAACAGCAACTTAATCACACCACTTCTTTATTTCCACCCAACAACAATAGCCTAGCCACAAATAATTCAACAGTAATAACCAAATAGCTCGTAAACATCAGAAATAGTTGGTAAACAACATTAGTTCGACAACAGCAGGCCCATGCATGTTTGATGGTTCGAACGCAACTCAAACCGGTTCTGCTGTATGTTCGGCTGTGCAAACCAACAACATGTTTGAAAGTTCGAATGCAACCCAAACTGGTTCTGCCGTATGTGCAACCGTACAGAACGTGTATAAAGTGAGGTTGTAAGCAGAGCAACAGGGCATTCAGTTGGAAACCAGCAGCAAGGACAGAAGTGGAAATTTATATATATTCAAAGTGAAGTGAAATAAAGTGAAGTGAAGTGAAGTAAAGGAAAAGGAAGTACAAGAGGTGTATAAGCTCGCAAGCAAAGCAGCATCAAACAGTGGAATCTTGACAAAGCCAAACCGAACGGCGAAAGGTTGGACCAGGAACCACCAGGAGCTGGGATATAGGTAATTATAGTGCTTACAAGGATAAGAATTAGACTTCAAGTGTCCATCCGAGGGTCTTGAAGTCGAATTCTTCGCTCAATAACGAAGACCACCAGGATAGTTAATTTGGAATATTGTTAATCTTCTGTGTCACCCCTACATCTATTAACCTTATTCCGAAGCTTACCTGTGCCGATTAATCATTGGCCGGTCTAAGGAATTGAACGAGCCTGTAAGTGCCGTAGTTACCCACTATCCGGATCCTTGGTGGAGATAGGAAAATCCCTAACCAAAGGTGCGGCTGAGGAAAAGTTCCAGAAAGACACCCGAAGGTTTTTCCGAAGATACCCGAAGGCGGAAAACCTACAACGAAGACTTGCCGAGTAACATACTAAGATATAAACCCCAGCAGCGTGATACACCAAGTACCCGAAGTTCCAGAAAGACACCCGAAGGTTTTTCCGAAGATACTCGAAGGCGGAAAACCTACAACGAAGACCTGCCGAGTGACATACTAAGATATAAACCCCAGCAGCGTGATACACCAAGTACCCGAAGTTCCAGAAAGACACCCGAAGGTTTTTCCGAAGATATCCGAAGGCGGAAAACCTACAACGAAGACTTGCCGAGTAACCTACCGAGATATAAACCCCAGCAGCGTGATACACCAAGTACTCGAAGTTCCAGAAAGACACCCGAAGGTTTTCCGAAGATATCCGAAGGCGGAAAACCTACAACGAAGACCTGCCGAGTGACATACTAAGATATAAACCCCAGCAGCGTGATACACCAAGTACCCGAAGAACCCAGAAAGACACCCGAAGGTTTTTCCGAAGATATCCGAAGGCGGAAAACCTACAACGAAGACTTGCCGAGTAACCTACCGAGATATAAACCCCAGCAGCGTGATACACCAAGTACCCGAAGTTCCAGAAAGACACCCGAAGGTTTTCCGAAGATATCCGAAGGCGGAAAACCTACAACGAAGACTTGTCACGTATCCTACCGAAGTAATAACCCCAACAACGTAAGTCACCGAGTCACCAAAAGTTTCAGATAGACATCCGAAGGTTTCCGAATAAATCCGAAGGTGGAAAAAAACCTAAAACAAAGGCTGGCCGCGGATCACCTCGAAATAATAATCCCGGCAGAGTGATTTACGAAGCAACAGAAAGATTTCGATCATTTCCCGAAGGTTTCCGAGTATACCCGAAGGCGAAGAACCCAGACCGAAGTTTTGCAGCGTCCAGCACGGAAATCCTAAGCCCAGTCTTGTGATTGACAGCGATGTCCGGATCACCAAAGTAAGACCCGAAGGACCCCGAAGACACCCGAAGGCTGCAACGTTGAAACGAAGTGACAAGAGTTCCTGAAATCAAACAAATAAATTGTAGGGAGAGAAAACCAGAATAAATAAAGAACAAACATTGAAAATTTTAAAGAAATAAAAGTAGTTTTCAATTTACGAACGCCTGGTCAACCGGCGAGTTTACCCCGGCTGGAAAAGTTTCCTTACATTGGCGCCCGAGCAGGGACACTAACAAATCAACGAAGAAAACTACAAATTAAACGGAAAATATAAACAAGTCATCAGCATATCATCATCCGCAATCAAAATGGCGTTGAAGACTTCATGGATTTACACCCTCGATAAGGAAGACATCATAAAATACTGTGATGAATTTAGTTTGGAGAAAACAGGAACCGTCAATGATATGAGAAAGTTACTGAGAAATTTCATCACTGACGAGGAACATGATGAGGATGAAGGAAGTCGGCTAAAGGAGCTGCAATTACGCCATGCGCGGGCTTCGTCACCGGCCCCTTCCTGCTCGAAATATTTAGGAGACGGGAGACCGAATGTCCCTAAAATAGTACTCTCCAACGAAACCGGTGCGGGCGTGGTTGGAAATCCGGAATCCACAGCGACCCGTACAGAACCAACGACCATCCTAGCATGTCATGAAATCATGGATCGGGTTAGAAAATGGTCGGTGAAATTTAATGGCCAACGGGATCCACTGGCGTTTATTGAGAGAGTGGAGGAGTTGGCAGAAACCTACGGAGTAGAAAAGAACCTGCTACCAAGAGCCATGCCGGAATTGTTGCAAGACAGGGCAATCATGTGGCTCCGAAATAACAACCGTCAGTGGCAGACGTGGGCCGACTTTAAAGAGGACTTTCTACGATTCTTTCTGTCCAACCGGTTTCTTGAGCGTTTAGAGGATGAAATTCGGCAGCGGAAACAGCGAGGACAGGAGCCGTTCAAAGATTTCACTCTCGAACTACAAAATCTGATGCGACACGTGCGAATCAGCGAGGAGCAGCAGCTGGAGCGAATTTATCGGAACAGCTTGACAGCTTTCCAGTTGTATGTTAAGCGTCAAGATTTTAACACCCTGGAACAGCTCATCGCTTTGGCGGATGAATTTGAAGGGTTGCATCCAGACATCGAACCTCCTAGACCCGCCCACGTTCGTCGGAGAGTGGAAAATCATCGCGTCGCCAACACAGCTCCCAACTCAACTTTGCCACCAGTTAACGTCCGGACCGCATGCCGGCGGTGTGGACAAGAAGGGCATTTCGCACAAGGATGCAGGAACGCGCAAATTTACTTTTGCTGGGAATGTGGGCGGCGTGGTGTCAAAACAATGGATTGTTGTCGGCGATCGGGAAACGAGCGAAGACTCCATCAGGATCGAGGTGCGATGGAGCCAGCAACAACAACCTCCCCACCACAGAACCAGTAAATCCACTCCACTACGACAACATCAACATACACGCTACGGTCGTGGTAGAAGGACAGGAAGTCGTAGCAACCATTGATACCGGTGCCACCCGAAGCTTCGTAAGCGAAGAATTCATCTCGAAGGTGAATTTAGAAAATAAGGTTGTGCCATGTGAACTAGAAGTGAGGTTGGCAGACGGAAACAGAGCGCTAGTACGGGAGACGGTAAGTTGTGGTGTAAGGCTTGGAGAGATGGATATAGACATGTCGCTATTAGTGATGCCGGGAGCCCAAGATGTGTTGTTGCTAGGGATGGACTTCCTTGTTGCCACACGAGCAACACTCACTTGCGGTGGGCACACACTCCAATTACGGTCGACACAACAGAAGACAACAGTGGTCCCCAATGTCTCTTATACAATCGGAATAGACAGCCCCGTGGACCGTACTTTGGCCGGTCACCCAAACAAAATCAATAACAAACTACAGTTTGCCACCACAACAGTCCATGGAGAGTTAACGGCAAATGAGGCCCGGGAAGTACAGGATTTCTTAGAGGTAGAGCTAGCTGCGTTCGAAAAAATAAGCGGTCCTTCCACCATCACCACACATCAGATCGTGATGAAAGATGATCGACCAATTAAGCAACGGTACTACCCGAAGAATCCAGCCATGCAGCAAATAATCAACAAAGAAGTGGATGACCTCCTGAAGAAGAAATGCATTGAGCCTTCAAACAGCCCTTACAGCGCTCCTGTTGTGCTGGTACCAAAAGGAGAGGGGTGGCGTCTCTGTATTGACTATCGCCAACTGAATGCTCGGTCGGTTCCTGATGCTTACCCGTTACCACGGATTAATCACATACTGGAGAGTCTACGGGGTGCGAAATACATAAGTAGCATTGACCTCAAGAGCGGCTACTGGCAGATCGCAATGGACCCGTCAAGTAAACGATATACTGCCTTCACCGTACCAGGAAGAGGACTATTCCAGTGGCGAGTTATGCCTTTTGGGCTACACTCAGCCCCGGCGACGTTTCAAAGAGCCCTGGATAGCATAATCGGAGCAGAGTTGGCACCACGCGTATTTGCTTACTTAGATGATATAATCATCATTAGTAGCAAATTACAAGAACATTTGGACTTATTGCGGGAAGTTTTCAGACGGTTGCGAAGTGCGAATCTAATGATCAACAAGGAGAAGTGTAAATTCGTCAGGCGAGAGCTGAAATATTTAGGACACATGGTCACTCCTGAGGGTATCAAGGCTGACCCAGACAAAGTAAGTGCGATCCAAACGCTACACGCTCCCACAAATGTGAAAGCTATACGTCAATTTCTGGGCATGGCATCGTGGTATCGGCGGTTTGTCCCAAATTTTGCAGACATTTCCAAACCATTGACGAGCCTTTTAAAGAAAGGAAAGCACTGGAGATGGGGAGAAGAGCAGGAGCAAGCTTTCACCACGCTGAAGGATCGGCTTACTAAAGCACCAGTCCTGGCGTGTCCCGATTTCTCACAACAATTTACTCTCCAAACTGATGCGAGCAATTTTGGCCTTGGCGCCGTACTCACGCAGAAGCTCGACGGTGAGGAAAGGGTCATAGCATACGCAAGCCGACACTTGAATCCCGCAGAAAAAAACTACTCAGCGACAGAAAAGGAGTGCCTAGCAATTGTATGGGGAATCCGTAAAATGCGCCCATACCTGGAAGGATATCACTTCCGAGTAATCACGGATCATCTAGCCCTTAAATGGTTGAACTCCATAGAAAGCCCATCAGGACGAGTGGCGCGCTGGGCTCTAGAGTTGCAACAATATAAATTCGAAGTTGAATATCGCCGCGGGCGACTAAACACGGTGGCGGACGCTCTGTCGCGACAACCCGAGGAGGTCTTACTGAAGGTTACCGACGTGCAAGAAGTACGGGAACGCTGCTCGTGGAAGGACAAACGTGTGGCTGAAATTATGGCTACTCCCGAAAAATTCCCAGATTATCATATTGAGGGTGACCAGCTGTATCGTCACATTCCCAGCTCTAGCAATCATGGCGAAAATAGGCCCTGGAAATTTTGTGTGCCCATCTACCTTCGAGCGCGAGTCCTGTGGGAGAACCACGACAGTACGTCAGCCGGGCACATGGGTATAAGGAAAACCTATTCCCGGATCTGTCAAAAATATTACTGGCCCGGTATGTCTCGTGATGTTCGCCGATACGTGCAGCGGTGTGAGTCCTGCCAAAAATATAAGGGTACTCAGCAAAAACCAGCCGGTTTGATGCTGACACAAATTCCTGAGGAGCCTTTTTCTATCGTTTGTGCGGATTTCGTCGGACCGTTACCACGTTCAACACATGGAAACTCCATCCTTCTAGTCCTGGTCGACAAATTTAGCAAATGGACAGAGCTGGTACCGATGAGGAAAGCGACTGCGGAAGGACTCAAGAAGGCGTTTCGGGAGCGTATCATCAGCCGGTTTGGATCGCCTAAAGTACTTGTGACGGACAACGGGTCCCAATTCACAAGCAGAGTTTTCCGACGTTACCTCGAGGAAAACGGCATCAGGCAGCAATTCACCGCCCCATATACCCCACAGGAAAACCCTACCGAGCGTGTAAATCGGACTATCAAGCGAATAATTTCACAGGTCACCGGCGAAGATCAGCGTAAGTGGGACGAACTGCTCCCAGAAATAATGCTAGCGGTAAATACAAGCGTTTCCGACTCTACCGCCTATTCACCAGCCTTCTTGGTTCAGGGTCGCGACCTCCGGTTGCCAAATGACCTATATGACGAGAAGACAATGGGCACAGGGGAAACACCAGAATCTGCACAGGACAAAGCAGCACGCTTGAAAGAAATCTTTACCATTGTTCGCGCAAATATGGAAAGAGCGGCAACAGACCAGGCCCGTCATTATAATTTGCGTCGGCGGAAATGGTCACCCAGGATAGGAGACCTGGTCCTAGTTAAACAACACCACCTCTCCAAAGCAGTCGAAAGCTTCGCAGCAAAGCTGGCCCCAAAATTTGATGGGCCATTTCGAGTGATAAGCTTCAGTTCCCCGGTTATAGCAGAACTACGTGCTGAAAATCAAGCGAAAACCACCCGAAGGGCCCATATAAGCGAGCTGAAACTATTCGTAGAGACTACTCCCGAGAACCTGAGCCAACAAGAGGAAAATTCTTAGCCGAATTTTGTCCTCACATCTCTGTGCAGTGTCTTGCTGTGTTTTGTCTTGCTGTACTGTGCGGTATCTTTTGGTGTCGGCGGGGCAGTGCTATACGGTGTTGTATCGTGCCATGATACTCCTACTGTCGCCATTTCTGTATCATCGAAATTGTCTCACGTTCCACATTGGTGGTACCATCCCAGTCATCAGACGAAGGCCAGCGGATCCTGTCAAGGATCGTGAATATCCTATATCCTATATATCTATAAACCCCTCTAGTTACTCTGGGGTGCTGTACTGTGCGGTATCTTTTGGTGTCGGCGGCGCAGTGCTATACGGTGTTGTGTCGTGCCATGATACTCCTACTGTCGCCATTTCGGTATCATCGAAATTGTCTCACGTTCCACATTGGTGGTACCATCCCAGTCATCAGACGAAGGCCAGCGGATCCTGTCAAGGATCGTGAAAATCTCTTTATAAATCCCGTGGAAAGCCTGGAATATCGCAAGACTGAGCTTAGTATCTACAAATATACTCCACCCATGCTGGAGACGATACGACGTAACACTCCCCAAGGGGGCCAACCTACTGCCAGGCTAAAATCGAAGTTTAGGGGCTCATGACGCCCCACAGCCCGTACAACTTAAGACAACAACTCAGCACAGCACCGAACCCCAGTAAAGTCCTGTTTATTTATGGAGGCTCGCATTCCCAAAGTATTAATAATTAACCGTTCCGAGTTTACAAGGGGACACATGTAAGAAGACTCATCATTCGCAGTTTGATCGCTCTCGTGTGAAGACATAGAAATTCAAAATCTCCTTAAAGTTTAAAGTTTTAAAGAAAAAAAAAAAAAACAACAATAATAATGTTTAACGACAACCAAACACAACTACCAGTGGTGAGCCGCAGGGTCTCAATGGTCGAGACGAAGGAGGATCCCGCTAGGAAGGACAACAGTGGTCCCCCCGCTCCATTGCAAGTCGGACCGGTAGGCCGTGGAGGACCATTATGCGTGTTCCCGCATGGAAGAGGCGGAGTACCAGTTGACCTGGTTAGTTATCTGGGACTGGCGCCAGGACGGTTTCTCGACGACACCATTGTCGATTTCTTTTGGAAATGGTTGTCGGAGGGCCCGCAGAAAGTTCAACATGAAGGGGCCCACATGTTCAGCCCGCACTTCTTCGTGCGCTTGATGGGAAATGAGCCTGCAGATCCCTGGAAGAGACACCAGCGAGTGGCACGCTGGACTCGAAAGGAGAATATCTTCAACAAAAACTTGCTGCTCTTTCCCATCTGCGAAAAGAAGCACTGGTTCCTGGTAGCTGTCCGCAACCTGAGAGGAACACTTGGGGAAGCCGGGTCGGAGATAGTCCTCCTCGACTCATATGCCTTGGTGAAGCGGGACCACGTGATCGAGCCCATACGTAACTACTTGGCCGTTGAGTACTCGGTCAAAGCTGGAGGGTATCCTGGCCCCTTCACCAAGGAAGGGACACCCGGCTACTGTGGAGTCGTTCCTCAACAAGGTAATGGTTTCGACTGTGGAGCTTTCGTGTTGACCTTTGTCGAACAGTTGCTACAAAATCGGCATCAGAGTCTCCATGCCGCTAGCAATTGGTTCCCGCTGGAGGACGCCCACGGGAAAAGATTCCAAATCGCTGGAATAATTGAGGAGCTGACGACGGAAAAGCGCCGCCTGCCACAAACCCGTATCAGCCAGCAATCTCCAGTGGTTCCCGGAAAAACCCCAGCGCAGGAGGAGTCCGACAGTGGTGAAAGGCCAAGTAAGAGACGGTGCTTGAATGATTCCGGCAAGACAGGCTTGGATGCAGATGAGGTTTCAGGACGGACCTGGCTAAAGTTCGAAGAGCCTGGCGAGCTGAAGGACAGCGCAATCCCTCAAACAGTAGCCAGCTATTTGATGTCCGCATGGGAGGAGATGCGCCAGAGAAACCTATCGTCGAAAAGACGTTTTAACAGAGCAGGTTTCCATATCGTCTTGTCGAAGGAAACCCTAAGAATCCGTCCCCGCTGAAGGAAAAGGGATGATGTGAGGACAAAATTATTATCCAGCTAATAAAAATTTTGCCCCACATAGTTTCCTACTGGGTACCATCATTTCAACGTCCAGCAACAAGCGATCAAATAACAGCAACTTAATCACACCACTTCTTTATTTCCACCCAACAACAATAGCCTAGCCACAAATAATTCAACAGTAATAACCAAATAGCTCGTAAACATCAGAAATAGTTGGTAAACAACATTAGTTCGACAACAGCAGGCCCATGCATGTTTGATGGTTCGAACGCAACTCAAACCGGTTCTGCTGTATGTTCGGCTGTGCAAACCAACAACATGTTTGAAAGTTCGAATGCAACCCAAACTGGTTCTGCCGTATGTGCAACCGTACAGAACGTGTATAAAGTGAGGTTGTAAGCAGAGCAACAGGGCATTCAGTTGGAAACCAGCAGCAAGGACAGAAGTGGAAATTTATATATATTCAAAGTGAAGTGAAATAAAGTGAAGTGAAGTGAAGTAAAGGAAAAGGAAGTACAAGAGGTGTATAAGCTCGCAAGCAAAGCAGCATCAAACAGTGGAATCTTGACAAAGCCAAACCGAACGGCGAAAGGTTGGACCAGGAACCACCAGGAGCTGGGATATAGGTAATTATAGTGCTTACAAGGATAAGAATTAGACTTCAAGTGTCCATCCGAGGGTCTTGAAGTCGAATTCTTCGCTCAATAACGAAGACCACCAGGATAGTTAATTTGGAATATTGTTAATCTTCTGTGTCACCCCTACATCTATTAACCTTATTCCGAAGCTAACCTGTGCCGATTAATCATTGGCCGGTCTAAGGAATTGAACGAGCCTGTAAGTGCCGTAGTTACCCACTATCCGGATCCTTGGTGGAGATAGGAAAATCCCTAACCAAAGGTGCGGCTGAGGAAAAGTTCCAGAAAGACACCCGAAGGTTTTTCCGAAGATACCCGAAGGCGGAAAACCTACAACGAAGACTTGCCGAGTAACATACTAAGATATAAACCCCAGCAGCGTGATACACCAAGTACCCGAAGTTCCAGAAAGACACCCGAAGGTTTTTCCGAAGATACCCGAAGGCGGAAAACCTACAACGAAGACTTGCCGAGTAACATACTAAGATATAAACCCCAGCAGCGTGATACACCAAGTACCCGAAGTTCCAGAAAGACACCCGAAGGTTTTTCCGAAGATACTCGAAGGCGGAAAACCTACAACGAAGACCTGCCGAGTGACATACTAAGATATAAACCCCAGCAGCGTGATACACCAAGTACCCGAAGTTCCAGAAAGACAACCGAAGGTTTTTCCGAAGATATCCGAAGGCGGAAAACCTACAACGAAGACTTGCCGAGTAACCTACCGAGATATAAACCCCAGCAGCGTGATACACCAAGTACCCGAAGTTTCAGAAAGACACCCGAAGGTTTTCCGAAGATATCCGAAGGCGGAAAACCTACAACGAAGACCTGCCGAGTGACATACTAAGATATAAACCCCAGCAGCGTGATACACCAAGTACCCGAAGAACCCAGAAAGACACCCGAAGGTTTTTCCGAAGATATCCGAAGGCGGAAAACCTACAACGAAGACTTGCCGAGTAACCTACCGAGATATAAACCCCAGCAGCGTGATACACCAAGTACCCGAAGTTCCAGAAAGACACCCGAAGGTTTTCCGAAGATATCCGAAGGCGGAAAACCTACAACGAAGACTTGTCACGTATCCTACCGAAGTAATAACCCCAACAACGTAAGTCACCGAGTCACCAAAAGTTTCAGATAGACATCCGAAGGTTTCCGAATAAATCCGAAGGTGGAAAAAAACCTAAAACAAAGGCTGGCCGCGGATCACCTCGAAATAATAATCCCGGCAGAGTGATTTACGAAGCAACAGAAAGATTTCGATCATTTCCCGAAGGTTTCCGAGTATACCCGAAGGCGAAGAACCCAGACCGAAGTTTTGCAGCGTCCAGCACGGAAATCCTAAGCCCAGTCTTGTGATTGACAGCGATGTCCGGATCACCAAAGTAAGACCCGAAGGACCCCGAAGACACCCGAAGGCTGCAACGTTGAAACGAAGTGACAAGAGTTCCTGAAATCAAACAAATAAATTGTAGGGAGAGAAAACCAGAATAAATAAAGAACAAACATTGAAAATTTTAAAGAAATAAAAGTAGTTTTCAATTTACGAACGCCTGGTCAACCGGCGAGTTTACCCCGGCTGGAAAAGTTTCCTTACAGTATGGTGGATTTGTGACTCGAAGAGCAACTATCCGCTGAAGGGTGAAATTTACACCGGTAAATTAACTGGCGACGCTCGAGATGTACAACAAGGAAAACGAGTGGTGTTATCGTTGGCACGAAAATTTTACCAAACCGGTCGAACAATTTATTGCGACAATTTATTCACTTCTTTGGACTTGGCTGAAGAATTGCGTAAATTGAGACTCTCAATTGTAGGCACTGTCCGCCACAACAAACGATTTGTTCCCGAAGAGTTTAAAAAATCTAGAAATCGACCGCAGGAAGAGACATTATTTGGTTACAATAATGAACAAGTTTCGTTATGTTCTTATGTACCAAAAAAGAATAAAGCCGTCATTTTGCTGTCCACTGAGCATTATGTGTCCAACATCGACAATTCCAACAAAAGAAGCCATATCAAATTTTAGACTACAATGAGAATAAGGCAGGTGTTGATACGATGGACCAGATACTGAGCGGCTATTCCTGCAAGCGATGCTAGCCATGTTTTTCAATATATTGGATATTGCCGGCTTGGCTTCATTTATTGTACATAAAGCATTCGCACCAACACACAAAACAGATAAACGTCGCGTGTTCCTGACGCTTCTGACGTCGCAATTGGTGACCGCTCACCGCAAACCAAATATTAGTGCAGCTATGGCAAAATTCAATGTTTTTGTAAGTATTTTCAAAAAACAAGAGCATTCTACTTTGCTAATTCTACTTTTATTTTTTACAGACACCATCGCAATACCCAGCGCCAGGTTCTTCCGCAGAATCGGTGCAAAAAACACGAAAAGACTGTGCATGGTGCAACCCTCAACAGAACAGGAAACGCCGCAAAACATTTTTATACTGTGAAAAATGCAGAAAACACATGTGCCTCGAACATGGGTCCATATAGAAAATTTGTTTATGCTCCCGCTGTGCTGCAGCTGAAGCAGAATAAATATTACATATAATATTAACACATGTAACCTCATAGTTCCTTTTTATTTCTTTGTTATCTTAAATAAAATAGGTAAAAATTTGCCTATGAAATTCAAAAAAAAAAAAAACTATTGACTATGCGCATTCACACATACACGCAAATAAACATATATATAGGTACACACATACATCACTACAGCCATACACTATACATATAACGAAACGCAGGCACTAGCGACACTTCTGTCTGGACAAAAATACGATAAGCCGAAGCCGTGGCATATGGGCCTCGCGAGGCCCAGCAGTGTCACTTACCGCCTAACAAGTAGCCAAACATCCTAGGGTTAAAAAAATTATGCAAAAAAAATTTAGTCTTCCATTACAGGGTAATTTTCACAAAAAGGAATAAATAGGTTCAAAAGCATCTGAGCAGATCAGAACGGAATCCTCCCGTACTGATAAATCCAGCTTCAGGCTTTGAGTATTAAATTCTTGAATTTAAAATTCAAATGAGGACAAAAACAAAAATTTCCTGTAACAGGTTAAGTTAAATAAAAATTTTCAAAAATCCAGAGCTCAGCGAGGGTATATCGGATGAAACCGAATGAAATTGAAGGCAAAATACTAAAAAAAATTTTCAGGCACCTAAACATCCTAACCAACAGTTTTCTTTTAGCCTCCAGTAACAAACGGCCCCACGTTGGGCGCCAAAATTTGTAATCGCGTAAGCGATTGGTCAGCGCCAGCACGAGCCGGTATGCCATCACTAGCAGTTCGGTGGGTTGGTGTGGGTTCGGTGCTGCCCATGTACAAAAATAAATTTTCTCGTGCTTGAACTGGGGTAGCTGCACTGCTGCTAATATCTGCTAAAAAACTTTAGAAAAAAAAATATGGGCCTCCCTAATGTTCCTCTTTGCTAAACCATCGAGCACTGGTGTTCGGCTCGGGTCCCTACTCTACCCACCCTACCTTGTGGACCATTGGGACAATTTATACGGTCCACCCTAATTCGATAGCAGCTCAACATAGGACCTACCTGACGAATGCTTTAAGCCATCATTATTTTATTTTTTTCTTCTCTATTCCTTTTTTTTAAATAAAAAGAATAAGTTTTCTTTTACTATTCTGTTTTAATTTGTTTTTTTTTCAATCAATAAAAAAAACATAATTTATAAGTCACAACAGAAATTTGTTTACATTTTTGATTTAGCCAAGGCATTTTTTTGTGGTTTTAATTTAAATCTAATAGAATACAGTAGGTAACGGATATAAGCACAATTCATATAAGAAAGGAACGATTATAAGAAACATTTTCGAAAGCACCACGTTTTTTCCCATTGTTTTGAGGTAAAAAACAATCTATATAAGAAACTTCTTATAAGAAAAAAACGCATAAAAGAAAGCTTTTTCCAAGCACCAATATGAAAAATCTTAAGGAAAAAATAACGCTTATAAGAGATTTTTTCAAATCGTAATTTTCGTTCTTTGGCCAAAATTGAAAATACGCGCCTTCTTTATGTCATCATTCTTCGATCAAAATTGATCGAAGTGTAACGATTGCAGTTGCTGAACGCACTTATTACTCACTGCTGAGATTTGTGCGACTCGGATATAAGAAATAAAGTTTCTTATATCAGTAGTACGTATATAGGAAATTTTTTTCTAGGAAATTTTTTTCTTATATACGTGGTACTTCTATAAGAAAAAACTGATATAAGAATGAAATTTCCGGGATTTTTTGACTTTCTTATATCCGTTACCTACTGTATTGAATTCAAGTTTTAATCAAATTTGTTTTAGTTATAACCTGAAGAAAACTCAACTAAAATTTCAATATCATTTTTTTTTTGTCTTATTTACTGCAATTCAATTCTCACTTAAATTTTAGTGGAATTCAATCCTTGTTTTTTTTTATATATACTTATTTAACTCTAGTTTACCTTATGATATTGAAATTTTATTTTTAAGTTTTTATTTATATTTATTTTTTTCTTTCTTATATATACTTTTGAATACGTAAATACAAATAATTTTCTTTGTGCATCTCACTGTCTCAGGGATTAGTCCATGTTGTTGTAAGCTGTTAGTTAATATGTTAATGTTGTTGTTGATTCTATTGTGGTTGTTAAAGTTGTTTGGTGTTTAAAGTTGTAGCTGATGTTTGCGTTAGAGTTGATGTTTTTAATGTTGTTATTGTTGTTGTTTAAGTTGTGTTGTAGCTGACGTGTGTCTTGTTAAAAATGGTGTTTCTCTATTTGTGGTTTGGTGTCCAAACGTTTATGTTATTTTAGTTTTTGCATGGTTGCTTTTGCTTTTTATGTATTTCATTATTAACACACAAGTTTAGATCTTATTGTATATTTTAATTTTTCTAAATTGACACTAACTCGGTATGTTCAATTTCTTTCTTTTTCTTGTCAAAAAACATTTTTTCTCATTTAGTATTTTCTTATATAACTTTAGAAGTAATCCATTTTAGTTTATGTCTAGGATTCTCTCTCACTGTTGTATTTTACTGTCACATTTTTTTTGTAAATGCCTTTGTTGAATGTCATAATCATTATGTCTTAGGTCACTTTTGAAGTTATTTCTTTCCTTTTATGTCTAGGTTTCTCTTTCACTATTGTAGTTTTTTTTTTCTGTCACACTTTTTGCATCTGTTTGTGGGGTTTGTATATATGTGTGTAGTGTGGAGCGCAAGCACTTCCGCGAACACGTTTTAGGTAGGGTTATATAAGGTTAAGTTTAGTAGGTTATGTTTTATGTATGTTTTTTCTTTGTTTTCATGTATTTCTGTGCGGAGCGCTGGCGCTTCCGCGAACACATTTTAACTTCTATATTTATCTTTTCTCTCTTTTATCCTTTTTGTTTTACACAATTTATTTTTAGGTAAAATCTACCACTAATATAATTCAAACAAAAAAATTTTATTTATTATTTTTTTTAGATTTTTCTTCGATTGGGCAAATTTTTCTTTTTTTTTATATCTCTCCGTGAATTTATTTTTCCGTTTTCTATTTTTCACAAGATTTCTATTTATGTAAAAAAAAATTGAACGAACGAGAAAAATCCGCGTTTTGCTTCTTGCCTTAAATTCTTTGACCGCCCGCTTTCCTCATCAAAAATCAACTGCGCGTTCTTTCGATCCAACGAAATGGCTCCCGAAATTTCGGAATCACGCGTTATTCCGCCATTTCTTGTTGAACCGAACGCACGTACGCAAATTTCGAATGAAAGACCAAAAATGTCAGATTGACATTTCTGGTATGGCTTTCGCATTCCAATGCCAGTGTACATTAGATGCCACTCTGCCGTTACAAAACAGTTTTTTGAAATCTGCTGTGGTTGGTTACAAAAACTGAAGGCACTACTTTCTAATATCCTTCGCGTGAAAAATGCCAAGTCGTTTATTGTTCATGTCTGCTAGCTCATAATAAGCCGTACCCAATCTCTTAATCACCTGAGTCTTTTCGAAAACATTTGCCAATTTTGCATTAAAGTGATCGGAAGCTTTGCTTTGAGCAAAACTCCTACGATGCACGATTTGACCAACTTCGAAACGAACTGGACGTGAGCGCATATTATAATTTTTAGCATTAGTATCATATGCCTTTTTCAAATTCTCTCGCACCTTTTCGCGAATCAACTCAGTTTTTTCTTCGTGTTTGATGTCAGCGGTCGGATCTTCAATAAGTTTTAGTTTTCGCAAAACTTCAAAAGAAGTTGCGTGGCAGATCATATTTTGACCGAAAACGACAAAGTATGGAGAAAAACCAGAGGACGAGTGCACTGAGCTTCTGAGAGCAATGCTAATAGCAAATAATTTTTCATCCCAATCTTTTTGATTTGGGTTAATGTAAGCTCTAACAGCAGCGATGACTGAACGATTGACTCGTTCAACGGCATTAGATTGCGGAGAATAGTTGGCAGTATAATTATGCGTCACACCATATTTCTTTAAAAGGTCCTTGAAAAGTTTAGATCTGAATTGAACACCATTGTCAGAGGTGATGACTTCAGGAACACCAAAAATGCCAAAAATTCGCTTTTCAAGAAAATCAACAATTTTGTTGGCAGTAAAACTTCTGATTGGCTCTAAGAAATGAAACTTGGAAAGATGGTCCAGGACAATCACCATACCCACGTTTCCTGATCGTGATCTTGGATATGGTCCAAGAAGGTCTACGTAGAGCTTTTGAAAAATTCGGACAGACGTAGCCAGCTTACCCATAGGAGCACGAAGTATGTGATTCGGGGCTTTTGTTTGTTCGCACTTGTTTGGACATGCATGGCCAGAAATAAAAAGTTTTAAGTTTAGTTAAAGTTTTACCGACTCCACCATGAGAACTCATCGGATGGTCATGTGCTCTTAGAATAAGATCTTGTCTCATTTTCAAAGGAACCCATACCTTCCATGATTGCTCTTCCTGAGTCGGATCACCGCTAGCAAATTCGCAACGCTTATATATATACCATCTATAACTTGTATATCTGGTTGCTTACTTGGCTCTTTCTGAAATTCCTCAATCATCTTTAAATAATATTCGGTTTTAAAAAATTCCGAATTAAAATCAATTTCGAAAAATTGGTCTGTTTCTGACGCAGTCAGAGACGAAATGTGGAGGCTTTCCTGAGAATCAGTTCTCGATAAGGTATCAGGAACCACGTTTTGGTAAATTTGAAGCCCTGCAACTTCAGTGCCCAGCGCGCAAGTCTGCCATGCAAATCGGTTTGGCTCATAAGCCATTTTAACGAAGCATGATCGGTTATAACTTCGAATTCATGTCTTTCGACATAAACTCGAAATTTTTTTTATGGCCATAACCGCCGCAAGACATTCTTGTTCGGAAACAGTATAGTTTCTTTGCGCTTGGTTGAACTTATGGGACATGTATGCAATGGGAACTTCATCACCTTCGTCGGTACGTTGTGCCAAAACCGCTCCAACGCCAAATTGACTAGCGTCACATTGAATAGAAAGTGGACGAGAAAAATCAGGACTGTGTAGCACTGGTGCACTACTTAAACTATTTTTGAGTGAGTCGAAAGCAGCAATTGCGTCTTCGGTCCAAACAAATTTACGAGCCTTTTGTAACATATTTGTCAAAGGGGTAGAAATTGAAGCATAATTTTGCACAAACCTTCGGTACCATCCACAGACACCTAGAAGCGACGAAGTTGTCTAACTGTTTTTGGACGAGGAAATTCTTCAAATATCCAATTTTAATTAATTATTTCTTTAAATTTTTAGCAAAAATCTACATTTGTGAAAAAAAAAAGTTTTTCCAAATGTCAAATCCTTATCGTTTTAAATTTTTAGCATAGCATTATGCCAAAAAATTTTAAAATGTTTTATCAAAAACAAATTTTTCAAAAAAAACTTACATTTTCGTTATAAATTGTGTTGAATTTCTTGAAAAAAAATTCAAATTTCTGTATAAATTTTTATAAAAAAAAACTTTACTGACAAATTTCTCAAATTTATTGAAAATTTAATTTATTCTTTTGTTTTTTTTTTTCTCAAAAACAAAATGTTCTTTACGAAAAGTTTAATTGTTAATGACAGCTTGGTCCTATGTAGAACTTTTTTCAAATTTTCATTATTAATTGTTTGGTCAGCCAAGAAGAAAAATTCAGGGAGGAAGAATCTGAATCTACAAAATTTAAATCTCCTTTCACACATGAAATTGAAGTACAACAGATTCAAGTCTCAGTAAAGCGGTCGAAAAGCGCAGTGAAATGCAACTTAATCGCAAAATCCAGCAGTTTACCTTGACTTGCAGCCGCAATTCGCATTCAAGCTAAAAGAGTGTACCAAAATAGCAAAATCTAAAAAGTCAAAATTGAAAGTTACTTTATTTAACCCTAGGATGTTTGGCTGGGCTTTTCGAGGCCCATTTTGACTTTCAGTCGTCGGCAAAAATTTTTCTTAGGTCTGAGCGCCAATTGGTCTCTTGCCAACTACCACTCAAGGTTTCTGAACGCGGTGACACCGGAAACGGGTCGTTTGCGCTAATTTCGCTGAACAAACCTTTCATGTTTATATAGTAACATCATATGTGTACCTGCTGGGCCTCGCTAGGCCCAGCTGTTAAACGTATGGCAGATATATGTAAACTTATAAGCAAAACATTTTTCAACACGTTCGAATTAGATTTTCTGAACTGAATCATTGCGATTCGATGCGTTATTCGGGTTGAAAATAATCTAATGTCCTCAGTTCTATTTTTATAAAAACTTTCGATTCTCTAGCTACATATTATCATTATATCAAAAATGTTACATTTCTTTTATTTTAGAGGTCACACCTGCTTTCAACTGAAATATTGAATATTTTGAATTTTTTTGATTTCTAGTAGGCGTTGCATTTCACTAATATGTGAATTTTTATGCTACAAGCAATTTTGTGTATATATACAGTGTTCGTTCGCATTGGACGAGTTTTTTGAGTGCGTTTTTTTTTGTGTTTATTTGGTTTTTTCATTTCAAATGGCTGGAATAAGTAATGAATTTTGGGACGACGTCGATATCGTGATAAATAGGCGTCGAAGATTGTCTCGGCTGCCGGCAGATCAGCAGCAGATCGCTATGGACAGGCTGGCTGAGTTTTTGGCGAGTGAAAATATCGAGGATGAGGAGGATCCATTCGAGGGTGATTATGATGCTGATGAAGACTATGTACCGTTTTGTGAAGTGGCCTCGGACGCCGAAGGTGAGTTGGATATTGAGGTGAATGTTGGAATGGACAGTGATGATGAAGAAGAGGAGGAAATTGTTCAGGTTGCCGAAGTGGAAGCAGCGGTGACAAATGATTCTGCGTTACCTGCTGGCGAGTCTTATACGTCTAAAGCGGGAATTGTGTGGATGAAAAATCCACCACCCAGATACAGACGGCATGCACACAATGTCGCAGTGGCTGACAGGCATGGCCCCACCCGTGTCATGCAGCAATTGACCGCCAGTCAAATCAACATATTCAAAGAATTTTTAACCCCTGCGATGGTGAATCTAATTGTTCGTGAAACAAATTGTAAAGCAAAAAGCATTATTCATGATTGGAACATCGCTCATCCTTATTCAACTGATAGAGTTTGGACAGAAACAAATGAAAATGAGTTGTATGCGTTCATTGGATTGCTGTTATTTGCTGGTTTGTTCAATTCGAGTACGCAGCCAGCTACAGAGCTTTGGAAGCCATACCATCATGACATCTACAAGGCCACGATGTCTCTCGACCGCTTCAAGCTGCTCTTGCGCTTCATTCGATTTGATAATGGAAACACGCGAGCGGATCGTAGTGCACTGAGCAAATCAGCAGCCATCGACGACCTTTGGGTGATGCTCAACGCCAATTTGGAGCGTTGAGCAGCTATTTCCATATCGAGGCCGCACACGATTTACGCAGTACATCCCTTCGAAGCTGGCCAAATATGGCATCAAAGTATGGTGGATTTGTGACTCGAAGAGCAACTATCCGCTGAAGGGTGAAATTTACACCGGTAAATTAACTGGCGACGCTCGAGATGTACAACAAGGAAAACGAGTGGTGTTATCGTTGGCACGAAAATTTTACCAAACCGGTCGAACAATTTATTGCGACAATTTATTCACTTCTTTGGACTTGGCTGAAGAATTGCGTAAATTGAGACTCTCAATTGTAGGCACTGTCCGCCACAACAAACGGTTTGTTCCCGAAGAGTTTAAAAAATCTAGAAATCGACCGCAGGAAGAGACATTATTTGGTTACAATAATGAACAAGTTTCGTTATGTTCTTATGTACCAAAAAAGAATAAAGCCGTCATTTTGCTGTCCACTGAGCATTATGTGTCCAACATCGACAATTCCAACAAAAGAAGCCATATCAAATTTTAGACTACAATGAGAATAAGGCAGGTGTTGATACGATGGACCAGATGCTGAGCGGCTATTCCTGCAAGCGATGCTAGCCATGTTTTTCAATATATTGGATATTGCCGGCTTGGCTTCATTTATTGTACATAAAGCATTCGCACCAACACACAAAACAGATAAACGTCGCGTGTTCCTGACGCATCTGACGTCGCAATTGGTGACCGCTCACCGCAAACCAAATATTAGTGCAGCTATGGCAAAATTCAATGTTTTTGTAAGTATTTTCAAAAAAACAAGAGCATTCTACTTTGCTAATTCTACTTTTATTTTTTACAGACACCATCGCAATACCCAGCGCCAGGTTCTTCCGCAGAATCGGTGCAAAAAACACGAAAAGACTGTGCATGGTGCAACCCTCAACAGAACAGGAAACGCCGCAAAACATTTTTATACTGTGAAAAATGCAGAAAACACATGTGCCTCGAACATGGGTCCATATAGAAAATTTGTTTATGCTCCCGCTGTGCTGCAGCTGAAGCAGAATAAATATTACATATAATATTAACACATGTAACCTCATAGTTCCTTTTTATTTCTTTGTTATCTTAAATAAAATAGGTAAAAATTTGCCTATGAAATTCAAAAAAAAAAAAAACTATTGACTATGCGCATTCACACATACACGCAAATAAACATATATATAGGTACACACATACATCACTACAGCCATACACTATACATATAACGAAACGCAGGCACTAGCGACACTTCTGTCTGGACAAAAATACGATAAGCCGAAGCCGTGGCATATGGGCCTCGCGAGGCCCAGCAATGTCAATTACCGCCTAACAAGTAGCCAAACATCCTAGGGTTAAAAAAATTATGCAAAAAAAATTTAGTCTTCCATTACATGGTAATTTTCACAAAAAGGAATAAATAGGTTCAAAAGCATCTGAGCAGATCAGAACGGAATCCTCCCGTACTGATAAATCCAGCTTCAGGCTTTGAGTATTAAATTCTTGAATTTAAAATTCTAATGAGGACAAAAACAAAAATTTCCTGTAACAGGTTAAGTTAAATAAAAATTTTCAAAAATCCAGAGCTCAGCGAGGGTATATCGGATGAAACCGAATGAAATTGAAGGCAAAATACTAAAAAAAATTTTCAGGCACCTAAACATCCTAACCAACAGTTTTCTTTTAGCCTCCAGTAACAAACGGCCCCACGTTGGGCGCCAAAATTTGTAATCGCGTAAGCGATTGGTGCCTTGAACGCGGACAACATGGTCAGCGGCAGCACGAGCTGGTATGCCATCACTAGCAGTTCGGTGGGTTGGTGTGGGTTCGGTGCTGCCCATGTACAAAAATAAATTTTCTCGTGCTTGAACTGGGGTAGCTGCACTCTGAAGCATCAAAAATTGTCAATATCTAATATCTGCTAAAAAACTTTAGAAAAAAAAATATGGGCCTCCCTAATGTTCCTCTTTGCTAAACCATCGAGCACTGGTGTTCGGCTCGGGTCCCTACTCTACCCACCCTACCTTGTGGACCATTGGGACAATTTATACGGTCCACCCTAATTCGATAGCAGCTCAACATAGGACCTACCTGACGAATGCTTTAAGCCATCATTATTTTATTTTTTTCTTCTCTATTCCTTTTTTTTAAATAAAAAGAATAAGTTTTCTTTTACTATTCTGTTTTAATTTGTTTTTTTTTCAATCAATAAAAAAAACATATTTACATTTTTGATTTAGCCAAGGCATTTTTTTTGTGGTTTTAATTTCAATCTAATAGAATACAGTAGGTAACGGATATAAGCACAATTCATATAAGAAAGGAACGCTTATAAGAAACATTTTCGAAAGCACCACGTTTTTTCCCAATGTTTTGAGGTAAAAAACATTCTATATAAGAAACTTCTTATAAGAAAAAAACGCATAAAAGAAAGCTTTTTCCAAGCACCAATATGAAAAATCTTAAGAAAAAAATAACGCTTATAAGAGATTTTTTCAAATCGTAATTTTCGTTCTTTAGCCAAAATTGAAAATACGCGCCTTCTTTATGTCATCATTCTTCGATCAAAATTGTTCGAACAAGTGTAACGATTGCAGTTGCTGAACGCACTTATTACTCACTGCTGAGATTTGAGAAATAAAGTTTCTTATATCAGTAGTACGTATATAGGAAATTTTTTTCTTATATACGTGGTACTTCTATAAGAAAAACTGATATAAGAATGAAATTTCCGGGATTTTTTGACTTTCTTATATCCGTTACCTACTGTATTGAATTCAAGTTTTAATCAAATTTGTTTTAGTTATAACCTGAAGAAAACTCAACTAAAATTTCAATATCATTTTTTTTTTTGTCTTATTTACTGCAATTCAATTCTCACTTAAATTTTAGTGAAATTCAATCCTTGTTTTTTTTATATATACTTATTTAACTCTAGTTTACCTTATGATATTGAAATTTTATTTTTAAGTTTTTATTTATATTTATTTTTTTCTTTCTTATATATACTTTTGAATACGTAAATACAAATAAATTCTTTGTGCATCTCACTGTCTCAGGGATTAGTCCATGTTGTTGTAAGCTGTTAGTTAATATTGTAGCGAAATTTGGTTTATGCCAGAAAATTCTCGTAATATTTATTAAACGATATTAGCTAGCATCACTGACCGTAGAAAAATACGTGCATCACTGACCGTAAGAAAATACTTGCATCATTGACCGTAAGAAAATACGTGCATCACTCTGACCGTAGAAAAATAACACCATCTAGCGACATGTGGCATGTTTTCAGTACTATAAATGATAAAGTGGTACGATATTATCAACGTCGATAGTCGCCATCTAGAAGACACTGGAAACGACATTCTGGATAATGGCGGATGGTACGACATTATCGCCATCTAGAAGGCACTGGAAACGATATTCTAAGACAACGGCAGATGGTTCGAGAAAATGATGACTTTAGTATAAAAGGCTGTCATATGAGCAGCAGAGACACAGTTGATATTGAATAGTGGAATACAGTGGATCTTAAGTGAGAACATTTGAATTTAAGTACTAAAGTGATATAGTGGATTTTAAGTAATAAAGTATAACGTTTGTGTATACAATTTGAATGTAAAGATTAAATAAACAATTGTACTGTGTAAAAACTAACTTTTGTGATTTTAATAAACCATTTTATAATTAAATAAAGATTGAGTTTTCCTTGATTATTACACAATCCAGTGATCGAACTCAGAAAAGTGTAAGAGATTGAAATTACTGTCAAAGGGACAGGGAATTTCGTAACAATTGGTGTCAGAAGTGGGATTGTGTAGAAAGAATTAACAATCAAATAAAATAAAAAAATAAAAAAATGGTTAAGTTTGATGAACTTAAAGTGGATCAACTAAAGAAGGAGTTGCAGCAGCTGAATCTGCAATCATCTGGCGGAAAGTTGGAGTTACAGAAGCGCTTACGGCAGGCTCTTGAGGCTCAAGGGGTAAACCTGGAAGAGCATGAATTTTATAGTGATGCCTCAGAATCAACAGCGAAAATGGAGGAAGCTTCTGGAACGGCTGCAAGTTGTGAAGTTGTGGATATGTCGAAGTTCGAGAAAATGTTAATGGCGATGACGCAGGCAATGAGTCAGAACGCGCTGCAGATGAATAACAATATCCAGGCCGTTCGGGAAGAAATTGGTCAGAGCTTAAATCAAAATGCATTGCAGATAGACCAGAAGTTAAGTCAGAACGCGCAGCAAATCCAGAACGTTCGGGAAGAAATAAGTCAGAACGCGCTGCAAATCCAGACCGTTCGGGAAGAAATTAGTCAGAACGCGCTACAGATTGATCAGAGGTTGAGTCAGAACGCGACGGAGATCCACGGGGCTGTTCGAACAGAGGTTGCCAAAATGGTAAATGGCCTCGATGCAAAAGTGATTGAGTTACGAGATGACGTTGAATCGTTCAAGGAAAAAGTTCAAAATAATCTTGAAAAGGTTCAAAACAATTTTGAAGACGTTAATAAAAGGATTCAACAGTTAGAAATAAACGAACCAACCACTCAAGTGATAAGAGAAATCAGCGCAGAGAGGCTTAAGGCACACACGTACGATGGAACAACGCCATTTAGTGTTTTCAAGCTCCAGTTCGAAACAACATCTGCTCATAATCGCTGGGATAACGATAGCGCAGCAGCAGCGCTAATTGTGGCATTAAAAGGCGCAGCTGCAGAAGTATTGCAAACGGTTCCAGTGGCGGAGCAAAAGAATTACAAGGCGGTGATGGATGCTTTACAGTGAAAATATGGCAGTGACCACATGAAGCAGATTCACAGACTGGAGTTGAAAAGTCGTGTCCAGAAATCTGGTGAGTCTTTGCAGGAGTATGCTGCAGATATTGAACGATTGGCACACCTTTCATATCCTGACGAGTTAAGTGTCGTGGTTGAAAAATTCAAAATAGACGCGTTTATTGGCGGCATACGTGACTTAGAGACAAAACGCGAGACAATGAAGAACCCGAAGATTACATTTAATGAAACAGTCACGGTTGCTCTCATTCAAGAGACGATTGGATTGACATGCCGCCCATCATTGAAAACTCGTCGGATGGAGGTGGAGGCTGAGAACAAAAATTCGTCGTTCGCCAGCAGTAGCTTCAACGGAAATTGCTATAACTGTGGCAAGCAGGGACACATGGCACGTGACTGCAAATCACGTCGTAAACGTTCCGCATCACGTTCACCAAGAAGAAAAATTGGAAATAAGGTGAACGATGGCGAAAATTGTAGTGAAGAGCAGTCGTTAAACTAAAGAGAGTCAGTACAGCGGGGCGTGAGCTGACTCTCACTTATGATTGCCCCACAGTCTTAGTTTCGAAGCTCTGTCGAAATTCCAACAGCCTTACCATCGGTGGAAAAATCAACGAAAGACCATTTGAGCTAACTTTGGATACAGGCGCATCGCACTCAATTGTGAGGACAGATTTATTTAATAGACGACGAGTAATGCCATTAAATGGGATCCAATTGAGAACAGCGACAGGAGAAATTGCGCAAATAGTAGGAAAAGTTACAGCAAGTGTTCTTATCGGCAACAAAACTGTGGAACATGATTTTATTGTTGCAAACAACACCGATGAGGTTATCATTGGCGTGGACTTCATGATTCGACACGGGTTCACTTTGGATCTTAAGAAAAATACGTTAAGATATGCCAATGTAGAGTTGCCTTTAGACGTTGGCTGTGGACAAAAATTAACAATTGCAAGAATCTACATAAGTGAGCGCTGTCGAATTGAACCCAACACCGAAGAAATTATTTGGGCTACAACAAGTGAAGACTGTGGGACAAGCCATCTGTGGGTAGTGGAAGCAGATAAGAAATATTTAAAGAAAGACCTAATTATTGGAAAGACCCTAGTAAAAACAAGAGCGGACAGCAAAATACCGGTACGAATTTTGAATCCAACAAATAAGCCGAAATGGATGCAAAAAGGTGAAGTAATAGCGCAATGTGAGAAAGTTACGGCTGTTATAAATTGTGAAAATGACCAGCAGGACACAAAAGGTACAGCTTTGACAAAATCATCGGCCTTGGAAGTATTGACGAAAGAGTGGACGAAGGAGTTGTCTGCCCAGAACAAAAATAAAGCAAAAAGGTTTCTGCAAAAGCATTGGCAGATATTTGCGTTCAAAGGAAAAAATAATGGCCGAACATCAGTTGTCAAGCATCGCATTGATACAGGTGATTTTCAGCCAATTCGTCAACCCCCAAGGAGACTAGCACTCGCTAAGAGAGAGGAAGTAACGGGCCTTATAGAGGATATGGCGCGAGAAAAGGTCATTGCACCATCAGAAAGCCCGTGGAGTTCACCGGTCGTGCTTGTCAAGAAAAAGGATGGAAGTATGCGATTCTGTGTGGATTACAGAAAATTAAATGACGTCACCAAAAAAGACAGCTACCCGTTACCCAGAATCGATGATACACTGGATACGTTATCTGGAGCAACATGGTTTTCCACCCTGGACTTACAAAGTGGATATTGGCAGGTGGAAATAGATGACAAAGACAAGGAGAAAACTGGCTTTAGTATTGGGAATGGTCTATGGCAGTTTAACGTCAAGCCGTTTGGTCTTTGTAACGCTCCAGCTACGTTTGAGCGGTTAATGGAACGAGTGCTCAAAGGACTACATTGGAAGACCTGTTTAGTGTATCTCGATGACATCATCATCATGGGAAAAGATTTTGATGACCACTTGAAAAATCTGGAGGAAGTGTTTGAGCGCTTGGAGGCAGCTGGACTAAAATTAAGTGCGAAAAAGTGCTCACTTTTCCAGCGTGAAGTCAAGTATCTGGGGCACAAGGTTACGTCAGAAGGAATACACACAGATGAGGATAAAATAAAAGCTGTGAAAAATTGGCCACGACCATCTAATCTTCATGAGTTGCGAAGTTTTCTGGGCCTATGTACTTACTACAGACGTTTTGTTCCTGGTTTCGCAAATGTCGCAGGCAGTCTACATGAGCTGACACAGAAAAATCGGAAATTCGAATGGAGTGGTGCACAGGAAACTGCATTCCAAAAGCTGAAAGAATTATTGTCTACGGCGCCTATACTCGCGTACCCAATACCCGGCGAAAAATTTGTATTGGACACCGATGCGAGTGGCCATGGTATTGGAGGAGTTTTGTCCCAAGTCATCAATGGACAAGAAAAAGTCGTCGCATATTTCAGCAAAGTTCTGTCGAAGCCTGAGAGGAATTATTGTGTAACTCGGAGAGAGTTATTGGCAGTAATGGAATGCGTGAAGCACTTCCATAAGTACTTATATGGACAGCATTTTCTCCTGAGGACAGACCATGCGGTATTAAGGTGGCTACTTCAATTCAAGGATCCTGAAGGTCAAATCGCACGGTGGATAGAACGCTTGCAGAGCTATGATTTCACCATAGAACATCGCAAAGGAAGCCAGCATGGAAATGCGGATGCACTTTCCCGTCGTCCATGTAAAATTGAATGCGGTCATTGTTCACGAACGGAGAGTAAAGCTGGAACAATTGATGTGCGCCTTTTGAACATTTTGCCGGAAGAAAAGTGGACAAAAGAGGAGGTACAACGGGACCAGCGCAATGATACAGATTTGGCAACTATAATTAAGTATAAAGAGCTGGGTAGGAAACCGGCGTGGCAAGAAATATCAAGTGAAAGCCAAATCTGTAAAGCATACTGGGCGCAATGGCAAAGTTTGGAGTTGCATGATGGTTGCCTCTACCGAATCTGGGAAAGCGAGGATGGTAAAATTCGTTCAAAACTGCTGGTTATTCCAAAGGAAAAATTTAAGGAAATAATCAAGGATTATCACAATGGATCGAGTGGTGGACATCTGGGCGTAACAAAAACCACAGAGAAAATAAAGAAACGGTTTTATTGGGTTGGATGCCAAGAAACAGTTGCTGACTGGATCCGCCGTTGTGACCAATGTGCAATTGCTAAAGGACCAAGGCACCGCACTCGGGGAAAAATGCATCAGTATAACGTTGGAGCTCCCTTTGAGAGGATAGCCATGGATATAGCGGGACCTTTTCCAATTAGCAATGCAGGAAATAAATACATCCTTGTGGTAATTGATTACTTCAGTAAGTGGCCAGAAGTATATCCCATTCCCAATCAAGAAGCAAAAACAGTGGCAGACATTTTCATCAAAAATTGGATTTGCCGATATGGAGCTCCACTTGAGTTGCATTCCGACCAAGGACGAAATTTTGAGTCGGCACTTTTTAAGGAGGTTTGTGACATGCTTGGAATACAGAAGACACGTACCACAGCATTGCATCCTCAGTCCGATGGCATGGTCGAAAGGTTCAACCGTACTCTAGAGGACCATCTGAAAAAGGTTGTTGACAAAGGACAAAAAGATTGGGATGAGCATCTACCAATATTTCTGATGGCTTATCGTTCGTCAGTACACGATACCACTACAGTCACGCCAGCAAAAGCAATTTTTGGTACGGACTTAAGGCTTCCAGCAGATTTGAAGTACGGAGTAAGCGCTGTCCCAGAAACGACCAATGCTGACGATTACATATCGCAGAAAAGAGAAGAACTAGCAGATATACACGAGCTCATCAGGAGACGTACTCAATTGGCTAGCGACAAGATGAAAGCTCGGTATGATCTGCGAGCAAATACTGAAGGGTTCAAAGAAGGTCAATTAGTGCTGCTACACAACCCACAACGAAAACGAGGCTTGTCTCCTAAATTACAGACTCATTGGGAGGGACCTTATCGGATCGTCACAAGGATTAATGATGTTGTGTATCGAATCCAAAAATACCCCGGCAACAAAGGTAAATTAAAGGTAGTCCACATCGAAAGGCTGGCACCTTATACTAGAGATGGAGAGACTCTTGTTCGGGACGAACAAGTTTAAGCGGAGGGCAGTGTAGCGAAATTTGGTTTATGCCAGAAAATTCTCGTAATAATTATTAAACGATATTAGCTAGCATCACTGACCGTAGAAAAATACGTGCATCACTGACCGTAAGAAAATACTTGCATCATTGACCGTAAGAAAATACGTGCATCACTCTGACCGTAGAAAAATAACACCATCTAGCGACATGTAGCATGTTTTCAGTACTATAAATGATAAAGTGGTACGATATTATCAACGTCGATACTCGCCATCTAGAAGACACTGGAAACGACATTCTGGATAATGGCGGATGGTACGACATTATCGCCATCTAGAAGGCACTGGAAACGATATTCTAAGACAACGGCAGATGGTTCGAGAAAATGATGACTTTAGTATAAAAGGCTGTCATATGAGCAGCAGAGACACAGTTGATATTGAATAGTGGAATACAGTGGATCTTAAGTGAGAACATTTGAATTTAAGTACTAAAGTGATATAGTGGATTTTAAGTAATAAAGTATAACGTTTGTGTATACAATTTGAATGTAAAGATTAAATAAACAATTGTACTGTGTAAAAACTAACTTTTGTGATTTAAATAAACCATTTTATAATTAAATAAAGATTGAGTTTTTCTTGATTATTACACAATCCAGTGATCGAACTCAGAAAAGTGTAAGAGATTGAAATTACTGTCAAAGGGACAGGGAATTTCGTAACAATATGTTAATGTTGTTGTTGATTCTATTGTGGTTGTTAAAGTTGTTTGGTGTTTAAAGTTGTAGCTGATGTTTGCGTTAGAGTTGATGTTTTTAATGTTGTTATTGTTGTTGTTAAAGTTGTGTTGTAGCTGACGTGTGTCTTGTTAAAAATGGTGTTTCTCTATTTGTGGTTTGGTGTCCAAACGTTTATGTTATTTTAGTTTTTGCATGGTTGCTTTTGCTTTTTATGTATTTCATTATTAACACATATTTAGTTTAGATCTTATTGTATATTTAAATTTTTCTAAATTGACACTAGCTCGGTATGTTCAATTTCTTTCTTTTTCTTGTCAAAAAACATTTTTTCTCATTTAGTATTTTCTTATATAACTTTAGAAGTTCCATTTTAGTTTATGTCTAGGATTCTCTCTCACTGTTGTATTGTACTGTCACATTTTTTTTTTTTTTTGTAAATGCCTTTGTTGAATGTCATAATCATTATGTCTTAGGTCACTTTTGAAGTTATTTCTTTCCTTTTATGTCTAGGTTTCTCTTTCACTATTGTAGTTTTTTTTTCTGTCACACTTTTTGCATCTGTTTGTGGGGTTTGTATATATGTGTGTAGTGTGGAGCGCTAGCACTTCCGCGAACACGTTTTAGGTAGGGTTATATAAGGTTAAGTTTAGTAGGTTATGTTTTATGTATGTTTTTTCTTTGTTTTCATGTATTTCTGTGCAGAGCGCTGGCGCTTCCGCGAACACATTTTAACTTCTATATTTATCTTTTCTCTCTTTTATTCTTTTTGTTTTACACAATTTATTTTTAGGTAAAGCCTACCACTAATATAATTCAAACAAAAAAATTTTATTTATTATTTTTTTTAGATTTTTCTTCGATTGGGCAAATTTTTCTTTTTTTTTTATATCTCTCCGTGAATTTATTTTTCCGTTTTCTATTTTTCACAAGATTTCTATTCATGTAAAAAAAAATTGAACGAACGAGAAAAATCCGCGTTATGCTTCTTGCCTTAAATTCTTTGACCGCCCGCTTTCCTCATCAAAAATCAACTGCGCGCTCTTTCGATCCAACGAAATGGCTCCCGAAATTTCGGAATCACGCGTTATTCCGCCATTTCTTGTTGAACCGAACGCACGTACGCAAATTTCGAATGAAAGACCAAAAATGTCAGATTGACATTTCTGGTATGGCTTTCGCATTCCAATGCCAGTGTACATTAGATGCCACTCTGCCGTTACAAAACAGTTTTTTGAAATCTGCTGTGGTTGGTTACAAAAACTGAAGGCACTACTTTCTAATATCCTTCGCGTGAAAAATGCCAAGTCGTTTATTGTTCATGTCTGCTAGCTCATAATAAGCCGTACCCAATCTCTTAATCACCTGAGCCTTTTCGAAAACATTTGCCAATTTTGCATTAAAGTGATCGGAAGCTTTGCTTTGAGCAAAACTCCTACGATACACGATTTGACCAACTTCGAAACGAACTGGACGTGAGCGCATATTATAATTTTTAGCATTAGTATCATATGCCTTTTTCAAATTCTCTCGCACCTTTTCGCGAATCTACTCAGTTTTTTCTTCGTGTTTGATGTCAGCGGTCGGATCTTCAATAAGTTTTAGTTTTCGCAAAACTTCAAAAGAAGTTGCGTGGCAGATCATATTTTGACCGAAAACGACAAAGTATGGAGAAAAACCAGAGGACGAGTGCACTGAGCTTCTGAGAGCAATGCTAATAGCAAATAATTTTTTATCCCAATCTTTTTGATTTGGGTTAATGTAAGCTCTAACAGCAGCGATGACTGAACGATTGACTCGTTCAACGGCATTAGATTGCGGAGAATAGTTGGCAGTATAATTATGCGTCACACCATATTTCATTAAACGGTCCTTGAAAAGTTTAGATCTGAATTGAACACCATTGTCAGAGGTGATGACTTCAGGAACACCAAAAATGGCAAAAATTCGCTTTTCAAGAAAATCAACAATTTTGTTGGCAGTAAAACTTCTGATTGGCTCTAAGAAATGAAACTTGGAAAGATGGTCGAGGACAATCACCATACCCACGTTTCCTGATCGTGATCTTGGATATGGTCCAAGAAGGTCTACGTAGAGCTTTTGAAAAATTCGGACAGATGTAGCCAGCTTACCCATAGGAGGACGAAGTATGTGATTCGGGGCTTTTGTTTGTTCGCACTTGTTTGGACATGCGTGGCCAGAAATAAAAAGTTTTAAGTTTAGTTAAAGTTTTACCGACTCTACCATGAGAACTCATCGGATGGTCATGTGCTCTTAGAATAAGATCTTGTCTCATTTTCAAAGGAACCCATACCTTCCATGATTGCTCTTCCTGAGTCGGATCACCGCTAGCAAATTCGCAACGCTTATATATTATACCATCTATAACTTGTATATCTGGTTGCTTACTTGGCTCTTTGTGAAATTCCTCAATCATCTTTAAATAATATTCGGTTTTAAAAAATTCCGAATTAAAATCAATTTCGAAAAATTGGTCTGTTTCTGACGCAATCAGAGACGAAATGTGGAGGCTTTCCTGAGAATCAGTTCTCGATAAGGTATCAGGAACCACGTTTTGGCTGCCTTTCCGATGAAGAATGGTAAATTTGAAGCCCTGCAACTTCAGTGCCCAGCGCGCAAGTCTGCCATGCAAATCGGTTTGGCTCATAAGCCATTTTAACGAAGCATGATCGGTTATAACTTCGAATTCATGTCTTTCGACATAAGCTCGAAATTTTTTTTGTGGCCATAACCGCCGCAAGACATTCTTGTTCGGAAACAGTATAGTTTCTTTGCGCTTGGTTGAACTTTTGGGACATGTATGCAATGGGAACTTCAGAAATAAAAAGTTTTAAGTTTAGTTAAAGTTTTACCGACTCCACCATGAGAACTCATCGGATGGTCATGTGCTCTTAGAATAAGATCTTGTCTCATTTTCAAAGGAACCCATACCTTCCATGATTGCTCTTCCTGAGTCGGATCACCGCTAGCGAATTCGCAACGCTTATATATTATACCATCTATAACTTGTATATCTGGTTGCTTACTTGGCTCTTTCTGAAATTCCTCAATCATCTTTAAATAATATTCGGTTTTAAAAAATTCCGAATTAAAATCAATTTCGAAAAATTGGTCTGTTTCTGACGCAATCAGAGACGAAATGTGGAGGCTTTCCTGAGAATCAGTTCTCGATAAGGTATCAGGAACCACGTTTTGGCTGCCTTTCCGATGAAGAATGGTAAATTTGAAACCCTGCAACTTCAGTGCCCAGCGCGCAAGTCTGCCATGCAAATCGGTTTGGCTCATAAGCCATTTTAACGAAGTATGAGCGGTTATAACTTCGAATTCATGTCTTTCGACATAAGCTCGAAATTTTTTTTATGGCCATAACCGCCGCAAGACATTCTTGTTCGGAAACAGTATAGTTCCTTTGCGCTTGGTTGAACTTATGGGACATGTATGCAATGGAAACTTTATCACCTTCGTCGGTACATTGTGCCAAAACCGCTCCAACGCCAAATTGACTAGCGTCACATTGAATAGAAAGTGGACGAGAAAAATCAGGACTGTGTAGCACTGGTACACTACTTAAACTATTTTTGAGTGAGTCGAAAGCAGCAATTGCGTCTTCGGTCCAAACAAATTTACGAGCCTTTTGTAACATATTTGTCAAAGGGGTAGAAATTGAAGCATAACTTTGCACAAACCTTCGGTACCATCCACAGACATCTTGAAGCGACGAAGTTGTCTAACTGTTTTTGGACGAGGAAATTCTTTTATCGCTTTTACTTTGTCCGGATCGTTGCTTATTGTTCCATGTCCAATGACATGACCAAGGTAGTGAATTTGTTTGAGCAAAAATTTGCTTTTCTCTATATTAATTGTAAGGCCAGCACGTTTAATGCAAAAGGCTACTTCTTGCAGAAGCAAAATATGGTCATCGAAAGTTTCGGTTATTAACAACAAATCGTCTAAGTATACAAATACTTTAGTTCGCAAATGGGCAGGAATTACCTTGTCCATGAGACGGGTCATGGTCTGCGGCGCATTACATAAGCCAAATGGCATTGTAACAAATTGATATAGAGGTCGGTTGGGGACAGTGAAGGCTGTCTTATCCCTTGACGCTTCATCCAACGGAATTTGCCAGAAGGCATCCTTCAGGTCTAAGCTTGAAATAAACTGTGCCTTCGGGAGCCTGCTGAGAATTCTGTCGATGAGCGGCAAAGGATAAACATCCTTCACTGTGACCTCATTGACTTTACGTGCGTCGAGGCACATACGAACTTTATTCGGTTTGACGATTAGTGCAACAGGAGATGACCATGCGCTTTGAGATTCTTCGATAACGCCAAGAGAAAGCATTCTATCAATCTCCGCAAAAAGAAGTTTTTCAACGCCTGGTGAAACAGAAAAATGCCTTTGTTTGATAGGCTTCGCTTGCCCTACATCAATGACATGGCTTATAAAATTTGTTCGACCTAGGTCTTTCTCAGAAAAACAAGGAATTAATAAAATTGTTGCATTTAAATTTGCTTGCTGTCGAGCATTTAACACATGATGATTGGAGTCCAACTCCGCAATGTTCAAATTAACAGAAATCGGAATCTCCTCATGAAAAAGATCACTTGCCAAACCGAAAGTCTTCACAAAATCAACGCCCAAATATAAGTCTTGAGAAAGAGTTGGATTTATCAAAAATTTTAGAGGTTTAGTTATTCCTCTAAAAGTAATTAAAGTTTCAACGAAACCCAATGCAAAATGATTTGTTCCGTCCGCAGTTTTAAGGTTAGTCTTAACTTTGTGCCAAGGAAGTTGGTTATTTTCGAAAAATTTTTTAGCTAAATTGTTGGCTAAACAACTGACAGAGGAACCAGTATCGACTAGTCCTTCAATTTTTTCATTAAAAATTAAAATTTGAGCGCATCTTTTCGATGCGCTCCACTCTAAAATAAATATGCGCAGACATGTATACGTTATTAAGTGAATGTGTATGTTTTGACTCTTTTTCTAAATAACAACGTTACGGTTTAGTAACTAAAAAAATGATTTTTAAAATCAGTTAACTTAAATATACAATATACGCAGGAAACAATTAAATTAATGAATGTAGTATACATTTTATGTCGAAAATACTAAAAGGATGTGCACTGCGATATGCTTTAGTTATTAATCGTGTCGACAATTTAAAAATCCAAAGCCCATTCATCTTTAGGTTTATCCGAAACCACTGACGAACAAATAAATTTTTTCTTCGCCTTTAAATTTTTCCAAAATTTTCTCAATCTTAAAGTAGAACGTTTCTTATGCGTTGACCCCGGCGAAACAATGACTTCATCAGAAAAAATTCGCTTACGGGCGGCTTTATATTCCTGCCAACGAATGTGCAGAGGTTTAAATTGCCGAATAGGTAAAACTGTAGGAGGCAGTTTAATTGTAGGTTTATTTTCAAATTTCAAAATAGGATTGACTGGTTTCAAAATAAATGTTTTGGTTTGGCATGCCGCATCACTTTTTAAGGTGGTGGTGGTGCGGTTGGCAACTCTAAAAAATGGTTATTCGGGAGATCTTCTGTATGAATGCTTACTTCCGATACGTTGCGTGCAGCTTGGAAGTTTCTGGTCGACCTGCCGTACTCTTCATCCAACAATTCGCGTTTTTGAACAAATGTTCGAAGCTGTCTAATGTTTTCTATGGAGACATAGAGAAGACTGCGTCTAACGTCGAGACGTAAGTTTCGTTGAATGATTTCCAACAAAGTTGCTGGTTCAAGAGGACGTTGCAATTTATCGCAGAGCTGAAGAACAGATTCATAAAATTCATCGAATTTTTCATCATATTTTTCTTTCCTTTGACGAATCAAATCCATTATGTCTAAATCTGTTCTCCGATCTCGAAATTGACCACGAAGTTCTGTGCACAGAGTTTAGCAATCTATTTGAGTCACACTGCGGTGATAGCGCCAAAACCATTCCAACGCTTTCCCAGCAAACAAAATGTGTGCATGATTGCACAAGGCTTCAAAATCACCTCGCAAACTTTGAACGGTCAGAGAATGTACTCGGTAAATAAATTTATCGACGGACAAAGCGTCTTCTTTGCCACTAAAAGTGACTTTCCAATTGGAAATAAGATTTGAGACTTTCTCTGAAGCCATAAAAGGTGGAACTGACCTATAGCGAGTTGAAGTGCCTTGAGCAAAATTGGTGTGGGTTGCTTGTTGGTGATTGTTTTGATGAAAAACAGGCGGAGGAGGAAGCTGTGGGTTATATTGTGGAAGTCCAACTGAAAATGGAAAATTGTTTATCTTATTTCTAGGAGCCTGGTGTATGTCAGAAGAACGACTAAAAATCACAGGTGGATTTGGATCTCGATTCAGATCAGGAGGTGCATTACTGACTGAGTTTAAGTTCATTTTAGCCAGTTGAGCTTTCACAGCTTCGTCAATCAACTTTTGCAACTGTGCGTCTGAAAACTGAGATACATTAGTTTGCGCACTTGCGTGATTGGACAAGTCTGTGGATAATGGATGCACTCCTGACATGTTGAGATTATGTGCAGGTGCCACTGAAATATTTTGATCCATTAAGTTTTTGTAACTTCGGGTTACTGGACGACTATTTTTAGAGATCGTACCTGTGTGTGTAGTAGCTGGTGTTATTGAAAAAGACTCCAATCCCAAATTAGGAATGGGCTTGTATGGCTTAACTTTTTTCGTACTGCACAACGCCTGACAGAAAGGGCAGTTGCGAGTCTCCTGCAACCAATTGGAAATGCATTCCGAATGGAAAATATGGAAGCAGGGAGTTATACTAAAATTTTCACCATCTAGCATTTGTTGCTTGCACACCACACAGGGATTGTCAGGGATTTCACCCAGAATGGACAAATTCTCATTGCTACGATGCAGAGGCATGTTTCACGTAAAACTCAAAAACCGAATCCGCGACCGAGATGTAAAGGTATCGAAAAACCGAAAGTTAAAATTTTGTAATAAAAAAAAATGTGGCCGAAAGTTAAATTTAGGAATACCCCGTGGAATTACCACTAAATAACCAAATATCCAATTTTAATTAATTATTTCTTTAAATTTTTAGCAAAAATCTACATTTGTGAAAAAAAAAGTTTTTCCAAATGTCAAATCCTTATCGTTTTAAATTTTTAGCATAGCTACATTATGCCAAAAAAATTTTAAAATGTTTTATCAAAAACAAATTTTTCAAAAAAAGCTTACATTTTCGTTATAAATTGTGTTGAATTTCTTGAAAAAAAATTCAAATTTCTGTATAAATTTTTATAAAAAAAAACTTTACTGACAAATTTCTCAAATTTATTGAAAATTTAATTTATTCTTTTGTTTTTTTTTTCTCAAAAACAAAATGTTCTTTACGAAAAGTTTAATTGTTAATGACAGCTTGGTCCTATGTAGAACTTTTTTCAAACTTTCATTATTAATTGTTTGGTCCGCCACGAAGAAAAATTCAGGGAGGAAGAATCTGAATCTACAAAATTTAAATCTCCTTTCACACATGAAATTGAAGAACAACAGATTCAAGTCTCAGTAAAGCGGTCGAAAAGCGCAGTGAAATGCAACTTAATCGCAAAATCCAGCAGTTTACCTTGACTTGCAGCCGCAATTCGCATTCAAGCTAAAAGAGTGTACCAAAATAGCAAAATCTAAAAAGTCAAAATTAAAAGTTACTTTATTTAAAAAAAATTTTGCAAAAAAAATTTTAGGAATAAATAAGTTCAAAAGCATCAGAGCAGATCAGAACGGAATCCTCCCGTACTGATAAATCCAGCTTCAGGCTTTGAGTATTAAATTCTTGAATTTAAAATTCAAATGAGGACAAAAACAAAAATTTCCTGTAACAGGTTAAGTTAAATAAAAATTTTCAAAAATCCAGAGCTCAGCGAGGGTATATCGGATGGAACCGAATGAAATTGAAGGCAAAATACTAAAAAAATTGTTAAGGGACCTAAACATCCTAACCAAAAGTTTTCTTTTCGCCTCCAGTAACAAACGGCCCCACGTTGGGCGCCAAAATTTGTAATCGCGTAAGCGATTGGTGCCTTGAACGCGGACAACATGGTAAGCGGCAGCACGAGCTGGTATGCCATCACTTGCAGTTCGGTGGGTTGGTGTGGGTTCGGTGCTGCCCATGGTGTACCTGCACCGTACAAAAATAAATCTTCTCGTGCTTGAACTGGGGTAGCTGCACTCTAAAGCATCAAAAATTGTTAATATCTAATATCTGCTAAAAAACTTTAGAAAAAAAAATATGGGCCTCCCTAATGTTCCTCTTTGCTAAACCATCGAGCACTGGTGTTCGGCTCGGGTCCCTACTCTACCCACCCTACCTTGTGGACCATTGGGACAATTTATACGGTCCACCCTAATTCGATAGCAGCTCTACATAGGACCTACCTGACGAATGCTTTAAGCCATCATTATTTTATTTTTTCTTCTGTATTCCTTTTTTTTAAATAAAAAGAATTAGTTTTCTTTTAATATTCTGTTTTAATTTGTTTTTTTTTTTTAATCAATAAAAAAAACATAATTTATAAGTCACAACAGAAATTTGTTTACATTTTTGATTTAGCCAAGGCATTTTTTTGTGGTTTTAATTTAAATCTAATAGAATATTGAATTCAAGTTTTAATCAAATTTGTTTTAGTTATAACTTGAAAAAAACTCAACTAAAATTTCAATATCATTTTTTTTTTTTTTGTCTTATTTACTGCAATTCAATTCTCACTTAAATTTTAGTGAAATTCAATCCTTGTTTTTTTTTATATATATTTGTTTAACTCTAGTTTACCTTATGATATTGAAATTTTATTTTTAAGTTTTTATTTATATTTATTTTTTTCTTTCTTATATATACTTTTGAATACGTAAATACAAATAATTTTCTTTGTGCATCTCACTGTCTCAGGGATTAGTCCATGTTGTTGTAAGCTGTTAGTTAATATGTTAATGTTGTTGTTGATTCTATTGTGGTTGTTAAAGTTGTTTGGTGTTTAACCCTTTCGCTATAATGTATCCATATGGATACACTCAACTTTGTGGGCCTCTGCCAATCTCTACGCCAGAAAAACCATTTAGTTTTTAAAAGAATATGGCTTTGTAAGGTCTTAGGAAACAGTTCCAATAAAAAATATTTTTGTTTTTTTGAAATTGAGAAAAATATAGCATTTTAAAAATGGCCTTTTTTAATTTTTTTTTTTTTTGTGAAAAAGAGGTTTTGTTATTTAAAAATTACATATATATTTGATCATATATTTTTTTTTTAAACACATCAAACATGTAAAAAAATGTTTATTTTATCATTGTGGATTAATAGATTTTTAATTTAATAACTGTAAAAGCCTTGCGTATTTTTTAAACATTCTATGTATCCATATGGATACAAACGTAAGTTATGGTTGTAAATGGTGCACACACAAGACAAATAAAATCAATTTTCGCTTAAGGCTGTTTGGTGCAGACGTATATTTTTAGTTCTACTGACATTAACATTAAATTTCGAAAAATGTCAAAAAAACTAAAGGAATCTGATATTGAGCAACTTTTAACAAGTTTTGTTGAATCCGATGTTTCTGACTTAGAAGATGAAACGGAAGAGTCTGACCTTACCAACAACTTACTAGATGCTTTTGAGAACAATAAAAGTTTTTTATTGGAAGAGCTTTCTCGAGAAGGTCCGTATGAGATAAACATACAGGATATAGATGTTTGTAATGATGAAGTTTCTGGGGATATTAATATAGTAGAGCTTTGTTCAGTTGATGGGACAGTTCAAGAGAGTTTAGAAATTTTCCATACTCCTAAGGTTCCACTCAAAAAGGTTGACCAATTTCGTTGGAAAAAAGCTTCTTGGACCACTCCAGAAGCTATTTTTACTGAAACGTACTCATCAAATAGTGTTAAATTACCAATTGAGTATTTTTTGGAGTACTTTACAGAAGACTTTCTTCAACAACTTGTATCTTCAACAAACCAGGCATCACTGATTAAAAATGGGAAATCTATCAATTTAACTACCGAAGAACTTCTGAAATTTCTAGCTCTAGAGATAATGATTGGTACCATTGGATATCCGCGTCTGGAAATGTATTGGACAATAGGTACCGTAATACCATCATTTCCCGAAAATATGACAAGGCAAAGATTCCATTCTTTGCGAAATAATTTAAAGTTCACAACAAGCTCAACACAAAGCGATAAGATGTACCTGATACGTCCACTGATAAATATGTTCACACAAAAAACGTACACTCTTCCAAAAGATGAAAACCTTTGTGTGGATGAGATGATGGTCCCTTTTAAAGGGAGAACCACATTGAGGCAATATATGCCCAAGAAACCCATCAAATGGGGAATAAAAATATTTTGCCTATGCAGCTCAAAGGGCATATTATACGATTTTGAAATCTATCAAGGAAAAGGCACGATATTAACTGGCTCAAAGTTTGGGTTTTGCTCAGACATTGTAATTCATCTTTCAAAAACTATTCCGGAAGAAAATAATCATAAAATCTATTTCGATAATTATTTCTCAACTCTCAATTTAGTATTGTTTTTGCGCCAAAAAGGAATTTGGGCTACAGGAACTATCAGAGGAAATAGATTTGGAAAAATTGATTTTAAAACTGAGAAGGAGTTGCAAAAAGAAGGCCGGGGAAGTTTTGACTACCGTATGGAAAGAGCAGACAATATTTTTCTTCTTAGATGGCTTGATGGAGGAATTGTGCAACTCGTGTCATCAATCCATGGCCATGAACCTCTGAATGTAGCGCCCCGGTTTTGTGCAGAAAAAAAGAAAAAAATTGAAATAACACAACCAAACATAGTAGCAGAGTACAATAAAAATATGGGAGGAGTAGACAAACTGGATTTTCTCCTCTCCTTGTATTGAATTTCAATAAGATCTAAAAAGTGGACTCTGAAAATATTTGACCACTTTATTGATTTAGTAATATGCAATTCGTGGTTAGAGTACAGAATGGATCACGAAAAGAATATGCACAAAAATAAGTACATGGACTTATTGGGCTTTCGTAATGATATTGCGAATGGACTATTAGCTCAGTCCAATCAACAGGCATGTTCTCGTACGGGGGCGCCCAACATCATGCTTAACTGAGGGTATCCCAATCAGTCCAACGACCTCCGGGAAGATACGTAAAGCTACACCATTAACTTCTGTTCGATATGACAGAAATCAACATTGGCCGGAACACACGAAGGATAAAGGTAGATGCAAAATCAAAGGATGTAAAGGACAAACCAGATACAAGTGTTCGAAGTGCGATACTTTCTCGTGCATTCCCAATGGATCAAGAAATTGCTTCAAGGAATTTCATTACAAATGAAATAAATTATTAGTAAGATCATTTTCTCAATTTTGTTTTTTCTTTTTAGATCCTATGTACCATTTATTGTCTTTATTTATTATAATTTATATTAATTTGAAGTGTATAATTTTTATTTTATATATGTAGGTATTAAATAAGGTTTTTATTGAAAAATAAATCAAATTTCATGTATTGGAACTACTGAAATATATTAAAACTCAAATATGAAAAAAATGAAATTTTAGCATTTTTCTTTACCATACACGAAATATGTGTCCATATGGATACATTCTAAAAATCACATTTAGGGAAAAAATTTTTGAAAATCGAATATTGTTTGATGTTTCCAGGGACAGTAAGAGTAAAAATTGAAAGAATTGGATTTTTAATGCTACCCAATAAAAACTTGTAGCGAAAGGGTTAAAGTTGTAGCTGATGTTTGCGTTAGAGTTGATGTTTTTAATGTTGTTATTGTTGTTGTTTAAGTTGTGTTGTAGCTGACGTGTGTCTTGTTAAAAATTTTGTTTCTCTATTTGTGGTTTGGTGTCCAAACGTTTATGTTATTTTAGTTTTTGCATGGTTGCTTTTGCTTTTTATGTATTTCATTATTAACACATATTTAGTTTAGATCTTATTGTATATTTTAATTTTTCTAAATTGACACTAACTCGGTATGTTCAATTTCTTTCTTTTTCTTGTCAAAAAACATTTTTTCTCATTTAGTATTTTCTTATATCACTTTAGAAGTTATCCATTTTAGTTTATGTCTAGGATTCTCTCTCACTGTTGTATTTTACTGTGTTGTGGGTTCTTACCGCACAATATAATATGTTATTAACATAAATAGCATATTATATATACTTTTAGGATGATGATTAAGATCATTCTATAACATTAAAACTGCATTATTGAATAATGCAATTTATCCAATAATAGTAAATTATTGTTGCAAAAGTGCAGCATACTTGCGGGCTGTTGTCGTTTTGTTGGTCATTTATGTTACCATGGGCAAATTCTGTTTGTTAGCAATTAACAAGAATGAGAACACCATGAACTTAAATGCAACAACAAAACCCAAAGCAAAAGCCAACTTGTGCAACCCGGAAAACATTTCGCCCCACTAAATTTGGTCAACAAAGTTGAATTAAGTAGAATAAGTTTTGTTATTGTAATTATGTGTAATTATTTTAGCATGTAATTTGTTATTGTAATTATCTGTATCATAGGTGTTAAGCAAAATGAAATGAAACATTAAAAACAGAATTTGTTCTGGTGTTAAACGGAAGACTACGGTGTTAATCATTTAGAAGGGAAAATATACTGGTAAGTATATTTAAATCTGATAATCCTTAAACTTGTTTCTCCTTCCAGATACAATTGTCACACAGTACTAAGTGTTTTCCCAGGACGGGAAAATTACTAGTACAAAAATACTAGTCAGCCGGTAGGATTCTCACTTCTACCAGCAAAACTAGACAACATTGGCGCAGCCGGTTTACCGAACCACAAAGGAAGAACAGCAACAGCAGCCGGTTTACCGAACCACAAAGGAAGTACAGCAACAGCAGCCGGTTTACCGAACCACAAAGGAAGTACAGCAACAGCAGCCGCTTTACCGAACCACAAAGGAAGTACAGCAACAGCAGCCGGTTTACCGAACCACAAAGGAAGTACAGCAACAGCAGCCGGATTAAGGGACCAACAACAGTAGTAGCAGTACAACATTGGAATTGGAAAATAAATTGGTAATATCCTTGTAGAAACATATTACTAATCATAAATTTCTTTAAAAAAAAAAACATTTCGGCTTAGGCCTATCACAATTTCAGTACAGCCTATTTGTAGGCATTATCCACACGAACTTGGGAGCATGAACTATGAGCGATCCTCATAGTCCATGCTCTGCATCATTGATTAGGGAAGTAGGTTTCATTAAAATAATTTTGTGAACTTATTGGAAGTTCACAAAATAATATTTTTTTTTTTTAATTTTTCTTCAAATTAAATGGATAGGATTGTTGAAATAATAATTTTTTTTTGTAATTAAATAAAAATTTATTTTAATTAAAAATTATTTTTTTCCTCAAATTGAATGGATAGGATTGTTGAAATAATTTTGTAAACTTATAGGAAGTTTACAAAATAGTAATTTTTTTGGGAAAACTACGAGCACAACATTGTTGTTTGTTTTATTTTTCTCCATTGAATCTTTAGGGAGAAATTTGATTTTATTTTCGCGATAAAAGTTTGGTTCTGTCTTGTTGAATGTATATCGGGTTCCAAAAAGATTTTGTATCTTAAGGATCAGTTATTCAACATAGACTCGCGTTTTTATAAATAATTTACCAAGATAATAATTTTTTTTTAGTATTTTTCTCAATTGTTGAAATTTTATGGGAAAATTAAAATTTTGTTGAAAGAAGGTCCGATTGTTTATTGAAGGTTAATACAAATTCATAACAATTGTACGTTTGTTTTGTTTATTTTTGTAAAAACGTTATTTTCGCGGGAAAACGTTTGTTATTTGTTTGCTTTAGTGAAAGTCTTGTAGAACTAATTTTTGGTTCCGAGGAATATTTCAAATTCTGAGGATCCGTTTATTCTACGTAGACTCGCGTATTCGTGAATAATTTTAACTTCCTTTTAAATCGTATTTAACCTTGCAGAATTTTATTGTTGGTTCTGAGGAATACTTTCAAATATTCCAAAGATTCGTGTTCTGCAGAGGTCCGTGGGGCATTAAATAAAAATTATTCCAAAGAAGGAATAATTAAAGTTTAATAATTTGCATTTCATATCACTAATTAATGAGTGGTATATACGCAAAATTGTAAACAAAAAATTGGGATAGGTCGTGTAATTCACAAAACTCTATATACATATTTGTGGGCAAAAAATTTATAGGACGTTCATTCACTTATGGATATCTGAAACCTTGAACTTATATACAGTAAAAAGAAACAAATAAAAAGCACGTAGCAATAAACGCTTGCTTTTTGTTGAAGTTAACAGCCGTTTGAAGTTGCTGACTTAGCTTTTTATGTATTTTATGTGAGGTAATGAGCGATTTAGAGTTTAACAAATACGCCCACGGAAAATTGTTAGGAGAGTTGTGTAGATTTACAGATAAATTGTGGAAATATTTAGAAGTTACAATTGACAATAAAGAACAACTTATTCTAATACAAAGAAAAGTTGAAAATTTCCATAATTTATCAGCGGTCGAAAAAGCGGACATAATTTTAGAGGAAATTTTAAACAGTTTAGAACAAAAGAATCGCAGCGACGAAGAAAAAACAGAGACCTGGAAGAAAGAATTCCACGCCCTTAAAAGGAGATACGACCAACATATTACTCAGTTGAAACTAAACGCTGAGCAAATAAAGGATCTGGAAGAAGAAAGTTCTATACTAAACGATACACTGAGTGAAAGGAATTTATCAAAATTAAATTTTTCACTACCAGTGAGTCAGGAATTGGAAGAGGAAAATCAGTCCTCAATAGAATTAAAAAATCGCGTTCAGGACATGGAAAACGCAAATAAACATTTGACAAAGGAGCTTAAAGCCGAGCGATTAAGGGGAAAAGAACAAAAAGTGATTTGTGATTTAACTAACAGAACATCAAACACTATGGGAGAACAACAAAAATTCCTTGATCTTTGCAACAGACAAGTGGACTTTTCAAAACAGTTGGAGAAGATGATCATCAACTATAAGAAAACTCCAACACAGAGAGAGACCGTGGAATATTACTCAAAAAGGATTGAAGAATTAGAAAGGTCATGGTCAAGTTTTTCAGTAAACAACGACGCTATTGAGGAGTACCGATCAGCGTTCTCTACTCATGAATATTTCACAAAGAATTTCTACAGCAGAATAGAAGATAGTTATGGCGATCTATCGAAATATTATAATGAAAAACTGGCCAAATTAGAGGAGATTAGGGCATCGCAACAAGGACATACGTATGCAAGCCAACAAAGAGAGGCGATAAACAATAATGTTTTTACCATAAGCGCAGATGTTCACAATGAACAACAAACGCGCCAGCTTGAAAACACACCCGGTCTAGGAAGATCAAGAAGTCATGAACAAATAGCCAAATGGGTACGGGACACAGTACCATATTTTTCCGGTGTAGAGTCACCAACTATCAAGGCGGATTTATATAGGTTCATAGAGGCTTGCGAATCGGTGAGGAGAACCACTGACCCTTCTGATGAAATGGAATTAATTTCTAAAGTGAGACTTCATCTCAATGGATATGCATACGAGTTGATCAGGGCGACTCAATTTTTAAAAATGCAAGACCTATACAATATTTTAAAAGAAACCTATATAAGAGAAAAACCCTTAGAAGCAGTCCAAAAGGAACTAATTAATGCTCGGCAGGGAGCCTTTGAGGATTTGCGTGCATACGCTAGGAGATTGAAATCACTAGAGACATCCATTATGGATAACCTCAGTAAGAGATATTCAGCTCCAGAAGACAGAGTATACAGACAGGAACTGTTAAATTCTGTGGTAAGAGCATTCAGATTGGGATTAAGGAATCCAACTCTCAAAGTATTAATGATGAGTAAGAATACGTGTACTTTAGAAGAATTACTCAAAGAAGCAATCTCTGCAGAAGAGGACTTGCGAGAGGATTCAGAACAAGTACTAGGAATCAACGCCTACCAATCAAATATAGTTCAACCTAGTCCGGGTATTTCATATAGAAATGATACGCAAGCACAAAATTGGAATAAACAAAACCAAGAGAGGCAAAATAAATCGTTCCAGCAAAACTCAGGAAGATTTATGAAAAATAGCACTAATAACAAAAAACCAAATATTGTTTGTTCATTTTGTGATAAAAAGGGTCACACAAGAGAAGACTGCTATGTTAGGAAAAACACACCTTTCTGTGATAAGTGTTCAGAATACGGACACATGCCCAACATAAAGTGCTCACAAAACAAAACGGACATAGGGAAACAATTAAAAAATAATAGTTCAAATTCACAGCGGCATCAAGGGGGACAACAGTCCTCCAGTAAATGTGGTTGGTGTAAGAGAATTGGACATGAAATTGGAAATTGTTTTGCCAAAAGAGACTACGAAAAGGCTCAGGGAAACTAAGGGGGGCCCAAGACCGGCCAATAGTCTGGGGACCCATAAAACTTAGTAAATTAGGGCCAAAAGAAGTAGTAACAGTAAATCAGCTACAAGAAAGTGCAGCTGATACGTTAACTACATCTAAAATTACAAATAATTTTAATAAAGTGGTAACAGTAAACCAACCACAACAAAGTGCAGTTGGTACGTTATCTACTAATTATGAAACAAATGAAGTTTCAGAAAATATTTCAGATGAATTAGTAACAGTAAATCAGCTACAAGAAAATGCAGCTGATACGTTAACTACATCTGAAATCATAAATAATTTTGACAAAGTAGTAGTAACAGTAAATCAACCACAACAAACTGCAGTTGATACGTTACCTACTAGTAGTAAAAATTATAAAGTTTTGAGTAATAACTTAAAGCAAGGTAATGCGGGGAGAACAAATCATACACAGAATACTGTAGTTGAGGCGTCCCTCGCAAAACCCATAGAATGCGTATCAAACGCAAAAGATACTGAAACTGGGAGACACATCTTGTATGGCAGGCATAACGAGAATTTCTACCAAGCAAATCAAAATGACGTGTTCATAGAAGTGCCCTGTAAAGAGGCCAGATATGGAAAACTTATTTTGTTGGTAGATTCCGGTGCTGACACAAGTTTGGTCAAAGAAAGTGCAATGTTGCATTTCCCAGAATCAGATACACAAAATCGAAAAGATTTAAGTGGAGCATTTGGCGGACAGGTTACCACATTAGGTACAACCACTATTAAACACCAGCAGAACCGAGATCTAAGTTTAAAGTTACACATAGTGTCACTAGATCAAGGAGTTCCAGCTGATGGAATAGTAGGTAGGGACAATTTGTGGAACCGAACTGTCATAAACGCTATAGATAAAAAATTAACGTTTTTCAATGAAAAACGTCAGAAAATAATAGCATTCACGCTTAAGCCGATGAATGACTTTAACAGAGTACTATACAATACAGAAACAGCAATAGAAGCTCGAACTGTAAAAATAGTACCTTTATGTGTTAAAACAACATTAAAAGAAGTTGTTATACACAAACAAGAACTTTCACAAGGAGTTTACTTAGGTGAAGTACTCAGCGAAGTGAAAGATGGCATAGTTTATGTGCCAATTTTAAATTCGTCAGAAGACAAATTTATCATTGATAGAAAGTTCAAACCGGAATTTTCAAATTACAATGATTTTAAAATAAACATAAGTTCCGCAATAAATATAATATCGGAACAAAACGTGAGGGGAAGATTAGATAAGCTATTTGGATCTATTAATTTAGATCCTCACATAAGCAAAGAAGAAAACGCTTCCATGGAAAATATATGTGCATCCTTCCATGACATATTTTTGTTAGAAGGAGATTGCTTATCATATACTCCAGTATTGAAGCATGATATCCCTACTTTGGTGGGTCAACCACCAATAAACCAAAAACAGTACAGACTACCCCATTCTCATAGAATGGAAATTAATAAACAGGTAGGTGAACTGTTAGATGAAGGGATTATTTCACCAAGCACCTCACCTTGGAATTCACCACTATTGCTTGTCCCAAAGAAAAGTGGTAAAGATGGCGAGAAAAAGTGGAGATTAGTTATAGACTTCAGAAAATTAAATGAAGCTACAATCAAGCAAGTTTTCCCCATACCACGAATTGATGAAATTTTAGATCAATTGGGACATAGCAGATATTTTTCCACGCTAGATCTAGCAAGTGGATATCACCAAGTATTGGTGAATGAAGATGATAGAGAAAAAACAGCATTTAGTACAGGGTTGGGACATTTTGAGTTCAACCGAATGCCGTTTGGTCTAACAGGAGCCCCAGCAACATTTCAACGCATCATGAATCACATACTCACAGGACTACAAGGTCTAGAGTGTTTTGTTTATTTAGATGACATTGTCATATACGGGAAAAACTTCCGAGAGCATGAAGAAAGGCTACGTAATGTGTTCACGGTATTAAGACAACATAATCTGAAATTAAACACGAAAAAATGCAGTTTTTTGCGTTGTGAAGTTGTGTATTTAGGTCATAAATGTTCAGAACACGGAGCCCTGCCAGACCCGGAAAAGGTAGAATGTGTAAAAAACATACCAGTACCTAAAAACAAAAAAGAAGTACAAGCATTTTTAGGTCTGGTAAACTATTACCGGAAATTCATTAAAGATACGGTAAGATTAGCTTTACCAATAAATAAATTATTGAGAAAAGACGCAAAGTTCGTATGGTCAACAGAATGCCAAAATTCATTCGAGGAATTAAAAAAGGCAATAATGACACCACCTGTATTGGCATATCCAGATTTTAGTCAACAATTTTTGTTAACTACGGATGCCAGTAATGATGCAATTGGTGCAATATTATCTCAAGGAGAAGTCGGTAAAGATAATCCAATAGCATTTGCCAGTAGAGCACTAAGCGATACCGAGAAAAGGTATTCGACCATTGAAAAGGAATTTCTCGCTATAGTGTGGGCAACAAAAAATTTTAGAGCATATTTGCTTGGCAGACATTTTAAAATTTACACCAATCATCAACCACTACGTGGGATATCAAACCTTAAGGATCAAACGTCACGCTTGGCGCGTTTCCGGCATAAACTATCGGAATATGATTTTGAAATCATTTACAAGCCTGGGAAAAGAAACTTAAATGCAGACGCTTTAAGTAGATTACCACAAACAAATAAACAAATAACAGTGGTACAAACCAGATCAAAATCTAAAAATTCTGAAAAGGAAAAAGGGAACATTTCAAAAGAGGTGGATAAGGTCACGGTGGTTGAAAACAACACCGGAAAAACAGTGGTCATACTGAAAGATCCTAAAGAAATAGAAACAATATTTAGGGACTTTCATAGTACACCACTTGGTGGGCATCAAGGGGCTATCAAAACACTTCTAAGGATAAGGAAGCAGTATAGATGGCCAGGTATGCAAAGGGATATAAAAGAGTATATTAAAAAATGTACCAAATGTCAGACCAACAAGAGCTCAAGACTTACAAAAATGCCGATGATGGTAACAGATACACCAAGCAGGCCTTTTGATAAAGTATATATGGACATTGTCGGTCCATTACCTGAAACTGTATCAGGAAATAAGTATATACTAACATTTCAGGATGATTTTTCAAAATATATGGCATGTGCTGCAATGCCCGACGCGGAAGCAAGTACAGTATCGAAAAAATTTTATGACGAAATTATTGCCAGATACAATATACCGAAAGTATTGATTACTGATAATGGTACAAATTTTATCGCAAAATTATTCTCAGATACTTGCAAAATGTTGGGTATTAGGAAATTGCATATAACGCCATATCATCCGCAGGCTAATGGTTCTTTGGAAAGAAGCCACAGACCACTAGCAGAATACTTGAGAAGTTTTGCTAAGGAAGATGGTTCGAATTGGGACCAATGGCTGACGGCAGCCATGCATGTCCATAACAATACGATACATACTTCTACTAAGCAAACTCCTTTCCGAACTTTGTACGGTTTTGAATTCGAAATGCCTACGAATTTAAAGCGAAAATGTTCACCGCTCTATAACGCGGAGGACCAATCAAAAGTATTAAAGTTTCAAATACAAAGAACTCACGAGTTAGTGAGAAAAAACCAGGAAAAGGCAAAAGAATTGTCTAAAAAACAATATGACGGTTCAGTAAACCCCGTTATATTTAAACAAGGGGATAAAGTTTTGATGAAAAATCAAACTCGGAAAAATAAATTTTCTCCCATATGGATAGGCCCATTTGAAGTTTCAAATGTTAAGGGGCCTGTTACAACAGAAGTTGTCATAAAAGGAAAGAAAAAGAAGTTACATAATAATTTATTAAAATTATTTAATGAACCAAAATAAAAATTAAAATCTTTTTCTCTAAAGTAATTTGCTCATATTATTTGATACAGCAAAATTAAATATAAAAAAAAAAAAAATTGCTATATAAATACTTGTTTGTAAACAAGAAATATGATACAGCAAAATTAAATATAAAAAAAAAATTGCTACATAAATACTTGTTTGTAAACAAGAAATATGAAACGGCGTGTGCCGAAATAAGCGCACATGGTTGCATATAACTTACCTACCTCAACAGTAGGTAAAGGGAAAAATTTTGAAGATAAAAAACATAATACTAAAAAGATAATGCATTGCATTGCATTCGGCTATGCAAATTTGAGCATATGTAATTTGATCAAATGAAATCAAAATAAACAAAATATAAAATAAACGCAAGATACTTGTACTACATGCACAAACATTAATACGTGCTTGTTAGCAAGAAATAGTAGACGACGCGTGCCGCAATAAGCACACGCCTCGTATATAACTTCTTTACATTAAAGTAGGTAAAGAAACAAACAAAAAAAAATTCTTAATAACGTAAAAAACGTAAAAGAAATATAAAGCAATGCATTTCGATCAAATAGAACGAAATGCAAATAATAAAAAGCAAATGCAACTAGAGCTCAGCTTTGTATTAATAAATAACAGCATTTGGCTGAAATGTATATGAAGATAACTTTAAGTTATATTGTTTTGAAATAGAAGGCTGGGAAAGATAAGAAAAAATAAAAATTTGAACTCAAAACAGCGAAATATGTATTTGTATACATTCAAGAGATGTATACACATATATAGCATACATTTGAATTTTAGTTACAAATTTAAGAAAAAATAAAATTTTAAAAAATTAAATCTCAAAAGAATTAAAAATAATAATGTTGAGTACTTTGAAATTAGAATTGATTTTAAAAACAAAAAACAGAGCAAAACTATTTTGTTCTGATAAAATAAATAGCTTTAAAATAAAAGCAAGAAATTAGTTACTATAGAATAATAATATATATTTGTATTCATACGCTTGAGACGTATGTATATACATATATAGATTTATGATTTACGTTGCACATTTTTGCATCCTAAGCAAAACAAGTCAGTTCGTTGACATGTTTAAATTTTAAGACTTAAATGTTTTTGCCTAATTGCAAAATTTAATATTGGTAAACTAGGCCAATAAACTTTAAAAGTAGATAAAACGGAGTAAATGCCGTATATATATATATATATATATATGCATTATAAAAATGCATACACATATATAACATTTACACAAACTTAAATAAATTTAAATAAACAAAACGGAGTAAATGCCGTAAATACATATATATTTGTATGCATTACATAAGAATGCATACACATATATACCATTTACACTTAATTTCATATATTAAATAAGGTATGAATATATTGAAAAAATTTTTTTTTAATAATATCAAAATTAAAATTTATAGTAAGATTTAATGAACAAGTATATTTTTGGTGATAGGGAAAAATAGATTTTTAATTTAATTTCAATTTATAATCATGGTCCTATACTGAGGCAGTTAAGCAGTAGCAGAGTCGGAGTTGACTAAATACACTCCACGTTGACGATTCAAACAACTTAACAAGGCATACGGGCTATTATATTTTATACAAAAGCGGGAAACAAACTTTAATCCACGCTTCATAAATTCAAAGATTCAGGCAGAGAAGACAAGAGAAAAGCATATTTTTACTAAAGCTAAGCTGAAGAATATTTCAAGAATTATAACCGAAATATCCAGCATTATTAGCTAAAGAATTATGGTTGTCAATCCGTATATGGAAACAACCAAAATAAAGGAAGGGAGGGGGCAACAAGTAAAGCGTAAAGCCTCCCTTGATGAAATGAAAACTGTAGCATAAGCCGTTTCACCAATAACGGTAACCACAGGTATAACAAGCGGAATACGATAGGATGCCGAATTACGATGTGCCAAGTCGCACAAGACCGGAAAACAGAATAACCAGTAACCTCGCCCACCGAATCTTAAGTACGGCCTAAGAAGTCAGTTAAAGTTGAGCATTGAGCTGAAGCAGTTCCGACCAAGGGGGACAAGCAGTAACGGAGGAGAGTAGGGCCATGAAGTATGTAGGTTATTTGAAAGAAAAAAGAAAAAAAACAAGAGATTACTTTACAATTTAACTTATTTATTTTTATCAATATTTTTCACACTTCAAACACTATACATGAATTTCCACTAAGGAAAACATTAAAGATAAAAATTATAATATATAGTAATATGTTAAGAAAAAATTATTCTTAATCATAATTTTTTCTTATCCCAAGGGGGGAGGAATGTTGTGGGTTCTTACCGCACAATATAATATGTTATTAACATAAATAGCATATTATATATACTTTTAGGATGATGATTAAGATCATTCTATAACATTAAAACTGCATTATTGAATAATGCAATTTATCCAATAATAGTAAATTATTGTTGCAAAAGTGCAGCATACTTGCGGGCTGTTGTCGTTTTGTTGGTCATTTATGTTACCATGGGCAAATTCTGTTTGTTAGCAATTAACAAGAATGAGAACACCATGAACTTAAATGCAACAACAAAACCCAAAGCAAAAGCCAACTTGTGCAACCCGGAAAACATTTCGCCCCACTAAATTTGGTCAACAAAGTTGAATTAAGTAGAATAAGTTTTGTTATTGTAATTATGTGTAATTATTTTAGCATGTAATTTGTTATTGTAATTATCTGTATCATAGATGTTAAGCAAAATGAAATGAAACATTAAAAACAGAATTTGTTCTGGTGTTAAACGGTGTTAATCATTTAGAAGGGAAAATATACTGGTAAGTATATTTAAATCTGATAATCCTTAAACTTGTTTCTCCTTCCAGATACAATTGTCACACAGTACTAAGTGTTTTCCCAGGACGGGAAAATTACTAGTACAAAAATACTAGTCAGCCGGTAGGATTTTCACTTCTACCAGCAAAACTAGACAACAACTGTCACATTTTTTTTTTTTTGTAAATGTCTTTGTTGAATGTCATAATCATTATGTCTTAGGTCACTTTTGAAGTTATTTCTTTCCTTTTATGTCTAGGTTTCTCTTTCACTATTGTAGTTTTTTTTTTTCTGTCACACTTTTTGCATCTGTTTGTGGGGTTTGTATATATGTGTGTAGTGTGGAGCGCTAGCACTTCCGCGAACACGTTTTAGGTAGGGTTATATAAGGTTAAGTTTAGTAGGTTATGTTTTATGTATATTTTTTCTTTGTTTTCATGTATTTCTGTGCGGAGCGCTGGCGTTTCCGCGAACACATTTTAACTTCTATATTTATCTTTTCTCTCTTTTATCCTTAGAAAATTTTTGTTTTTTTACACAATTTATTTTTAGGTAAAACCTACCACTAATATAATTCAAACAAAAAAAATTTATTTATAATTTTTTTTAGATTTTTCTTCGATTGGGCAAATTTTTCTTTTTTTTTTATATCGCTCCGTGAATTTATTTTTCCGTTTTCTATTTTTCACAAGATTTCTATTTATGTAAAAAAAATTGAACGAACGAGAAAAATCCGCGTTTTGCTTCTTGCCTTAAATTCTTTGACCGCCCGCTTTCCTCATCAAAAATCAATTGCGCGTTCTTTCGATCCAACGAAATGGCTCCCGAAATTTCGGAATCACGCGTTATTCCGCCATTTCTTGTTGAACCGAATGCACGTACGCAAATTTCGAATGAAAGATCAAAAATGTCAGATTGACATTTCTGGTATGGCTTTCGCATTCCAATGCCAGTATACATTAGATTCCACTCTGCCGCTACAAAACAGTTTATCGAAATCTGCTGTGGTTGGTTACAAAAACTGAAGGCACTACTTTCTAATATCCTTCGCGTGAAAAATGCCAAGTCGTTTATTGTTCATGTCTGCTAGCTCATAATAAGCCGTACCCATTCTCTTAATCACCTGAGCCTTTTCGAAAACATTTGCCAATTTTGCATTAAAGTGATCGGAAGCTTTGCTTTGAGCAAAACTCCTACGATACACGATTTGACCAACTTCGAAACGAACTGGACGTGAGCGCATATTATAATTTTTAGCATTAGTATCATATGCCTTTTTCAAATTCTCTCGCACCTTTTCGCGAATCTACTCAGTTTTTTCTTAGTGTTTGATGTCAGCGGTCGGATCTTCAATAAGTTTTAGTTTTCGCAAAACTTCAAAAGAAGTTGCGTGGCAGATCATATTTTGACCGAAAACGACAAAGTATGGAGAAAAACCAGAGGACGAGTGCACTGAGCTTCTGAGAGCAATGCTAATAGCAAATAATTTTTCATCCCAATCTTTTTGATTTGGGTTAATGTAAGCTCTAACAGCAGCGATGACTGAACGATTGACTCGTTCAACGGCATTAGATTGCGGAGAATAGTTGGCAGTATAATTATGCGTCACACCATATTTCTTTAAAAGGTCCTTGAAAAGTTTAGATCTGAATTGAACACCATTGTCAGATTGTCAGAGTTGATGACTTCAGGAACACCAAAAATGGCAAAAATTCGCTTTTCAAGAAAATCAACAATTTTGTTGGCAGTGAAACTTCTGATTGGTTCTAAGAAATGAAACTTGGAAAGATGGTCGAGGACAATCACCATACCCACGTTTCCTGATCGTGATCTTGGATATGGTCCAAGAAGGTCTACGTAGAGTTTTTGAAAAATTCGGGCAGACGTAGCCAGCTTACCCATAGGAGGACGAAGTATGTGATTCGGGGCTTTTGTTTGTTCGCACTTGTTTGGACATGCGTGGCCAGAAATAAAAAGTTTTAAGTTTAGTTAAAGTTTTACCGACTCCACCATGAGAACTCATCGGATGGTCATGTGCTCCTAGAATAAGATCTTGTCTCATTTCCAAAGGAACCCATACCTTCCATGATTGCTCTTCCTTAATCGGATCAGTGCTAGAAAATTCGCAACGCTTATATATTATACCATCTATAACTTGAATATCTGGTTGCTTACTTGGCTCTTTCTGAAATTCCTCAATCATCTTTAAATAATATTCGGTTTTAAAAAATTCCGAATTAAAATCAATTTCGAAAAATTGGTCTGTTTCTGACGCAATCAGAGACGAAATGTGGAGGATTTCCTGAGAATAAGTTCTAGATGTGGTATCAGGAACCACGTTTTGGCTGCCTTTCCGATGAAGAATGGTAAATTTAAAGCCCTGCAACTTCAGTGCCCAGCGCGCAAGTCTGCCATGCAAATCGGTTTGGCTCATAAGCCATTTTAACGAAGCATGATCGGTTATAACTTCGAATTCATGTCTTTCGACATAAGCTCGAAATTTTTTTATGGCCATAACCGCCGCAAGACATTCTTGTTCGGAAACAGTATAGTTTCTTTGCGCTTGGTTGAACTTATGGGACATGTATGCAATGGGAACTTCATCACCTTCATCGGTACGTTGTGCCAAAACCGCTCCAACGCCAAATTGACTAGCGTCACATTGAATAGAAAGTGGACGAGAAAAATCAGGACTGTGTAGCACTGGTGCACTACTTAAACTATTTTTGAGTGAGTCGAAAGCAGCAATTGCGTCTTCGGTCCAAACAAATTTACGAGCCTTTTGTAACATATTTGTCAAAGGGGTAGAAATTGAAGCATAATTTTGCACAAACCTTCGGTACCATCCACAGACATCTTGAAGCGACGAAGTTGTCTAACTGTTTTTGGACGAGGAAATTCTTTTATCGCTTTTACTTTGTCCGGATCGGTACTTATTGTTCCATGTCCAATGACATGACCAAGGTAGTGAATTTGTTTGAGCAAAAATTTACTTTTCTCTATATTAATTGTAAGGCCAGCACATTTAATGCAAAAGGCTACTTCTTGCAGAAGCAAAATATGGTCATCGAAAGTTTCGGTTATTAACAACAAATCGTCTAAGTATACAAATACTTTAGTTCGCAAATGGGCAGAAATTACCTTGTCCATGAGACGGGTCATGGTCTGCGGCGCATTACATAAGCCAAATGGCATTGTAACAAATTGATATAGAGGTCGGTTGGGGACAGTGAAGGCTGTCTTATCCCTTGACGCTTCATCCAACGGAATTTGCCAGAAGCATCCTTCAGGTCTAAGCTTGAAATAAACTGTGCCTTCGGGAGCCTGCTGAGAGTTCCGTCGATGAGCGGCAAAGGATAAGCATCCTTCACTGTGACCTCATTGACTTTACGTGCGTCAAGACACATCCGAACTTTATTCGGTTTGACGATTAGTGCAACAGGTGATTACTATGCGCTTTGAGATTCTTCGATAACGCCAAGAGAAAGCATTCTATCAATCTCCGCAAAAAGAAGTTTTTCAACGCCTGGTGAAACAGAAAAATGCCTTTGTTTGATAGGCTTCGCTTGCCCTACATCAATGACATGGCTTATAAAATTTGTTCGGCCTAGGCCTTTTTCAGAAAAAGAAGGAATTAATAAAATTGTTGCATTTAAATTTGCTTGCTGTCGAGCATTTAACACATGATGATTGGAGTCCAACTCCGCAATGTTCAAATTAACAGAAATCGGAATCTCCTCATGAAAAAGATCACTTGCCAAACCGAAAGTCTTCACAAAATCAACGCCCAAATATAAGTCTTGAGAAAGAGTTGGAATTATCAAAAATTTTAGAGGTTTAGTTATTCCTCTAAAAGTAATTAAAGTTTCAACGAAACCCAATGCAAAATGATTTGTTCCCTCCGCAGTTTTAAGGTTAGTCTTAACTTTGTGCCAAGGGAGTTGGTTATTTTCTAAAAATTTTTTAGCTAAATTGTTGGCTAAACAACTGACAGAGGAACCAGTATCGACTAGTCCTTCAATTTTTTCATTAAAAACTAAAATTTGAGCATAGGGTTTATCCGAAACCACTGACGAACAAATAAATTTTTTCTTCGCCTTTAAATTTTTCCAAAATTTTCTCAATCTTAAAGTAGAACATTTCTTATGCGTTGACCCCGGCGAAACAATGACTTCATCAGAAAAAATTCGCTCACGGGCGGCTTTATATTCCTGCCAACGAATGTGCAGAGGTTTAAATTGCCGAAAAGGTAAAACTGTAGGAGGTAGTTTAATTGTAGGTTTATTTTCAAATTTCAAAATAGGATTGACTGGTTTCAAAATAAATGTTGTGGTTTGGCATGCCGCATCACTTTTTAAGGTGGTGGTGGTGCGGTTTGCAACTCTAAAAAATGGTTATTCGGGAGATCTTCTGTATGAATGCTTACTTCCGATACGTTGCGTGCAGCTTGGAAGTTTCTGGTCGACCAGCCGTACTCTTCATCCAACAATTCGCGTTTTTGAACAAATGTTCGAAGCTGTCTAATGTTTTCTATGGAGACATAGAGAAGACTGCGTCTAACGTCGAGACGTAAGTTTCGTTGAATGATTTCCAACAAAGTTGCTGGTTCAGGACGTTGCAATTTATCGCAGAGCTGAAGAACAGATTCATAAAATTCATCGAATATTTCATCATATTTTTCTTTCCTTTGACGAATCAAATCCATTATGTCTAAATCTGTTCTCCGATCTCGAAATTGACCACGAAGTTCTGTGCACAGAGTTTCCCAATCTATTTGAGTCACACTGCGGTGATAGCGCCAAAACCATTCCAACGCTTTCCCAGCAAACAAAATGTGTGCATGATTGCACAAGGCTTCAAAATCACCTCGCAAACTTTGAACGGTCAGAGAATGTACTCGGTAAATAAATTTATCGACGGACAAAGCGTCTTCTTTGCCACTAAAAGTGACTTTCCAATTGGAAATAAGATTTGAGACTTTCTCTGAAGCCATAAAAGGTGGAACTGACCTATAATGAGTTGAAGTGCCTTTAGCAAAATTGCTGTGGGTTGCTTGTTGGTGATTGTTTTGATGAAAAACAGGCGGAGGAGGAAGCTGTGGGTTATATTGTGGAAGTCCAACTGAAAATGGACAATTGTTTATCACATTTCTAGGAGCCTGGTGTATGTCAGAAGAACGACTAAGAGTCACAGGTGGATTTGGATCACGATTCAGATCAGGAGGTGCATTACTGACTGAGTTTAAGTTCATTTTAGCCAGTTGAGCTTTCACAGCTTCGTCAATCAACTTTTGCAACTGTGCGTCTGAAAACTGAGATACATTAGTTTGCGCACTTGCGTGATTGGACAAGTCTGTGGATAATGGATGCACTCCTGACATGTTGAGATTATGTGCAGGTGTCACTGAAATATTTTGATCCATTAAGTTTTTGTAACTTCGGGTTACTGGACGACTATTTTTAGAGATCGTACCTGTGTGTGTAGTAGCTGGTGTTATTGAAAAAGACTCCAATCCCAAATTAGGAATGGGCTTGTATGGCTTAACTTTTTTCGTACTGCACAACGCCTGACAGAAAGGGCAGTTGCGAGTCTCCTGCAACCAATTCGAAATGCATTCCGAATGGAAAATATGGAAGAGTTATACTAAAATTTTCACCATCTAGCATTTGTTGCTTGCACACCACACAGGGATTGTCAGGGATTTCACCCAGAATGGACAAATTCTCATTGCTACGATGCAGAGGCATTTTTCACGTAAAACTCAAAAACCGAATCCGCGACCGAGATGTAAAGGTATCGAAAAACCGAAAGTTAAAATTTTGTAATAAAAAAAAATATGGCCGAAAGTTAAATTTAGGAATACCCCGTGGAATTACCACTAAATTACCAAATATCCAATTTTAATTATTTCTTTAAATTTTTAGCAAAAATCTACATTTGTGAAAAAAAAAAAAAGTTTTTCCAAATGTCAAATCCTTATCGTTTTAAATTTTTAAATTTTTAGCATAGCTACATTATGCCAAAAAATTTTAAAATGTTTTATCAAAAACAAATTTTTCAAAAAAAACTTACATTTTCGTTATAAATTGTGTTGAATTTCTTGAAAAAAAATTCAAATTTCTGTATAAATTTTTATAAAAAAAAACTCTGCTGACAAATTTCTCAAATTTATTGAAAATTTAATTTATTCTTTTGTTTTTTTTTCTCAAAAACAAAATGTTCTTTACGAAAAGTTTAATTGTTAATGACAGCTTGGTCCTATGTAGAACTTTTTTCAAATTTTCATTATTAATTGTTTGGTCAGCCACGAAGAAAAATTCAGGGAGGAAGAATCTGAATCTACAAAATTTAAATCTCCTTTCACACATGAAATTGAAGTACAACAGATTCAAGTCTCAGTAAAGCGGTCGAAAAGCGCAGTGAAATGCAACTTAATCGCAAAATCCAGCAGTTTACCTTGACTTGCAGCCGCAATTCGCATTCAAGCTAAAAGAGTGTACCAAAATAGCAAAATCTAAAAAGTCAAAATTGAAAGTTACTTTATTTAAAAAAATTTTGCAAAAAAAATTTAGTCTTCCATTACAGGGTAATTTTCACAAAAAGGAATAAATAGGTTCAAAAGCATCTGAGCAGATCAGAACGGAATCCTCCCGTACTGATAAATCCAGCTTCAGGCTTTGAGTATTAAATTCTTGAATTTAAAATTCAAATGAGAACAAAAACAAAAATTTCCTGTAACAGATTAAGTTAAATAAAAATTTTCAAAAATCCAGAGCTCAGCGAGGGTATATCGGATGGAACCGAATGAAATTGAAGGCAAAATACTAAAAAAATTTTTAAGGGACCTAAACATTCACTAACCAACAGTTTTCTTTTAGCCTCCAGTAACAAACGGCCCCACGTTGGGCGCCAAAATTTGTAATCGCGTAAGCGATTGGTGCCTTGAACGCGGACAACATGGTCAGCGGCAGCACGAGCTGGTATGCCATCACTAGCAGTTCGGTGGGTTGGTGTGGGTTCGGTGCTGCCCATGGTGTGAATGCACCGTACAAAAATAAATTTTCTCGTGCTTGAACTGGGGTAGCTGCACTCTGAAGCATCAAAAATTGTCAATATCTAATATCTGCTAAAAAACTTTAGAAAAAAAATATGGACCTCCCTAATGTTCCTCTTTGCTAAACCATCGAGCACTGGTGTTCGGCTCGGGTCCCTACTCTACCCACCCTACCTTGTGGACCATTGGGAAAATTTATACGGTCCACCCTAATTCGATAGCAGCTCTACATAGGACCTACCTGACGAATGCTTTAAGCCATCATTATTTTATTTTTTCTTCTCTATTCCTTTTTTTTAAATAAAAAGAATAAGTTTTCTTTTACTATTCTGTTTTAATTTGTTTTTTTTTCAATCAATAAAAAAAACATAATTTATAAGTCACAACAGAAATTTGTTTACATTTTTGATTTAGCCAAGGCATTTTTTTGTGGTTTTAATTTAAATCTAATAGAATATTGAATTCAAGTTTTAATCAAATTTGTTTTAGTTATAACCTGAAAAAAACTCAACTAAAATTTCAATATCATTTTTTTTTTTTGTCTTATTTACTGCAATTCAATTCTCACTTAAATTTGTTTTTTTTTATATATATTTATTTAACTCTAGTTTACCTTATGATATTGAAATTTTATTTTTAAGTTTTTATTTATATTTATTTTTTTCTTTCTTATATATACTTTTGAATACATAAATACAAATAATTTTCTTTGTGCAGCTCACTGTCTCAGGGATTAGTCCATGTTGTTGTAAGCTGTTAGTTAATATGTTAATGTTGTTGTTGATTCTATTGTGGTTGTTAAAGTTGTTTGGTGTTTAAAGTTGTAGCTGATGTTTGCGTTAGAATTGATGTTTTTAATGTTGTTATTGTTGTTGTTTAAGTTGTGTTGTAGCTGACGTGTGTCTTGTTAAAAATGGTGTTTCTCTATTTGTTGTTTGGTGTCCAAACGTTTATGTTATTTTAGTTTTTGCATGGTTGCTTTTGCTTTTTATGTATTTCATTATTAACACATATTTAGTTTAGATCTTATTGTATATTTTAATTTTTCTAAATTGACACTAACTCGGTATGTTCAATTTCTTTCTTTTTCTTGTCAAAAAACATTTTTTCTCATTTAGTATTTTCTTATATCACTTTAGAAGTAATCCATTTTAGTTTATGTCTAGGATTTTTTCTCACTGTTGTATTTTACTGTCACATTTTTTTTTTTTTTTGTAAATGCCTTTGTTGAATGTCATAATCATTATGTCTTAGGTCACTTTTGAAGTTATTTCTTTCCTTTTATGTCTAGGTTTCTCTTTCACTATTGTAGTTTTTTTTTTTCTGTCACACTTTTTGCATCTGTTTGTGAGGTTTGTATATATGTGTGTAGTGTGGAGCGCAAGCACTTCCGCGAACACGTTTTAGGTAGGGTTATATAAGGTTAAGTTTAGTAGGTTATGTTTTATGTATGTTTTTTCTTTGTTTTCATGTATTTCTGTGCGGAGCGCTGGCGCTTCCGCGAACACATTATAACTTCTATATTTATCTTTTCTCTCTTTTATCCTTTTTGTTTTACACAATTTATTTTTAGGTAAAATCTACCACTAATATAATTCAAACAAAAAAATTTTATTTATTATTTTTTTTAGATTTTTCTTCGATTTGGCAAATTTTGCTTTTTTTTATATCGCTCCGTGAATTTATTTTTCCGTTTTCTATTTTTCACAAGATTTCTATTTATGTAAAAAAAAATTGAACGAACGAGAAAAATCCGCGTTTTGCTTCTTGCCTTAAATTCTTTGACCGCCCGCTTTCCTCATCAAAAATCAACTGCGCGTTCTTTCGATCCAACGAAATGGCTCCCGAAATTTCGGAATCACGCGTTATTCCGCCATTTCTTGTTGAACCGAACGCACGAACGCAAATTTCGAATGAAAGACCAAAAATGTCAGATTGACATTTCTGGTATGGCTTTCGCTTTCCAATGCCAGTGTACATTAGATGCCACTCTGCCGTTACAGAACAGTTTTTCGTAATCTGCTGTGGTTGGTTACAAAAACTGAAGGCACTACTTTCTAATATCCTTCGCGTGAAAAATGCCAAGTCGTTTATTGTTCATGTCTGCTAGCTCATAATAAGCCGTACCCATTCTCTTAATCACCTGAGTCTTTTCGAAAACATTTGCCAATTTGGCATTAAAGTAATCGGAAGCTTTGCTTTGAGCAAAACTCCTACGATACACGATTTGACCAACTTCGAAACGAACTGGACGTGAGCGCATATTATAATTTTTAGCATTAGTATCATATGCCTTTTTCAAATTCTCTCGCACCTTTTCGCGAATCTACTCAGTTTTTTCTCCGTGTTTGATGTCAGCGGTCAGATCTTCAATAAGTTTTAGTTTTCGCAAAACTTCAAAAGAAGTTGCGTGGCAGATCATATTTTGACCGAAAACGACAAAGTATGGAGAAAAACCAGAGGACGAGTACACTGAGCTTCTGAGAGCAATGCTAATAGCAAATAATTTTTCATCCCAATCTTTTTGATTTGGGTTAATGTAAGCTCTAACAGCAGCGATGACTGAACGATTGACTTGTTCAACGGCATTAGATTGCGGAGAATAGTTGGCAGTATAATTATGCGTCACACCATATTTCTTTAAAAGGTCCTTGAAAAGTTTAGATCTGAATTGAACACCATTGTCAGAGGTGATGACTTCAGGAACACCAAAAATGGCAAAAATTCGCTTTTCAAGAAAATCAACAATTTTGTTGGCAGTGAAACTTCTGATTGGCTCTAAGAAATGAAACTTGGAAAGATGGTCGAGGACAATCACCATACCCACGTTTCCTGATCGTGATCTTGGATATGGTCCAAGAAGTTCTACGTAGAGTTTTTGAAAAATTCGGACAGATGTAGCCAGCTTACCCATAGGAGGGCGAAGTATGTGATTCGGGGCTTTGTTTGTTTGCAGATTTCGCAAGATAGAACGTGATCTCGCACTTGTTTGGACATGCGTGGCCAGAAATAAAAAGTTTTAAGTTTAGTTAAAGTTTTACCGACTCCACCATGAGAACTCATCGGATGGTCATGTGCTCCTAGAATAAGATCTTGTCTCATTTCCAAAGGAACCCATACCTTCCATGATTGCTCTTCCTGAGCCGGATCACCGCTAGCAAATTCGCAACGCTTATATATTATACCATCTATAACTTGAATATCTGGTTGCTTACTTGGCTCTTTCTGAAATTCCTCAATAATCTTTAAATAATATTCGGTTTTAAAAAATTCCGAATTAAAATCAATTTCGAAAAATTGGTCTGTTTCTGACGCAATCAGAGACGAAATGTGGAGGATTTCCTGAGAATCAGTTCTCGATAAGGTATCAGGAACCACGTTTTGGCTGCCTTTCCGATGAAGAATGGTAAATTTGAAGCCCTGCAACTTCAGTGCCCAGCGCGCAAGTCTGCCATGCAAATTGGTTTGGCTCATAAGCCATTTTAACGAAGCATGATCGGTTATAACTTCGAATTCATGTCTTTCGACATAAGCTCGAAATTTTTTTTATGGCCATAACCGCCGCAAGACATTCTTGTTCGGAAACAGTATAGTTTCTTTGCGCTTGGTTGAACTTATGGGACATGTATGCAATGGGAACTTCATCACCTTCGTCGGTACGTTGTGCCAAAACCGCTCCAACGCCAAATTGACTAGCGTCACATTGAATAGAAAGTGGACGAGAAAAATCAGGATTGTGTAGCACTGGTGCACTACTTAAACTATTTTTGAGTGAGTCGAAAGCAGCAATTGCGTCTTCGGTCCAAACAAATTTACAAGCCTTTTGTAACATAAGGGGTAGAAATTGAAGCATAATTTTGCACAAACCTTCGGTACCATCCACAGACACCTAGAAGCGACGAAGTTGTCTAACTGTTTTTGGACGAGGAAGTTCTTTGATCGCTTTTACTTTGTCCGGATCGGTACTTATTGTTCCATGTCCAATGACATGACCAAGGTAGTGAATTTGTTTGAGCAAAAATTTGCTTTTCTCTATATTAATTGTAAGGCCAGCACGTTTAATGCAAAAGGCTACTTCTTGCAGAAGCGAAATATGGTCATCAAAAGTTTCGGTTATTAACAACAAATCGTCTAAGTATACAAATACTTTAGTTCGCAAATGAGCAGGAATTACCTTGTCCATGAGACGGGTCATGGTCTGCGGCGCATTACATAAGCCAAATGGCATTGTAACAAATTGATATAGAGGTCGGTTGGGGACAGTGAAGGCTGTCTTATCCCTTGACGCTTCATCCAACGGAATTTTCCAGAAGCATCCTTCAGGTCTAAGCTTGAAATAAACTGTGCCTTCGGGAGCCTGCTGAGAATTAGCAGGTTAGTTTCAACGAAACCCAATGCAAAATGATTTGTTCCGTCCGCAGTTTTAAGGTTAGTCTTAACTTTGTGCCAAGGGAGTTGGTTATTTTCTAAAAATTTTTTAGCTAAATTGTTGGCTAAACAACTAACAGAGGAACCAGTATCGACTATTCCTTCAATTTTTTCATTAAAAATTAAAATTTGAGCATAGGGATGTAAATCATCTTTAGGTTTATCCGAAACCACTGACGAACAAATAAATTTTTTCTTCGCCTTTAAATTTTTCCAAGATTTTCTCAATCTTAAAGTAGAACGTTTCTTATGCGTTGACCCCGGCGAAACAATGACTTCATCAGAAAAAATTCGCTTACGGGCGGCTTTATATTCCTGCCAACGAATGTGCAGAGGTTTAAATTGCCGAATAGGTAAAACTGTAGGAGGCAGTTTAATTGTAGGTTTATTTTCAAATTTCAAAATAGGATTGACTGGTTTCAAAATAAATGTTGTGGTTTGGCATGCCGCATCACTTTTTAAGGTGGTGGTGGTGCGGTTGGCAACTTTAAAAAATGGTTATTCGGGAGATCTTCTGTATGAATGCTTACTTCCGATACGTTGCGTGCAGCTTGGAAGTTTCTGGTCGACCTGCCGTACTCTTCATCCAACAATTCGCGTTTTCGAACAAATGTTCGAAGCTGTCTAATGTTTTCTATGGAGACATAGAGAAGACTGCGTCTAACGTCGAGACGTAAGTTTCGTTGAATGATTTCCAACAAAGTTGCTGGTTCAAGAGGACGTTGCAATTTATCGCAGAGCTGAAGAACAGATTCATAAAATTCATCGAATTTTTCATCATATTTTTCTTTCCTTTGACGAATCAAATCCATTATGTCTAAATCTGTTCTCCGATCTCGAAATTGACCACGAAGTTCTGTGCACAGAGTTTCCCAATCTATTTGAGTCACACTGCGGTGATAGCGCCAAAACCATTCCAACGCTTTCCCAGCAAACAAAATGTGTGCATGATTGCACAAGGCTTCAAAATCACCTCGCAAACTTTGAACGGTCAGAGAATGTACTCGGTAAATAAGTTTATCGACGGACAAAGCGTCTTCTTTGCCACTAAAAGTGACTTTCCAATTGGAAATAAGATTTGAGACTTTCTCTGAAGCCATAAAAGGTGGAACTGACCTATAGTGAGTTGAAGTGCCTTGAGCAAAATTGCTGTGGGTTGCTTGTTGGTGATTGTTTTGATGAAAAACAGGCGGAGGAGGAAGCTGTGGGTTATATTGTGGAAGTCCAACTGAAAATGGACAATTGTTTATCACATTTCTAGGAGCCTGGTGTATGTCAGAAGAACGACTAAAAGTCACAGGTAGATTTGGATCTCGATTCAGATCAGGAGGTGCATTACTGACAGAGTTTAAGTTCATTTTAGCCAGTTGAGCTTTCACAGCTTCGTCAATCAACTTTTGCAACTGTGCGTCTGAAAACTGTGAAGGCGGAAGTTGGTACCCGCGTTTCCGCCCACAAAATCACGCGGAATATATTTTTATTTTTTTTTGTTATACTGTACTTTTTCGAATTATACTTTGAATTATTTAAAAAAAACCATGAATTATTTAATTTAATTTACTTATGAAAAAATTAATTGTACGTATTAAAAATAATTATGCTAAGAAAATTGTGTTACATATAGTAAGTAGAACGGCAACATTTAGGGAACAGCTGTTTGTGGAGACTTGACAAACAGCTGTTCAAACTCTACACCACGCAGCACAAAGGGCTAGAAAAGGGGTAGCACACCAGTAGTAGGCACGCAGTCGGCTGGTGATCTCAACGAGGAAACAACTCTGCAGTTGGTAAGCCTTAGTTAGTTGTAGTTAGCAGTAGAATAGAAAGTAGCTAATTGGTGGTTCTGCCACACGCTTGTTGAGCTGTGCCGACATTCGTGTGAACAGAACAGCGTCCAAAGATCTGTGGGATCTATCGTACGGCAACTGAGCTGTGCCGGGAACCGTGCGACTGAGACCAAGCAGAAGCCGTGCAGGGTAGCGTAGACTGTAGTCTAAAGCTTCTGCCATACGCTTGTTGAGCTGTGCCGACATTCGTGTGAGCAGAGCGGCGTTCTAAAGTTCTGTGGAATCTGTTGTATGGCAACTGAGCTGTGCCGGAAACCGTGCGACTGAGACCAAGCAGAAGTCGTGCAGGATAGCGTAGATTGTAGCCTAGGGATTCTACTAAACGATTGTTGCGCTGTGCCGACACTCGTGTGAGTAAAGCAGCGTCCAGAATCTGTGGATTCTGTCGTACCGTAACTGAGCTGTGCTGGAAGCCGTACGACTGAAACCAAGCAGAGGCCGCGGGATAGCATCCAAACATAACGGTAAAACTCTGCCACACATTCGTTCCGCTGCGCTGACGTTCATGTGAACAGAGCGGCGTCCGGAATCTGTCAGGCGGTGACTGAGCCGTGCCAAAACCCGTACGGCGGGGCTATAGTAGAGCAGAAGCAATCAGCGTGGAACCTATGCGACCGTGCGCCTGAGAAAACACGACGTACGCGTCCGAACATTAAAACTTTCGTCGGTAGTTTAATAAATAGTTTAAGTAATATGGATTTAAGAGAATAAAATTATAACGTTTTTGAAAAGAAAAAGGATCAGTATTGTTATTATTTATTTCTGTTGGAAAATAAATTCTCGTCAGTCATCTGCAAAAATATAAATTTTTGTAGCCAAACCTTGGACACCGACGAGTTAAAACCTCGGCGCGAGGTTACAATGGCGCCCGAGCAGAGACCTTGGCTGGAAAAACGGTTTAAAGAGACAGAAATAGTAATAACAATCATAATACCTTAATCCTATTACGAGTGCGGTACGCGGCGTAACTACAAAAAGAAATCGTATTATCTTTACATGAACTAAAAACGAATAAACTAAGTTGAAGCAAAAAAAAAAAAAAAACACAAGAAAGAAAAAAGAAAAAAAAAAACAACAAAAGAGGCGGCCCTTGTTAAAAGCCCATTAGTGCGAAATAAAAATAGTAATAAGCAGTGACGCAAAGAAAAAAAATCAAAGAAAAGAGGCAACCCTTGAAAAAAAAAGGCCCAAACAAAGTCTTAAAAAGAAAACATTGAAACAAAGTGACAGTGAAAAGTGAAAGTGAAAAAAAACACATGGAAAAAAAAGACACACGAAAAAAAAAAAACCACGAGAAAAATGTTAACCGTATCTTGGGGTCACACTCTAAAAAAAGAAGAGTTAATACGATTTAAAGCATTCCTGGCCGAAGGACACAACCCCGAAATAGAAGAACGACTGCTAGAGCTACAGAAGCAACACAGGCGACCATCCTCCCCGTGCACACAGACGCCAAGGCTAAAGGCGGATACCATGTTCGACGCAGGAACACTGAAAGATAATCCGGAATCAGGTATGGTAAACCAACGAGAGGAAAATATCAACACCAAGATTACCGCCGTGGCCGTAAATCGGGACCAAGCAATGCCCAACACGGAGTCGAGCAATCAAGCTACATACCTTCTACAGCAGGCGGAAATTGGCGAAATTAGGCAATACAATCCCACCATAATGAATCAAGTGAGAAAATGGACACTGCAATATGACGGCTCCAGTGAACCACTGACCTTTATTGAAAGGGTAGAGGAGTTGGCTGAGGCAGACGGACTAGTAATGGATCACCTCCCGCGGACTATGCCGGAGCTGTTAAAGGACAAAGCTCTCGCTTGGTACCGTAATAATAACCAAAAAGTAACCACGTGGGAGTTATTCAAGCACAGTTTCCTAGATTTCTTCCTACCACCCCGTTACTTTGAAACATTGGATGACAACATCAGGAAACGTTTCCAGCGGAAGGGAGAGAGTTCGGATGAACAACGCTTAGAACGGATTTTCAGAAATTGCCTACCCGAGTACCACTGGTATATTAAGCGGAAAGACTTTGTCACGCTTACAGACCTGATCGGGTTGGCGGAAGACCTCGAGGGCATACAGGAAAGGGAAGCCGAACAACCCTCCAGAAGTAAAGGTCGGGCTGAACAGCACAGAATGATGACGGAGACGAATGACACATATTGCAAAGCACCGCATCGTGATGACAGACGACCGACCCGTCAAACAACGGTACATACCCAGGAATCCTGCCATGCAAGCAGTAATCGATGAGGAGATCAATAAATTATTGGTAAAGGAATGTATTGAGCCCTCCCACAGCCCATACAGCGCACCAATAGTGCTCGTCAAAAAGAAAACAGGGTCATGGCGGTTGTGCATTGACTACCGTCAGTTAAACAGTAAGTCGCTACCCGATGCATACCCTCTCCCACGCATAACCCACATACTAGACCGACTACGGGATGCGAAATTCGTCAGTAGCTTGGACCTTAAAGACGGCTACTGGCAGATTCCAATGGCAGCAGATAGCAAACAGTTTACGGCGTTCACAGTTCCAGGGCGTGGTCTGTTCCAGTGGCGAGTGATGCCGTTTGGATTGCATTCGGCGCCCGCAACATTTCAGCGCGCACTAGACAGAGTTATCGGGGCGGATATGGAGCCATTTGCTTTTGCGTATTTAGATGACATTGTGGTGACGGGTCGCACATTGAAAGAACACATGGACAATTTGCGGGAGGTTTTCCGACGACTGCAAGAGGCTAATCTCCGGATAAACCCTGAAAAGTGTGAATTTTTCAAAACAAAGATAAAGTACTTGGGTCACGTAGTCAGTGGCGAAGGGATTCAGACAGATCCAGACAAAGTCGCGGCGATCCGAGAACTTTCACCCCCACAGAACATCCGCGGTGTGCGACGATTCCTCGGCATAGCATCCTGGTATAGGCGATTTGTGCCTGACTTCGCTGCAGTCGTGCAGCCGCTAACATCCATGTTGAAGAAAGGGAAACATTGGAAATGGGGGGAAGATCAACAACGAGCGTTCGCAGCATTGAAGCTGAAACTCACAGAGGCCCCAGTTTTAACGTGCCCCGACTTCAGTCAGACTTTCACGTTGCAGACTGACGCAAGTGATCACGGACTAGGAGCAGTGTTGACGCAAGTTTTAAAGGGGGAAGAACGTGTGATAGCCTACGCCAGTCGAAGCCTGAACAATGCGGAGAGGAATTATTCGCCCACAGAAAAAGAATGTCTAGCGATTGTGTGGGGTATTCGAAAAATGAGACCTTATTTGGAAGGATACAAATTTGTCGTAATCACAGACCACCTGTCGTTGAAGTGGATAAACTCCATCGAAAGCCCAACCGGGAGAATTGCGCGTTGGGCGCTTGAGTTGCAGCAATATCAGTTTACTGTCCAATACCGGAAAGGAAAACAAAATGTCGTTGCAGACCTCTGTCCCGACAACCTAGAGAAACCCTGCAGTTGGCGGCCGTGAATGAAGGTGATGCTGCAGATTGTACCTGGCTTAAAAAAAAGAAGGCGGAGATCCTCAAGGAGCCCGAGAAATTTCCGGACTTCGCAGAAGTTGGAGGGCAGCTTTACAGACATCTTTCACAGCACACAGGCGATGAGGACTGCGCTCAATGGAAGCTGTGCGTGGCGACAGCACTCCGGAAACGCGTAATGTCCGAGAACTATGACAGTCCAAGTGCCGGACATCTAGGTATACGGAAAACCATTGCACGCGTAGCCAACAAGTATTATTGGCCGGGGATGTTCCGGGATATCAGCAAATATGTAAGGAGCTGTGATTCCTGCCAACGCTACAAGGTTAGCCAACAGGCTCCTGCGGGGGAGATGCTAACGTCAGTCCCAGATGAGCCATGGGCAACGGTGTGTGCTGATTTTGTCGGTCCGCTACCACGATCAAAGCATGGAAACAGCATGATGCTGGTTTTTTTTGATAAATTTTCCAAGTGGACTGAGTTAGTCCCACTGCGCAAAGCTACTGCCGATGGGGTAATTAAGGCGTTCCGAGAGAGAATTCTGGCAAAATATGGTATACCTAAGCTCTTCATCACCGATAATGGGTCACAGTTTACTAGTCGGAGCGTCAAGAAATATTTCCACGAAATAGGGGTGCAGCAGAGATTTACCGCACCATATACCCCACAAGAAAACCCTACGGAACGAGTCAACCGAACAATCAAGACGATGATAGCGCAGCTTGTGGGCAACCACCAGAAGTCCTGGGACGAAGAGCTACCAGAAGTTACTCTGGCCATCAACACCAGCCAATCAGAGAGCACAGGATACAGCCCGGCATTCCTAACGCAAGGACGCGAGCCACGTTTACCAAGAGCACTGTATGACGAAGTCACCAAAGGCACGGGAACACCAGCACTAAACCCTGAATCTAGAGCCGCTGCACTTCAAGAAGTGTTCAAGATCGTGAAACATAACTTGTCTAAGGCTGCCAAAGATCAAGCAAGACACTATAACTTACGGAGAAGACAGTGGAAACCGACAGTGGGGCAACTGGTGCTAGTCCGACAACATCCCCTGTCCAAAGCTGTTGAGAGCTTTGCAGCCAAGTTGGCCCCGAAATTCGTGGGACCATACAAAGTGATAGGATTCATCTCCCCGGTGATCGTACAGCTAAAACAAGACAATGACAGACTAACTCGGACGGCTCACTTAAACGAAATTAAACCTTTCCACACATAGCTCTACCTTAGTATGATGAGGGAACTAACATCGCGGTTTTCTTTTCCACTCCACAGCAACGCAAACCTCCGACGCAGACAGACGATCAACTCCGAAATATAAAGATGTCGAGCCACCGGGAACCGGACAACAACTTGATCCGCGCCATCCAACGCCGGTCCCAAGAGCGAAATAGAGCTACCCGCCAACTTAGGGTACTAAATGCTGAGTACGAAGAGGCGACTCAGGCGAGGGTCAGCATCCCATGGGAGGGCACCGCAGCCCTACAATGTGACAACAACCGACCATTACTGCAGCGTACCAGGGTACGACTATCAGCAGCGTGTCGGCCCGGGGCAGCAAACGAAACACAGCCGTCAATACGCCGTCCGTCACCCGCAACCGCGCCGAAAGAACCACAACCACAACCTCAGCAGCCACCACAACCACAGCAGCAACCACAACAACAAACGCCAACTTCTGTGCCACAACAGTCATCTTCATCATCCATTAATATCTCACCATCTTTGACAACAACTGCGTTAACATCAGCTGGACAGCAACAACAGCAGCAATTACCGCCACCGCCCCATACACCATCAGAGAATTGCGGTCCTTCATCGCCACGCTACCACTAGGTAAAAGGCTCGGACAAGTGGAAAAAATAAACGGGATATTGTTCGATATCCGGATGAATAAAGCCGGCTTCGCAAGAGTCTTCGTTCGAGGTCAGGGGGAAGTGTGAAGGCGGAAGTTGGTATCCGCGTTTCCGCCCACAAAATCACGCGGAATATATTTTTATTTTCTTTTGTTATACTGTACTTTTTCGAATTATACTTTGAATTATTTAAAAAAAAACCATGAATTATTTAATTTAATTTACTTATGAAAAAATTAATTGTACGTATTAAAAATAATTATGCTAAGAAAATTGTGTAACATATAGTAAGTAGAACGGCAACACTTAGGGAACAGCTGTTTGTGGAGACTTGACAAACAGCTGTTCAAACTCTACACCACGCAGCACAAAGGGCTATAAAAGGGGTAGCACACCAGTAGTAGGCACGCAGTCGGCTGGTGATCTCAACGAGGAAACAACTCTGCAGTTGGTAAGCCCTAGTTAGTTGTAGTTAGCAGTAGAATAGAAAGTAGCTAATTGGTGGTTCTGCCACACGCTTGTTGAGCTGTGCTGACATTCGTGTGAACAGAACAGCGTCCAAAGATCTGTGGGATCTATCGTACGGCAACTGAGCTGTGCCGGGAACCGTGCGACTGAGACCAAGCAGAAGCCGTGCAGGGTAGCGTAGGCTGTAGTCTAAAGTTTCTGCCATACGCTTGTTGAGCTGTGCCGACATTCGTGTGAGCAGAGCGGCGTTCTAAAGTTCTGTGGAATCTGTTGTATGGCAACTGAGCTGTGCCGGAAACCGTGTGACTGAGACCAAGCAGAAGCCGTGCAGGATAGCGTAGATTGTAGCCTAGGGATTCTACTACACGATTGTTGCGCTGTGACGACACTCGTGTGAGTAGAGCAGCGTCCAGAATCTATGGATTCTGTCGTACCGTAACTGAGCTGTGCTGGAAGCCGTACGACTGAAACCAAACCAGAGGCCGCGGGATAGCATCCAAACATAACGGTAAAACTCTGCCACACATTCGTTGCGCTGCGCCGACGTTCATGTGAACAGAGCGGCGTCCGGAATCTGTCAGGCGGTGACTGAGCCGTGCCAAAACCCGTACGGCGGGGCTATAGTAGAGCAGAAGCAATCAGCGTGGAACCTATGCGACCGTGCGCCTGAGAAAACACGACGTACGCGTCCGAACATTAAAACTTTCGTCGGTAGTTTAATAAATAGTTTAAGTAATATGGATTTAAGAGAATAAAATTATAACATTTTTGAAAAGAAAAAGGATCAGTATTGTTATTATTTATTTCTGTTGGAAAATAAATTCTCGTCAGTCATCTGCAAAAATATAAATTTTTGTAGCCAAACCTTGGACACCGACGAGTTAAAACCTCGGCGCGAGGTTCGTTACAATTAGTTTGCGCACTTGCGTGATTGGACAAGTCTGTGGATAATGGATGCACTCCTGACATGTTGAGATTATGTGCAGGTGTCACTGAAATATTTTGATCCATTACTTACTTACTTGGGTGGCCATAACAACCCGTTACCGGGTTACGGCCGACCTCAAAAGCTCTCTCCAGGCGCCTCTGCTTAGCGCACGCCTTCTCCAATCAGGCACACCAAGCGTGGATAGGGTTTCTTCGGCTTGGTCTTTCCATCGGAGGCATGGTCTTCCTCTCCGTCGTCGCCCAGCGGCTTCCGCATCAAACACCTTTTTCGCCGGAGCTTCTTCGTCCATACGCACAACATGTCCCAGCCAGCGCAGACGTAGGATAGTGATGCGCTTGACTATGTCGATGTCATTGTAGAGCTCGTACAGTTCATGGTTCATTCGAATACGGTAGTCGTCGCCGACGCGAACAGGACCGAAGATTTTGCGAAGAATTTTTCTCTCAAACACCCCAAGTGTGGCTGCATCGGTCTGCGACACAACCCATGCTTCTGCACCGTAGAGTAGCACGGGTAAGATGAGCGTCTTGTAGAGTGTCAGTTTTGTCGGGCGAGAGAGGTCTCTACTACTCAATTGCTTACTGAGACCGTAGTAACACCTATTAGCAAGAGTGAGTCTTCGCTTTATCTCCAAGCTGATATCGTTTTGAGTGTTCACGGCGGTGCCAAGATAGGTGAATTCCTTGACAACTTCGAAAGTATAGCTGTTCGCAGCAATGTTGGATCCAATGCGCCGCGTGTCCCTGCTTGTGGACAGCATATACTTTGTTTTGCCCTCGTTCACCGTCAAACCCACCTTCGCTGATTCTTTTTCGATAGCAGAAAATGCAGCAGTAACATCTCGCTTACAACGTCCAATGATATCAATATCATCGGCATATGCAAGGAGCTGGACACTTTTGTAGAAAATAGTGCCATTACGATGTACACTGGCTTTTCGCAACACCCCTTCTATCAAAAAGTTGAAGAGGTTGCAGGATAGTGGATCGCCTTGTCTGAAACCTCGTTCGGTATCAAATGGTTCGGAGAGGTCCGTTCCTACCCTGACGGAGCTGGATGTGTTGCTCAACGTCATTCTGCAAAGCCGCACTAGCTTCGCAGGTATACCGAACTCAGACATGGTGGCATACAGGCAATCCCGTATCGGGCTATCGAAAGCAGCCTTAAAATCGATAAAAAGATGATGGGTATCGATCTGTTTTTCGTGGGTTTTTTCCAGGATTTGACGTAGTGTGAAGATCTGGTCTATGGTGGACTTACCAGGTCTAAAGCCGCACTGATAAGGCCCAATCAGTGTGTTGGCGAACGGCTTAAGTCTTTCACACAGTACGGTCGACAGGACCTTGTATGAGATGGCAAGAAGACTGATTCCCCGGTAGTTTGCGCAAATTGTAGGGTCACCTTTCTTCAGTATAGGACAAAGGACACTGAGATTCCAATCGTCGGGTATGCTTTCTGCTAGCCATATTTTGCAGATGAGTTGATGCATGCACCCTATCAGCTCATCGCCACCGGTCTTGAACAATTCAGCAGGCAGGCCGTCAGCACCGGCCGCTTTGTTGTTCTTAAGTCGCTGTATCACAACTCGTACCGCGTCATGGCTAGGTGGTGGTACGTCCACACCATCGTCGTTGATTGGTGGCATCGGGTTAGTTTCTCCAAAGGCGGGATTGGTGGAGTCATCGCCAGCAAGCAGCTTGGAAAAGTGTTCCCTCCATAATCTCAGTGTACCTTGCGTATCCGTAACCAGATTTCCGTGTTCATCTTTACAGGTAGATGCTCCGGGCTTGAAACCTTGGGTCAGACGCTTGACTTGTTGGTAAAATTTTCGAGCATCATTCCTGCCTCGTAACACTTCGAGTTTCTCACGCTCACGCCTTTCCTGCTCTCGTTTCTTGCGTCTGAAAAGGCGCCTCTCTTCCTTTCTCTTTTCCCGGTAGTTTTCGCGTACGGCTCGCGTTGCGGCTGACTGCAGTGTTCTTTTGTATGCGGCGTTTTTCACTGCAGTAGCTTCGCGACACTCCTGGTCATACCATTGATTTCGCGGAGGTGGGCGTCGGAAACCAATTACTTCCTCAGCGGCAGAGCGCATGGAGCGGGAAATATGCGCCCAAAGTCCACCGGCATCATCGGGTAGAGAGTCAGGTTGAAGGAGCAGTTCTGAGAGGTGAGCGGAATAGGCTTCGGCCGTCCGATGTGATTGCAGTTTAGCGACGTCCAGCTTTCGTTGCATACCAGAGCGTACATCCTTTGCATTGCACAGCCGCATGCGTATCTTGGCTGCAACAAGATAGTGATCGGAGTCAATATTGACTCCACGGAACGTACGAACGTCTAGCACGCTGGAAGCATGCCTTCCGTCGATCACAACATGATCGATTTGGTTTTGTGTTTTCTGATCAGGGGACAGCCAAGTGGCCTTGTGGATGTCGAGGTGTTGAAATCTGGTGCTACTTACTACCATGTTTCGCGCCGCGGCAAAGTCAATCAGCCGTAGACCGTTGTTTGAGGTGGTCTCATGGAGGCTGAACTGACCGACAGTGGGGCCACATATACCTTCTCTTCCGACCTTTCCGTTGAAATCCCCGAGTACAATCTTAACATCGTGGGCCGGGCAGCGGTCATATACTTCCTCGAGTCTCGCGTAGAAGGCATCTTTGACAACATCGTCCTTTTCCTCCGTCGGGGCGTGCGCGCAAATCAAGCTGATGTTAAAGAATCGAGCTTTGACGCGGATCGTAGCCAACCTTTCGTTCACAGGTGTAAACCTGGAGATATGGTGGCGAAGTCTCTTGCTTACAACGAATCCGCATCCTAATTCGCGCCTCTCCGCATGGCAGCTGTAGTAGATATCGCAACTTGTTTGGTTAGAGCAACCTTGTCCTATCCATCTTATTTCCTGGATGGCGGTGATATCAGCCTTAATTTTTTTGAGGGCATCCGCCAATTCGATAGAGGCACCTTCCCTATTGAGGGTCCGGATATTCCAGGTGCATATCCTTAAATCATAGTCCTTTTTTCGTTTGCAGTGGTCGTCAACATTGAGGGGTTCTTTATCCGAGGCTTTTTTAGTTTTCATTGGATTCTTTTTTTTTACGTGGCGGGTACCAAACCCTGCGCACAACCCATTTTACTTCCAGGGAGGACGCGCTGCACACATTCGCTCACTATCTCAGCGGATGCAGAGATAGCTACCCAGATGGAGCCAGCGGGGAGGCTGTGTGTCAACTTGCTAATGGTTGGCTCAGAGATCGCTCTGGCAATCCCCAGGTGGAAGCAGTCAGAAACTTTACTCTGATCAACCAAAAGCCAATCCATCCATCCATCCAATCCATTTTGATCCATTAAGTTTTTGTAACTTCGGGTTACTGGACGACTATTTTTAGAGATCGTACCTGTGTGTGTAGTAGCTGGTGTTATTGAAAAAGACTCCAATCCCAAATTAGGAATGGGCTTGTATGGCTTAACTTTTTTCGTACTGCACAACGCCTGACAGAAAGGCCAGTTGCGAATCTCCTGCAACCAATTGGAAATGCATTCCGAATGGAAAATATGGAAGCAGGGAGTTATACTAAAATTTTCACCATCTAGCATTTGTTGCTTGCACACCACACAGGGATTGTCAGGGATTTCACCCAGAATGGACAAATTCTCATTGCTACGATGCAGAGGCATTTTTCACGTAAAACTCAAAAACCGAATCCGCGACCGAGATGTAAAGGTATCGAAAAACCGAAAGTTAAAATTTTGTAATAAAAAAAAATATGGCCGAAAGTTAAATTTAGGAATACCCTGTGGAATTACCACTAAATTACCATATATCCAATTTTAATTAATTATTTCTTTAAACTTTTAGCAAAAATCTACATTTGTGAAAAAAAAAAAGTTTTTCCAAATGTCAAATCCTTATCGTTTTAAATTTTTAAATTTTTAGCATAGCTACATTATGCCAAAAAACTTTAAAATGTATTATCAAAAACAAATTTTTCAAAAAAAACTTACATTTTCGTTATAAATTGTGTTGAATTTCTTGAAAAAAAATTCAAATTTCTGTATAAATTTTTATAAAAAAAAACTCTGCTGACAAATTTCTCAAATTTATTGAAAATTTAATTTATTCTTTTGTTTTTTTTTCTCAAAAACAAAATGTTCTTTACGAAAAGTTTAATTGTTAATGACAGCTTGGTCCTATGTAGAACTTTTTTCAAATTTTCATTATTAATTGTTTGGTCAGCCACGAAGAAAAATTCAGGGAGGAAGAATCTGAATCTACAAAATTTAAATCTCCTTTCATACATGAAATTGAAGTACAACAGATTCAAGTCTCAGTAAAGCGGTCGAAAAGCGCAGTGAAATGCAACTTAATCGCAAAATCCAGCAGTTTACCTTGACTTGCAGCCGCAATTCGCATTCAAGCTAAAAGAGTGTACCAAAATAGCAAAATCTTCCATTACAGGGTAATTTTCACAAAAAGGAATAAATAGGTTCAAAAGCATCTGAGCAGATCAGAACGGAATCCTCCCGTACTGATAAATCCAGCTTCAGGCTTTGAGTATTAAATTCTTGAATTTAAAATTCAAATGAGGACAAAAAAAAAGTTTCCTGTAACAGGTTAAGTTAAATAAAAATTTTCAAAAATCCAGAGCTCAGCGAGGGTATATCGGATGGAACCGAATGAAATTGAAGGCAAAATACTAAACAAATTTTTAAGGGACCTAAACATCCTAACCAACAGTTTTCTTTTCGCCTCCAGTAACAAACGGCCCCACGTTGGGCTCCAAAATTTGTAATCGCGTAAGCGATTGGTGCCTTGAACGCGGACAACATGGTCAGCGGCAGCACGAGCTGGTATGCCATCACTAGCAGTTCGGTGGGTTGGTGTGGGTTCGGTGCTGCCCATGGTGTGCCTGCACCGTACAAAAATAAATTTTCTCGTGCTTGAACTGGGGTAGCTGCACTCTGAAGCATCAAAAATTGTCAATATCTAATATCTGCTAAAAAACTTTAGAAAAAAAAAATATGGACCTCCCTAATGTTCCTCTTTGCTAAACCATCGAGCACTGGTGTTCGGCTCGGGTCCCTACTCTACCCACCCTACCTTGTGGACCATTGGGACAATTTATACGGTCCACCCTAATTCGATAGCAGCTCTACATAGGACCTACCTGACGAATGCTTTAAGCCATCATTATTTTATTTTTTCTTCTCTATTCCTTTTTTTTAAATAAAAAGAATAAATTTTCTTTTAATATTCTGTTTTAATTTGTTTTTTTTTTCAATCAATAAAAAAAACATAATTTATAAGTCACAACAGAAATTTGTTTACATTTTTGATTTAGCCAAGGCATTTTTTTGTGGTTTTAATTTAAATCTAATAGAATATTGAATTCAAGTTTTAATCAAATTTGTTTTAGTTATAACCTGAAAAAAACTCAACTAAAATTTCCATATCATTTTTTTTTTTTTTTTTGTCTTATTTACTGCAATTCAATTCTCACTTAAATTTGTTTTTTTTTATATATATTTATTTAACTCTAGTTTACCTTATGATATTGAAATTTTATTTTTAAGTTTTTATTTATATTTATTTTTTTCTTTCTTATATATACTTTTGAATACGTAAATACAAATAATTTTCTTTGTGCAGCTCACTGTCTCAGGGATTAGTCCATGTTGTTGTAAGCTGTTAGTTAATATGTTAATGTTGTTGTTGATTCTATTGCGGTTGTTAAAGTTGTTTGGTGTTTAAAGTTGTAGCTGATGTTTGCGTTAGAATTGATGTTTTTAATGTTGTTATTGTTGTTGTTTAAGTTGTGTTGTAGCTGACATGTGTCTTGTTAAAAATGGTGTTTCTCTATTTGTTGTTTGGTGTCCAAACGTTTATGTTATTTTAGTTTTTGCATGGTTGCTTTTGCTTTTTATGTATTTCATTATTAACACATATTTAGTTTAGATCTTATTGTATATTTTAATTTTTCTAAATTGACACTAACTCGGTATGTTCAATTTCTTTCTTTTTCTTGTCAAAAAACACTTTTTCTCATTTAGTTTTTTCTTATATCACTTTAGAAGTAATCCATTTTAGTTTATGTCTCCCTCACTGTTGTATTTTACTGTCACATTTTTTTTTTTTTTTTTTTTTTTGTAAATGTCATTGTTGAATGTCATAATCATTATGTCTTAGGTCACTTTTGAAGTTATTTCTTTCCTTTTATGTCTAGGTTTCTCTTTCACTATTGTAGTTTTTTTTTCTGTCACACTTTTTGCATCTGTTTGTGGGGTTTGTATATATGTGTGTAGTGTGGAGCGCTAGCACTTCCGCGAACACGTTTTAGGTAGGGTTATATAAGGTTAAGTTTAGTAGGTTATGTTTTATGTATGGTTTTTCTTTGTTTTCATGTATTTCTGTGCGGAGCGCTGGTGCTTCCGCGAACACATTTTAACTTCTATATTTATCTTTTCTCTCTTTTGTCCTTAGAAAATTTTTGTTTTTTTACACAATTTATTTTTAGGTAAAACCTACCACTAATATAATTCAAACAAAAAAATTTTATTTATTATTTTTTTTAGATTTTTCTTCGATTGGGCAAATTTTTCTTTTTTTTTTATATCGCTCCGTGAATTTATTTTTCCGTTTTCTATTTTTCACAAGATTTCTATTTATGTAAAAAAAAATTGAACGAACGAGAAAAATCCGCGTTTTGCTTCTTGCCTTAAATTCTTTGACCGCCCGCTTTCCTCATCAAAAATCAACTGCGCGTTCTTTCGATCCAACGAAATGGCTCCCGAAATTTCGGAATCACGCGTTATTCCGCCATTTCTTGTTGAACCGAACGCACGAACGCAAATTTCGCATGAAAGACCAAAAATGTCAGATTGACATTTCTGGTATGGCTTTCGCATTCCAATGCCAGTGTACATTAGATGCCACTCTGCCGTTACAAAACAGTTTTTCGTAATCTGCTGTGGTTGGTTACAAAAACTGAAGGCACTACTTTCTAATATCCTTCGCGTGAAAAATGCCAAGTCGTTTATTGTTCATGTCTGCTAGCTCATAATAAGCCGTACCCATTCTCTTAATCACATGAGCCTTTTCGAAAACATTTGCCAATTTGGCATTAAAGTGATCGGAAGCTTTGCTTTGAGCAAAACTCCTACGATACACGATTTGACCAACTTCGAAACGAACTGGACGTGAGCGCATATTATAATTTTTAGCATTAGTATCATATGCCTTTTTCAAATTCTCTCGCACCTTTTCGCGAATCTACTCAGTTTTTTCTTCGTGTTTGATGTCAGCGGTCAGATCTTCAATAAGTTTTAGTTTTCGCAAAACTTCAAAAGAAGTTGCGTGGCAGATCATATTTTGACCGAAAACGACAAAGTATGGAGAAAAACCAGAGGACGAGTGCACTGAGCTTCTGAGAGCAATGCTAATAGCAAATAATTTTTCATCAAAATCTATTTGATTTGGGTTAATGTAAGCTCTAACAGCAGCGATGACTGAACGATTGACTCGTTCAACGGCATTAGATTGCGGAGAATAGTTGGCAGTATAATTATGCGTCACACCATATTTCTTTAAAAGGTCCTTGAAAAGTTTAGATCTGAATTGAACACCATTGTCAGAGGTGATGACTTCAGGAACACCAAAAATGGCAAAAATTCGCTTTTCAAGAAAATCAACAATTTTGTTGGCAGTGAAACTTCTGATTGGCTCTAAGAAATGAAACTTGGAAAGATGGTCGAGGACAATCACCATACCCACGTTTCCTGATCGTGATCTTGGATATGGTCCAAGAAGGTCTACGTAGAGTTTTTGAAAAATTCGGACAGATGTAGCCAGCTTACCCATAGGAGGGCGAAGTATGTGATTCGGGGCTTTTGTTTGTTTGCAGATTTCGCAAGATAGAACGTGATCTCGCACTTGTTTGGACATGCGTGGCCAGAAATAAAAAGTTTTAAGTTTAGTTAAAGTTTTACCGACTCCACCATGAGAACTCATCGGATGGTCATGTGCTCCTAGAATAAGATCTTGTCTCATTTCCAAAGGAACCCATACCTTCCATGATTGCTCTTCCTGAGTCGGATCACCGCTAGCAAATTCGCAACGCTTATATATTATACCATCTATAACTTGTATATCTGGTTGCTTACTTGGCTCTTTCTGAAATTCCTCAATCATCTTTAAATAATATTCGGTTTTAAAAAATTCCGAATTAAAATCAATTTCGAAAAATTGGTCTGTTTCTGACGCAATCAGAGACGAAATGTGGAGGATTTCCTGAGAATCAGTTCTCGATAAGGTATCAGGAACCACGTTTTGGCTGCCTTTCCGATGAAGAATGGTAAATTTGAAGCCCTGCAACTTCAGTGCCCAGCGCGCAAGTCTGCCATGCAAATTGGTTTGGCTCATAAGCCATTTTAACGAAGCATGATCGGTTATAACTTCGAATTCATGTCTTTCGACATAAACTCGAAATTTTTTTTATGGCCATAACCGCCGCAAGACATTCTTGTTCGGAAACAGTATAGTTTCTTTGCGCTTGGTTGAACTTATGGGACATGTATGCAATGGGAACTTCATCACCTTCGTCGGTACGTTCTGCCAAAACCGCTCCAACGCCAAATTGACTAGCGTCACATTGAATAGAAAGTGGACGAGAAAAATCAGGACTGTGTAGCACTGGTGCACTACTTAAACTATTTTTGAGTGAGTCGAAAGCAGCAATTGCGTCTTCGGTCCAAACAAATTTACAAGCCTTTTGTAACATATTTGTCAAAGGGGTAGAAATTGAAACATAATTTTGCACAAATCTTCGGTACCATCCACAGACACCTAGAAGCGACGAAGTTGTCTAACTGTTTTTGGACGAGGAAATTCTTTTATCGTTTTTCCTTTTCCGGATCGGTACTTATTGTTCCATGTCCAATGACATGACCAAGGTAGTGAATTTGTTTGAGCAAAAATTTGCTTTTCTCTATATTAATTGTAAGGCCAGCACTTTTAATGCAAAAGGCTACTTCTTGCAGAAGCGAAATATGGTCATCGAAAGTTTCGGTTATTAACAACAAATCGTCTAAGTATACAAATACTTTAGTTCGCAAATGGGCAGGAATTACCTTGTCCATGAGACGGGTCATGGTCTGCGGCGCATTACATAAGCCAAATGGCATTGTAACAAATTGATATAGAGGTTGGTTGGGGACAGTGAAGGCTGTCTTATCCCTTGATGCTTCATCCAACGGAATTTGCCAGAAGCATCCTTCAGGTCTAAGCTTGAAATAAACTGTGCCTTCGGGAGCCTGCTGAGAATTAGCAGGTTAGTTTCAACGAAACCCAATGCAAAATGATTTGTTCCGTCCGCAGTTTTAAGGTTAGTCTTAACTTTGTGCCAAGGGAGTTGGTTATTTTCTAAAAATTTTTTAGCTAAATTGTTGGCTAAACAACTAACAGAGGAACCAGTATCGACTAGTCCTTCAAGTTTTTCATTAAAAATTAAAATTTGAGCATAGGGACGTAAATCATCTTTAGGTTTATCCGAAACCACTGACGAACAAATAAATTTTTTCTTCGCCTTTAAATTTTTACAAAATTTTCTCAATCTTAAAGTAGAACGTTTCTTATGCGTTGACCCCGGTGAAACAATGACTTCATCAGAAAAAATTCGCTTACGGGCGGCTTTATATTCCTGCCAACGAATGTGCAGAGGTTTAAATTGCCGAATAGGTAAAACTGTAGGAGGCAGTTTAATTGTAGGTTTATTTTCAAATTTCAAAATAAATGTTGTGGTTTGTCATGCCGCATCACTTTTTAAGGTGGTGGTGGTGCAGTTGGCAACTTTAAAAAATGGTTATTCGGGAGATCTTCTGTATGAATGCTTACTTCCGATACGTTGCGTGCAGCTTGGAAGTTTCTGGTCGACCTGCCGTACTCTTCATCCAACAATTCGCGTTTTCGAACAAATGTTCGAAGCTGTCTAATGTTTTCTATGGAGACATAGAGAAGACTGCGTCTAACGTCGAGACGTAAGTTTCGTTGAATGATTTCCAACAAAGTTGCTGGTTCAAGAGGACGTTGCAATTTATCGCAGAGCTGAAGAACAGATTCATAAAATTCATCGAATTTTTCATCATATTTTTCTTTCCTTTGACGAATCAAATCCATTATGTCTAAATCTGTTCTCCGATCTCGAAATTGACCACGAAGTTCTGTGCACAGAGTTTCCCAATCTATTTGAGTCACACTGCGGTGATAGCGCCAAAACCATTCCAACGCTTTCCCAGCAAACAAAATGTGTGCATGATTGCACAAGGCTTCAAAATCACCTCGCAAACTTTGAACGGTCAGAGAATGTACTCGGTAAATAAATTTATCGACGGACAAAGCGTCTTCTTTGCCACTAAAAGTGAGTATTTCCAATTGGAAATAAGATTTGAGACTTTCTCTGAAGCCATAAAAGGTGGAACTGACCTATAGTGAGTTGAAGTGCCTTGAGCAAAATTGCTGTGGGTTGCTTGTTGGTGATTGTTTTGATGAAAAACAGGCGGAGGAGGAAGCTGTGGGTTATATTGTGGAAGTCCAACTGAAAATGGACAATTGTTTATCACATTTCTAGGAGCCTGGTGTATGTCAGAAGAACGACTAAAAGTCACAGGTGGATTTGGCTCTCGATTCAGATCAGGAGGTGCATTACTGACTGAGTTTAAGTTCATTTTAGCCAGTTGAGCTTTCACAGCTTCGTCAATCAACTTTTGCAACTGTGCGTCTGAAAACTGAGATACATTAGTTTGCGCACTTGCGTGATTGGACAAGTCTGTGGATAATGGATGCACTCCTGACATGTTGAGATTATGTGCAGGTGTCACTGAAATATTTTGATCCATTAAGTTTTTGTAACTTCGGGTTACTGGACGACTATTTTTAGAGATCGTACCTGTGTGTGTAGTAGCTGGTGTTATTGAAAAAGACTCCAATCCCAAATTAGGAATGGGCTTGTATGGCTTAACTTTTTTCGTACTGCACAACGCCTGACAGAAAGGGCAGTTGCGAGTCTCCTGCAACCAATTGGAAATGCATTCCGAATGGAAAATATGGAAGCAGGGAGTTATACTAAAATTTTCACCATCTAGCATTTGTTGCTTGCACACCACACAGGGATTGTCAGGGAGATCACCCAGAATGGACAAATTCTCATTGCTACGATTCAGAGGCATTTTTCACGTAAAACTCAAAAACCGAATCCGCGACCGAGATGTAAAGGTATCGAAAAACCGAAAGTTAAAATTTTGTAATAAAAAAAAATATGGCCGAAAGTTAAATTTAGGAATACCCCGTGGAATTACCACTAAATTACCATATATCCAATTTTAATTAATTAATTCTTTAAACTTTTAGCAAAAATCTACATTTGTGAAAAAAAAAAGTTTTTCCAAATGTCAAATCCTTATCGTTTTAAATTTTTAAATTTTTAGCATAGCTACATTATGCCAAAAAATTTTAAAATGTATTATCAAAAACAAATTTTTCAAAAAAAACTTACATTTTCGTTATAAATTGTGTTGAATTTCTTGAAAAAAAATTCAAATTTCTGTATAAATTTTTATAAAAAAAAACTCTGCTGACAAATTTCTCAAATTTATTGAAAATTTAATTTATTCTTTTGTTTTTTTTTCTCAAAAACAAAATGTTCTTTACGAAAAGTTTAATTGTTAATGACAGCTTGGTCCTATGTAGAACTTTTTTCAAATTTTCATTATTAATTGTTTGGTCAGCCACCAAGAAAAATTCAAGGAGGAAGAATCTGAATCTACAAAATTTAAATCTCCTTTCACACATGAAATTGAAGTACAACAGATTCAAGTCTCAGTAAAGCGGTCGAAAAGCGCAGTGAAATGCAACTTAATCGCAAAATCCAGCAGTTTACCTTGACTTGCAGCCGCAATTCGCATTCAAGCTAAAAGAGTGTACCAAAATAGCAAAATCTAAAAAGTCAAAATTGAAAGTTACTTTATTTAAAAAAATTTTTCAAAAAAATTTAGTCTTCCATTACAGGGTAATTTTCACAAAAAGGAATAAATAGGTTCAAAAGCATCTGAGCAGATCAGAACGGAATCCTCCCGTACTGATAAATCCAGCTTCAGGCTTTGAGTATTAAATTCTTGAATTTAAAATTCAAATGAGGACAAAAAAAAAATTTCCTGTGACAGGTTAAGTTAAATAAAAAATTTCAAAAATCCAGAGCTCAGCGAGGGTATATCGGATGGAACCGAATGAAATTGAAGGCAAAATACTAAAAAAATTTTTAAGGGACCTAAACATCCTAACCAACAGTTTTCTTTTAGCCTCCAGTTACAAACGGCCCCACGTTGGGCGCCAAAATTTGTAATCGCGTAAGCGATTGGTGCCTTGAACGCGGACAACATGGTCAGCGGCAGCACGAGCTGGTATGCCATCACTAGCAGTTCGGTGGGTTGGTGTGGGTTCGGTGCTGCCCATGGTGTGCCTGCACCGTACAAAAATTAATTTTCTCGTGCTTGAACTGGGGTAGCTGCACTCTGAAGCATCAAAAATTGTCAATATCTAATATCTGCTAAAAACTTTAGAAAAAAAAATATGGGCCTCCCTAATGTTCCTCTTTGCTAAACCATCGAGCACTGGTGTTCGGCTCAGGTCCCTACTCTACCCACCCTTCCTTGTGGACCATTGGGACAATTTATACGGTCCACCCTAATTCGATAGCAGCTCTACATAGGACCTACCTGACGAATGCTTTAAGCAATCATTATTTTATTTTTTCTTCTCTATTCCTTTTTTTTAAATAAAAAGAATAAGTTTTCTTTTAATATTCTGTTTTAATTTGTTTTTTTTTCAATCAATAAAAAAAACATAATTTATAAGTCACAACAGAAATTTGTTTACATTTTTGATTTAGCCAAGGCATTTTTTTGTGGTTTTAATTTAAATCTAATAGAATATTGAATTCAAGTTTTAATCAAATTTGTTTTAGTTATAACCTGAAAAAAACTCAACTAAAATTTCAATATCATTTTTTTTTTTTTTTGTCTTATTTACTGCAATTCAATTCTCACTTAAATTTTAGTGAAATTCAATCCTTGTTTTTTTTTTATATATTTATTTAACTCTAGTTTACCTTATGATATTGAAATTTTATTTTTAAGTTTTTATTTGTATTTATTTTTTTCTTTCTTATATATACTTTTGAATACGTAAATACAAATAATTTTCTTTGTGCAGCTCACTGTCTCAGGGATTAGTTCATGTTGTTGTAAGCTGTTAGTTAATATGTTAATGTTGTTGTTGATTCTATTGTGGTTGTTAAAGTTGTTTGGTGTTTAAAGTTGTAGCTGATGTTTGCGTTAGAATTGATGTTTTTAATGTTGTTATTGTTGTTGTTTAAGTTGTGTTGTAGCTGACATGTGTCTTGTTAAAAATGGTGTTTCTCTATTTGTTGTTTGGTGTCCAAACGTTTATGTTATTTTAGTTTTTGCATGGTTGCTTTTGCTTTTTATGTATTTCATTATTAACACATATTTAGTTTAGATCTTATTGTATATTTTAATTTTTCTAAATTGACACTAACTCGGTATGTTCAATTTCTTTCTTTTTCTTGTCAAAAAACACTTTTTCTCATTTAGTTTTTTCTTATATCACTTTAGAAGTAATCCATTTTAGTTTATGTCTCCCTCACTGTTGTATTTTACTGTCACATTTTTTTTTTTTTTTTTTTTTGTAAATGTCATTGTTGAATGTCATAATCATTATGTCTTAGGTCACTTTTGAAGTTATTTCTTTCCTTTTATGTCTAGGTTTCTCTTTCACTATTGTAGTTTTTTTTTCTGTCACACTTTTTGCATCTGTTTGTGGGGTTTGTATATATGTGTGTAGTGTGGAGCGCTAGCACTTCCGCGAACACGTTTTAGGTAGGGTTATATAAGGTTAAGTTTAGTAGGTTATGTTTTATGTATGTTTTTTCTTTGTTTTCATGTATTTCTGTGCGGAGCGCTGGCGTTTCCGCGAACACATTATAACTTCTATATTTATCTTTTCTCTCTTTTATCCTTAGAAAATTTTTGTTTTTTTACACAATTTATTTTTAGGTAAGACCTACCACTAATATAATTCAAACAAAAAAATTTTATTTATTATTTTTTTTAGATTTTTCTTCGATTGGACAAATTTTTCTTTTTTTTTTATATCGCTCCGTGAATTTATTTTTCCGTTTTCTATTTTTCACAAGATTTCTATTTATGTAAAAAAAAATTGAACGAACGAGAAAAATCCGAGTTTTGCTTCTTGCCTTAAATTCTTTGACCGCCCGCTTTCCTCATCAAAAATCAACTGCGCGTTCTTTCGATCCAACGAAATGGCTCCCGAAATTTCGGAATCACGCGTTATCCCGCCATTTCTTGTTGAACCGAACGCACGTACGCAAATTTCGAATGAAAGACCAAAAATGTCAGATTGACATTTCTGGTATGGCTTTCGCATTTCAATGCCAGTATACATTAGATGCCACTCTGCCGCTACAAAACACTCTGCGGTTACAAAAACTGAAGACACTACTTTCTAATATCCTTCGCGTGAAAAATGCCAAGTCGTTTATTGTTCATGTCTGCTAGCTCATAATAAGCCGTACCCATTCTCTTAATCACCTGAGCCTTTTCGAAAACATTTGCCAATTTTGCATTAAAGTGATCGGAAGCTTTGCTTTGAGCAAAACTCCTACGATACACGATTTGACCAACTTCGAAACGAACTGGACGTGAGCGCATATTATAATTTTTAGCATTAGTATCATATGCCTTTTTCAAATTCTCTCGCACCTTTTCGCGAATCTACTCAGGCTTTTCTTCGTGTTTGATGTCAGCGGTCGGATCTTCAATAAGTTTTAGTTTTCGCAAAACTTCAAAAGAAGTTGCGTGGCAGATCATATTTTGACCGAAAACGACAAAGTATGGAGAAAAACCAGAGGACGAGTGCACTGAGCTTCTGAGAGCAATGCTAATAGCAAATAATTTTTCATCCCAATCTTTTTGATTTGGGTTAATGTAAGCTCTAACAGCAGCGATGACTGAACGATTGACTCGTTCAACGGCATTAGATTGCGGAGAATAGTTGGCAGTATAATTATGCGTCACACCATATTTCTTTTAAAGGTCCTTGAAAAGTTTAGATCTGAATTGAACACCATTGTCAGAGGTGATGACTTCAGGAACACCAAAAATGGCAAAAATTCGCTTTTCAAGAAAATCAACAATTTTGTTGGCAGTGAAACTTCTGATTGGCTCTAAGAAATTAAACTTGGAAAGATGGTCGAGGACAATCACCATACCCACGTTTCCTGATCGTGATCTTGAATATGGTCCAAGAAGGTCTACGTAGAGTTTTTGAAAAATTCGGACAGACGTAGCCAGCTTACCCATAGGAGGACGAAGTATGTGATTCGGGGCTTTTGTTTGTTTGCAGATTTCGCAAGATAGAACGTGATCTCGCACTTGTTTGGACATGCGTGGCCAGAAATAAAAAGTTTTAAGTTTAGTTAAAGTTTTACCGACTCCACCATGAGAACTCATCGGATGGTCATGTGCTCCTAGAATAAGATCTTGTCTCATTTCCAAAGGAACCCATACCTTCCATGATTGCTCTTCCTGAGCGGGATCACCGCTAGCAAATTCGCAACGCTTATATATTATACCATCTATAACTTATATATCTGGTTGCTTACTTGGCTCTTTCTGAAATTCCTCAATCATCTTTAAATAACATTCGGTTTTAAAAAATTCCGAATTAAAATCAATTTCGAAAAATTGGTCTGTTTCTGACGCAATCAGAGACGAAATGTGGAGGATTTCCTGAGAATCAGTTCTCGATAAGGTATCAGGAACCACGTTTTGGCTGCCTTTCCGATGAAGAATGGTAAATTTGAAGCCCTGCAACTTCAGTGCCCAGCGCGCAAGTCTGCCATGCAAATTGGTTTGGCTCATAAGCCATTTTAACGAAGCATGATCGGTTATAACTTCGAATTCATGTCTTTCGACATAAGCTCGAAATTTTTTTTATGGCCATAACCGCCGCAAGACATTCTTGTTCGGAAACAGTATAGTTTCTTTGCGCTTGGTTGAACTTATGGGACATGTATGCAATGGGAACTTCATCACCTTCGTCGGTACGTTGTGCCAAAACCGCTCCAACGCCAAATTGACTAGCGTCACATTGAATAGAAAGTGGACGAGAAAAATCAGGACTGTGTAGCACTGGTGCACTACTTAAACTATTTTTGAGTGAGTCGAAAGCAGCAATTGCGTCTTCGGTCCAAACAAATTTACAAGCCTTTTGTAACATATTTGTCAAAGGGGTAGAAATTGAAGCATAATTTTGCACAAATCTTCGGTACCATCCACAGACACCTAGAAGCGACGAAGTTGTCTAACTGTTTTTGGACGAGGAAATTCTTTTATCGCTTTTACTTTGTCCGGATCGGTACTTATTGTTCCATGTCCAATGACATGACCAAGGTAGTGAATTTGTTTGAGCAAAAATTTGCTTTTCTCTATATTAATTGTAAGGCCAGCACGTTTAATGCAAAAGGCTACTTCTTGCAGAAGCGAAATATGGTCATCGAAAGTTTCGGTTATTAACAACAAGTCCTCTAAGTATACAAATACTTTAGTTCGCAAATGGGCAGGAATTACCCCATGAGACGGGTCATGGTCTGCGGTGCATTACATAAGCCAAATGGCATTGTAACAAATTGATATAGAGGTCGGTTGGGGACAGTGAAGGCTGTCTTATCCCTTGACGCTTCATCCAACGGAATTTGCCAGAAGCATCCTTCAGGTCTAAGCTTGAAATAAACTGTGCCTTCGGGAGCCTGCTGAGAATTAGCAGGTTAGTTTCAACGAAACCCAATGCAAAATGATTTGTTCCGTCCGCAGTTTTAAGGTTAGTCTTAACTTTGTGCCAAGGGAGTTGGTTATTTTCTAAAAATAGCTAAATTGTTGGCTAAACAATAACAGAGGAACCAGTATCGACTAGTCCTTCAATTTTTTCATTAAAAATTAAAATTTGAGCATAGGGACGTAAATCATCTTTAGGTTTATCCGAAACCACTGACGAACAAATAAATTTTTTCTTCGCCTTTAAATTTTTCCAAAATTTTCTCAATCTTAGAATAGAACGTTTCTTATGCGTTGACCCCGGCGAAACAATGACTTCATCAGAAAAAATTCGCTTACGGGCGGCTTTATATTCCTGCCAACGAATGTGCAGAGGTTTAAATTGCCGAATAGGTAAAACTGTAGGAGGCAGTTTAATTGTAGGTTTATTTTCAAATTTCAAAATAGGATTGACTGGTTTCAAAATAAATGTTTTGGTTTGGCATGCCGCATCACTTTTTAAGGTGGTGGTGGTGCGGTTGGCAACTCTAAAAAATGGTTATTCGGGAGATCTTCTGTATGAATGCTTACTTCCGATACGTTGCGTGCAGCTTGGAAGTTTCTGGTCGACCTGCCGTACTCTTCATCCAACAATTCGCGTTTTTGAACAAATGTTCGAAGCTGTCTAATGTTTTCTATGGAGACATAGAGAAGACTGCGTCTAACGTCGAGACGTAAGTTTCGTTGAATGATTTCCAACAAAGTTGCTGGTTCAAGAGGACGTTGCAATTTATCGCAGAGCTGAAGAACAGATTCATAAAATTCATCGAATTTTTCATCATATTTTTGTTTTGCTTTGACGAATCAAATCCATTATGTCTAAATCTGTTCTCCGATCTCGAAATTGACCACGAAGTTCTGTGCACAGAGTTTCCCAATCTATTTGAGTCACACTGCGGTGATAGCGCCAAAACCATTCGAACGCTTTCCCTGCAAACAAAATGTGTGCATGATTGCACAAGGCTTCAAAATCACCTCGCAAACTTTGAACGGTCAGAGAATGTACTCGGTAAATAAATTTATCGACGGACAAAGCGTCTTCTTTGCCACTAAAAGTGACTTTCCAATTGGAAATAAGATTTGAGACTTTCTCTGAAGCCATAAAAGGTGGAACTGACCTATAGTGAGTTGAAGTGCCTTGAGCAAAATTGCTGTGGGTTGCTTGTTGGTGATTGTTTTGATGAAAAACAGGCGGAGGAGGAAGCTGTGGGTTATATTGTGGAAGTCCAACTGAAAATGGACAATTGTTTATCACATTTCTAGGAGCCTGGTGTATGTCAGAAGAACGACTAAAAGTCACAGGTGGATTTGGATCTCGATTCAGATCAGGAGGTGCATTACTGACTAAGTTTAAGTTCATTTTAGCCAGTTGAGCTTTCACAGCTTCGTCAATCAACTTTTGCAACTGTGCGTCTGAAAACTGAGATACATTAGTTTGCGCACTTGCGTGATTGGACAAGTCTGTGGATAATGGAAGCACTCCTGACATGTTGAGATTATGTGCAGGTGTCACTGAAATATTTTGATCCATTAAGTTTTTGTATCTTCGGGTTACTGGACGACTATTTTTAGAGATCGTACCTGTGTGTGTAGTAGCTGGTGTTATTGAAAAAGACTCCAATCCCAAATTAGGAATGGGCTTGTATGGCTTAACTTTTTTCGTACTGCACAACGCCTGACAGAAAGGGCAGTTGCGAGTCTCCTGCAACCAATTGGAATGCATTCCGAATGGAAAATATGGAAGCAGGGAGTTATACTAAAATTTTCACCATCTAGCATTTGTTGCTTGCACGCCACACAGGGATTGTCAGGGATTTCACCCAGAATGGACAAATTCTCATTGCTACGATGCAGAGGCATTTTTCACGTAAAACTCAAAAACCGAATCCGCGACCGAGATGTAAAGGTATCGAAAAACCGAAAGTTAAAATTTTGTAATAAAAAAAAATATGGCCGAAAGTTAAATTTAGGAATACCCCGTGGAATTACCACTAAATTACCTTATATCCAATTTTAATTAATTATTTCTTTAAACTTTTAGCAAAAATCTACATTTGTGAAAAAAAAAAGTTTTTCCAAATGTCAAATCCTTATCGTTTTAAATTTTTAAATTTTTAGCATAGCTACATTATGCCAAAAAATTTTAAAATGTATTATCAAAAACAAATTTTTCAAAAAAAACTTACATTTTCGTTATAAATTGTGTTGAATTTCTCGAAAAAAAATTCAAATTTCTGTATAAATTTTTATAAAAAAAAACTCTGCTGACAAATTTCTCAAATTTATTGAAAATTTAATTTATTCTTTTGTTTTTTTTTCTCAAAAACAAAATGTTCTTTACGAAAAGTTTAATTGTTAATGACAGCTTGGTCCTATGAAGAACTTTTTTCAAATTTTCATTATTAATTGTTTGGTCAGCCACGAAGAAAAATTCAGGGAGGAAGAATCTGAATCTACAAAATTTAAATCTCCTTTCACACATGAAATTGAAGTACAACAGATTCAAGTCTCAGTAAAGCGGTCGAAAAGCGCAGTGAAATGTAACTTAATCGCAAAATCCAGCAGTTTACCTTGACTTGCAGCCGCAATTCGCATTCAAGCTAAAAGAGTGTACCAAAATAGCAAAATCTAAAAAGTCAAAATTGAAAGTTACTTTATTTAAAAAAATTATGCAAAAAAAATTTAGTCTTCCATTACAGGGTAATTTTCACAAAAAGGAATAAATAGGTTCAAAAGCATCTGAGCAGATCAGAACAGAATCCTCCCGTACTGATAAATCCAGCTTCAGGCTTTGAGTATTAAATTCTTTAATTTAAAATTCAAATGAGGACAAAAAAAAATTTCCTGTAACAGGTTAAGTTAAATAAAAATTTTCAAAAATCCAGAGCTCAGCGAGGGTATATCGGATGGAACCGAATGAAATTGAAGGCAAAATACTAAAAAAATTTTTAAGGGACCTAAACATCCTAACCAACAGTTTTCTTTTAGCCTCCAGTAACAAACGGCCCCACGTTGGGCGCCAAAATTTGTAATCGCGTAAGCGATTGGTGCCTTGAACGCGGACAACATGGTCAGCGGCAGCACGAGCTGGTATGCCATCACTAGCAGTTCGGTGGGTTGGTGTGGGTTCGGTGCTGCTTATGTACAAAAATAAATTTTCTCGTGCTTGAACTGGGGTAGCTGCACTCTGAAGCATCAAAAATTGTCAATATCTAATATCAGCTAAAAAACTTCAGAAAAAAAAATATGGGCCTCCCTAATGTTCCTCTTTGCTAAACCATCGAGCACTGGTGTTCGGCTCGGGTCCCTACTCTACCCACCCTACCTTGTGGACTAAAGGTCTGCACTGTTACTAAAAATTTATTGGTTTCAATAAGCATTCAGTTTTCTGTTACCATCATTGCATTTATACATTTCTTGTAAGTACCATAGCGTATAGTAAGAAAAAGATAAATAAACATCATGTATGCAAGCGCATAACAAAACAGAAGGTAACATAATTCAACTGAATGAAGTGCTCTATCGGTTTTATGTATTGGATAAAAGAGAGGGAGCGAGAGAATTCATTTGTACACGATGGCGTTGCCAGAAGATGGAAATAGTACAAGTACAAATATTTTATTTATTTATCTGAAAACTGAAATAAAACGCAATGTCCAGTAAATATTGTAATTTTTCAACATTGTTGTTACATCAAATTCGTGTTTTAGATCTGTTCAAAACACTTTTTGGTAACTTTATCTTTAGAATGATGTAGAAAAATTATTATAACTACGGCAAAATATTTACATTTACAAAATTCAAAGTTTTTTTTTTTGGTATAATTTATTAAACGTTAAATCAAAAAAGTTTATTTCAGTCCATATAAAATTAAATAAAAAGAATAGATAAATAAATATAATTCATAAATAAATAAATAACAGAGATGCGTACATATATTTATATTGATATAAAACTATCTCGTCTTGATTTTCTACTTCCTCGAGTAAATACTCCTCTGTTAAGTTAGTGTTAAGAAACATAATTTTATTAACAGATGTAGGGCCAAGTGAACTGCGCTTTTCGCATATTAAATTTTTCGCTTTGGAAAATGTTCTTTCTGAAGCGGCACTACTAGCAGGAGTTGCTAAAATTTTGCAACTCAACCTGTATAAATATTTAAATTCTGTGCGATGTACGTGCCACCAATCTAAAACATTGAAGTCACTTTCAAGTTTCACATCAGTATTTTCATACTTTTGAATCTCATTATTAATTTTGGCTTCGACAGTTAAGTACTCAGTACGTTCGACAAATCCGCTATATAGCTCTGAAGTAACAAATGATATGTTTGATGAAGATGATGGTACTTCTTCAGTTAAGTCAGAAAAACTTTTCATTATGTGTCGACATTCCTGCAGCACCTGAGCTCTTTCGACATCTGTAAACTGACTTAGTTTATTAGCTGGAGGAAACAAGAATATCGCAATCTTGTGAAAAATTGTCAAATTATCCAAAACCACGAACTCTAATAAGAAATTAAGTTGCTCTTTTAATTGTTTGATTTCATCAATATCACAAGCATTAATTGTACAAATTCTACGCAGTTTATAGATATGCACAATTGCTAAGTCTATAGTGGAGTTATTTTCGGCTTCTAAAGTTTTTGAGCTTATTTCAACATTTTCTAAAAATTTAACAAGTGCTGAAATTTTACTTAAGCTAATATCGTTAATTCTATGTAGCTCATTTTTTTCCTGCAATATTTTTGTGATTTCCGTCCAATTTTTTTCAATGGATTCAAATAAATAAAATACAGTATTCCACCGCGTAGTTGAAAAACTTTTCAATGTTGTTGGAAGATTTGCGTTAGTACCCGATTTTTTAAAGTACTTCACAAGATTTGTGCATTTGTTGCAGAGTTCCCATATATCGGGAATAATTTTTAAGGACTTTTCCAACACATTATGAAGCAAATGACAAACACAATTAATGCGGTTATATTCTTTAAATGCTGAAATCATATTAGCTCCTCTGTCAGTCACTACAATTGCATTATTAAGATTTAAGTTGAAACCTAGTAATATACTCTGAACCTTAGCAAGAATTCTATCACCTGAAAGTAAAAACAAAATAAAACTAATTTTTTTCCAATATTCTTATGGGTCGTAGCTTTTACCAGTACAAGATTCAGACCCCATTGATTTCATACCAAGAAACTTTTTGATCAATTTTCCATCTTTAATATAATGAATTGTTAGTGACAAATACGAAGTTTTTGAAAAATTTTCGGTCCAAAGGTCTGATGTCAGACCAAACCCGAAACTTTTGATTTCTTTGAGCTCCGCATTAACGACGTCAAATCAGCGCTGATATAAGCGATCAATGTTTCTAGAAATTGTTACTGGATGAGGTAATAATTTTTTAATATCAGCAGTGTGCCCATATTTAGCTCCACATTCTAATAAAAATTGAGAATATTTTATGAGGCCTGGATCTTCAATCATTTTGAAGGGCCTGCAACTCTGAACAGTCCATTGAGTGACAATGCCCATCAAAACTTTTTTAGTACCAATACCAAAATCAGTCCGCGATGATAATTCTCCAGCGGAATTAGTTATAAGAAAGCATTTGTGTTTCTTTAGGTTTGAAGTACTGTTACTGCCAAGTTTGAAAATATTGCAACACTCCTTACATGCTATCAAACTAGGTATTTCTTCCCCAACTGCATTCATAATTTTTCCAAATACGTCCCATACCTTGCTTTTTCCTTTTTTCAAATTTATTTTGAACTCGCCGCTAAGTATTTTTGCCTTTATTGTCGAATGTTCAATTTCAACAAAACTGGCACCAGGAGCATTATTCATCTAAAGGACGACAATCCCAAAAATAAAAGTTTTGATAATTATTTAACAAAATATTACATAAAGATTTATGTACATAGATTTTTGATATGCATATGTTACTATGTATACACAAAATGCTTAAGTTTCACAAGGAAACAATTTATGAATTAATTTATAAATCACTATTAAAATCAAGCCCCACTGTAGTACTAATCATATTTTAAAAATATTTATCCACGCTATTATAATACCAAATTAAAAAACAAATAAATTTATTTTGTTCCAATTGAAACAAGTGGCAACTTTGCCAACAATATGAAAAGTTATAAAAATGGAAAAGCAAATAAAACATGTTCACTATAATTATTATAATAATATTTCACTTTATGTACACACAATTCTTACATGGCTCATATTTGATTTCAAAAACTACTTTTGTTATATGTGTAAATCTAATGATAAAAACATGCACATCACTCGCCTACGCACACAAAAAAATAACTGATCAATGATCATTATTTATCATTATTATTCATTATTGCATAGTAAAAAGCATCAAATGCGCAGTAGCAGAAGTATCAGTTTACGCGCAGTAAACGTACGTGCTATAACATGATACATTTATGTACGTACAGTTTGTTACAAGTAAGAAGAGAATATTATAATGATGGTAACAGTAACACAAACAAACGATATGTATACTTATTGAGAGCAATAAAATTGCCTTCGGCAACAGCTTCGTAGGTTAATGATTATATTGATGCAGGCCTTTATTGTGGACCATTGGGACAATTTATACGGTCCACCCTAATTCGATAGCAGCTCAACATAGGACCTACCTGACGAATGCTTTAAGCCATCATTATTTTATTTTTTTCTTCTCTATTCCTTTTTTTTAAATAAAAAGAATAAGTTTTCTTTTACTATTCTGTTTTAATTTGTTCTTTTTTTCAATCAATAAAAAAAACATAATTTATAAGTCACAACAGAAATTTGTTTACATTTTTGATTTAGCCAAGGCATTTTTTTGTGGTTTTAATTTAAATCTAATAGAATACAGTAGGTAACGGATATAAGCACAATTCATATAAGAAAGGAACGCTATAAGAAACATTTTCGAAAGCACCACGTTTTTTCCCAATGTTTTGAGGTAAAAAACAATCTATATAAGAAACTTCTTATAAGAAAAAAACGCATAAAAGAAAGCTTTTTCCAAGCACCAATATGAAAAATCTTAAGAAAAAAATAACGCTTATAAGAGATTTTTTCAAATCGTAATTTTCGTTCTTTAGCCAAAATTGAAAATACGCGCCTTCTTTATGTCATCATTCTTCGATCAAAATTGATCGAACAAGTGTAACGATTGCAGTTGCTGAACGCACTTATTACTCACTGCTGAGATTTGTGCGACTCGGATATAAGAAATAAAGTTTCTTATATCAGTAGTACGTATATAGGAAATTTTTTTCTTATATACGTGGTACTTCTATAAGAAAAAACTGATATAAGAATGAAATTTCCGGGATTTTTTGACTTTCTTATATCCGTTACCTACTGTATTGAATTCAAGTTTTAATCAAATTTGTTTTAGTTATAACCTGAAGAAAACTCAACTAAAATTTCAATATCATTTTTTTTTTGTCTTATTTACTGCAATTCAATTCTCACTTAAATTTTAGTGAAATTCAATCCTTGTTTTTTTTTATATATACTTATTTAACTCTAGTTTACCTTATGATATTGAAATTTTATTTTTAAGTTTTTATTTATATTTATTTTTTTCTTTTTTATATATACTTTTGAATACGTAAATACAAATAATTTTCTTTGTGCATCTCACTGTCTCAGGGATTAGTCCATGTTGTTGTAAGCTGTTAGTTAATATGTTAATGTTGTTGTTGATTCTATTGTGGTTGTTAAAGTTGTTTGGTGTTTAAAGTTGTAGCTGATGTTTGCGTTAGAGTTGATGTTTTTAATGTTGTTATTGTTGTTGTTTAAGTTGTGTTGTAGCTGACGTGTGTCTTGTTAAAAATGGTGTTTCTCTATTTGTGGTTTGGTGTCCAAACGTTTATGTTATTTTAGTTTTTGCATGGTTGCTTTTGCTTTTTATGTATTTCGTTATTAACACATATTTAGTTTAGATCTTATTGTATATTTTAATTTTTCTAAATTGACACTAACTCGGTATGTTCAATTTCTTTCTTTTTCTTGTCAAAAAACACTTTTTCTCATTTAGTATTTTCTTATATCACTTTAGAAGTAATCCATTTTAGTTTATGTCTAGGATTCTCTCTCACTGTTGTATTTTACTGTCACATTTTTTTTTTTTGTAAATGTCTTTGTTGAATGTCATAATCATTATGTCTTAGGTCACTTTTGAAGTTATTTCTTTCCTTTTATGTCTAGGTTTCTCTTTCACTACTGTAGTTTTTTTTTCTGTCACACTTTTTGCATCTGTTTGTGGGGTTTGTATATATGTGTGTAGTGTGGAGCGCTAGCACTTCCGCGAACACGTTTTAGGTAGGGTTATATAAGGTTAAGTTTAGTAGGTTATGTTTTATGTATGTTTTTTTCTTTGTTTTCATGTATTTCTGTGCGGAGCGCTGGCGTTTCCGCGAACACATTATAACTTCTATATTTATCTTTTCTCTCTTTTATCCTTAGAAAATTTTTGTTTTTTTACACAATTTATTTTTAGGTAAGACCTACCACTAATATAATTCAAACAAAAAAATTTTATTTATTATTTTTTTTAAATTTTTCTTCGATTGGACAAATTTTTCTTTTTTTTTTATATCGCTCCGTGAATTTATTTTTCCGTTTTCTATTTTTCACAAGATTTCTATTTATGTAAAAAAAAATTGAACGAACGAGAAAAATCCGCGTTTTGCTTCTTGCCTTAAATTCTTTGACCGCCCGCTTTCCTCATCAAAAATCAACTGCGCGTTCTTTCGATCCAACGAAATGGCTCCCGAAATTTCGGAATCACGCGTTATCCCGCCATTTCTTGTTGAACCGAACGCACGTACGCAAATTTCGAATGAAAGACCAAAAATGTCAGATTGACATTTCTGGTATGGCTTTCGCATTTCAATGCCAGTATACATTAGATGCCACTCTGCCGCTACAAAACACTCTGCGGTTACAAAAACTGAAGACACTACTTTCTAATATCCTTCGCGTGAAAAATGCCAAGTCGTTTATTGTTCATGTCTGCTAGCTCATAATAAGCCGTACCCGTTCTCTTAATCACCTGAGCCTTTTCGAAAACATTTGCCAATTTTGCATTAAAGTGATCGGAAGCTTTGCTTTGAGCAAAACTCCTACGATACACGATTTGACCAACTTCGAAACGAACTGGACGTGAGCGCATATTATAATTTTTAGCATTAGTATCATATGCCTTTTTCAAATTCTCTCGCACCTTTTCGCGAATCTACTCAGGCTTTTCTTCGTGTTTGATGTCAGCGGTCGGATCTTCAATAAGTTTTAGTTTTCGCAAAACTTCAAAAGAAGTTGCGTGGCAGATCATATTTTGACCGAAAACGACAAAGTATGGAGAAAAACCAGAGGACGAGTGCACTGAGCTTCTGAGAGCAATGCTAATAGCAAATAATTTTTCATCCCAATCTTTTTGATTTGGGTTAATGTAAGCTCTAACAGCAGCGATGACTGAACGATTGACTCGTTCAACGGCATTAGATTGCGGAGAATAGTTGGCAGTATAATTATGCGTCACACCATATTTCTTTTAAAGGTCCTTGAAAAGTTTAGATTTGAATTGAACACCATTGTCAGAGGTGATGACTTCAGGAACACCAAAAATGGCAAAAATTCGCTTTTCAAGAAAATCAACAATTTTGTTGGCAGTGAAACTTCTGATTGGCTCTAAGAAATTAAACTTGGAAAGATGGTCGAGGACAATCACCATACCCACGTTTCCTGATCGTGATCTTGAATATGGTCCAAGAAGGTCTACGTAGAGTTTTTGAAAAATTCGGACAGACGTAGCCAGCTTACCCATAGGAGGACGAAGTATGTGATTCGGGGCTTTTGTTTGTTTGCAGATTTCGCAAGATAGAACGTGATCTCGCACTTGTTTGGACATGCGTGGCCAGAAATAAAAAGTTTTAAGTTTAGTTAAAGTTTTACCGACTCCACCATGAGAACTCATCGGATGGTCATGTGCTCCTAGAATAAGATCTTGTCTCATTTCCAAAGGAACCCATACCTTCCATGATTGCTCTTCCTGAGCGGGATCACCGCTAGCAAATTCGCAACGCTTATATATTATACCATCTATAACTTATATATCTGGTTGCTTACTTGGCTCTTTCTGAAATTCCTCAATCATCTTTAAATAACATTCGGTTTTAAAAAATTCCGAATCAAAATCAATTTCGAAAAATTGGTCTGTTTCTGACGCAATCAGAGACGAAATGTGGAGGATTTCCTGAGAATCAGTTCTCGATAAGGTATCAGGAACCACGTTTTGGCTGCCTTTCCGATGAAGAATGGTAAATTTGAAGCCCTGCAACTTCAGTGCCCAGCGCGCAAGTCTGCCATGCAAATTGGTTTGGCTCATAAGCCATTTTAACGAAGCATGATCGGTTATAACTTCGAATTCATGTCTTTCGACATAAGCTCGAAATTTTTTTTATGGCCATAACCGCCGCAAGACATTCTTGTTCGGAAACAGTATAGTTTCTTTGCGCTTGGTTGAACTTATGGGACATGTATGCAATGGGAACTTCATCACCTTCGTCGGTACGTTGTGCCAAAACCGCTCCAACGCCAAATTGACTAGCGTCACATTGAATAGAAAGTGGACGAGAAAAATCAGGACTGTGTAGCACTGGTGCACTACTTAAACTATTTTTGAGTGAGTCGAAAGCAGCAATTGCGTCTTCGGTCCAAACAAATTTACAAGCCTTTTGTAACATATTTGTCAAAGGGGTAGAAATTGAAGCATAATTTTGCACAAATCTTCGGTACCATCCACAGACACCTAGAAGCGACGAAGTTGTCTAACTGTTTTTGGACGAGGAAATTCTTTTATCGCTTAAACTTTGTCCGGATCGGTACTTATTGTTCCATGTCCAATGACATGACCAAGGTAGTGAATTTGTTTGAGCAAAAATTTGCTTTTCTCTATATTAATTGTAAGGCCAGCACTTTTAATGCAAAAGGCTACTTCTTGCAGAAGCGAAATATGGTCATCGAAAGTTTCGGTTATTAACAACAAATCGTCTAAGTATACAAATACTTTAGTTCGCAAATGGGCAGGAATTACCTTGTCCATGAGACGGGTCATGGTCTGCGGCGCATTACATAAGCCAAATGGCATTGTAACAAATTGATATAGAGGTCGGTTGGGGACAGTGAAGGCTGTCTTATCCCTTGACGCTTCATCCAACGGAATTTGCCAGAAGCATCCTTCAGGTCTAAGCTTGAAATAAACTGTGCCTTCGGGAGCCTGCTGAGAATTAGCAGGTTAGTTTCAACGAAACCCAATGCAAAATGATTTGTTCCGTCCGCAGTTTTAAGGTTAGTCTTAACTTTGTGCCAAGGGAGTTGGTTATTTTCTAAAAATAGCTAAATTGTTGGCTAAACAATAACAGAGGAACCAGTATCGACTAGTCCTTCAATTTTTTCATTAAAAATTAAAATTTGAGCATAGGGACGTAAATCATCTTTAGGTTTATCCGAAACCACTGACGAACAAATAAATTTTTTCTTCGCCTTTAAATTTTTCCAAAATTTTCTCAATCTTAAAGTAGAACGTTTCTTATGCGTTGACCCCGGCGAAACAATGACTTCATCAGAAAAAATTCGCTTACGGGCGGCTTTATATTCCTGCCAACGAATGTGCAGAGGTTTAAATTGCCGAATAGGTAAAACTGTAGGAGGCAGTTTAATTGTAGGTTTATTTTCAAATTTCAAAATAGGATTGACTGGTTTCAAAATAAATGTTGTGGTTTGGCATGCCGCATCACTTTTTAAGGTGGTGGTGGTGCGGTTGGCAACTTTAAAAAATGGTTATTCGGGAGATCTTCTGTATGAATGCTTACTTCCGATACGTTGCGTGCAGCTTGGAAGTTTCTGGTCGACCTGCCGTACTCTTCATCCAACAATTCGCGTTTTCGAACAAATGTTCGAAGCTGTCTAATGTTTTCTATGGAGACATAGAGAAGACTGCGTCTAACGTCGAGACGTAAGTTTCGTTGAATGAATTCCAACAAAGTTGCTGGTTCAAGAGGACGTTGCAATTTATCGCAGAGCTGAAGAACAGATTCATAAAATTCATCGAATTTTTCATCATATTTTTCTTTCCTTTGACGAATCAAATCCATTATGTCTAAATCTGTTCTCAGTGCACAGAGTTTCCCAATCTATTTGAGTCACACTGCGGTGATAGCGCCAAAACCATTCCAACGCTTTCCCAGCAAACAAAATGTGTGCATGATTGCACAAGGCTTCAAAATCACCTCGCAAACTTTGAACGGTCAGAGAATGTACTCGGTAAATAAATTTATCGACGGACAAAGCGTCTTCTTTGCCACTAAAAGTGACTTTCCAATTGGAAATAAGATTTGAGACTTTCTCTGAAGCCATAAAAGGTGGAACTGACCTATAGTGAGTTGAAGTGCCTTGAGCAAAATTGCTGTGGGTTGCTTGTTGGTGATTGTTTTGATGAAAAACAGGCGGAGGAGGAAGCTGTGGGTTATATTGTGGAAGTCCAACTGAAAATGGACAATTGTTTATCACATTTCTAGGAGCCTGGTGTATGTCAGAAGAACGACTTAAAGTCACAGGTGGATTTGGATCTCGATTCAGATCAGGAGGTGCATTACTGACTGAGTTTAAGTTCATTTTAGCCAGTTGAGCTTTCACAGCTTCGTCAATCAACTTTTGCAACTGTGCGTCTGAAAACTGAGATACATTAGTTTGCGCACTTGCGTGATTGGACAAGTCTGTGGATAATGGAAGCACTCCTGACATGTTGAGATTATGTGCAGGTGTCACTGAAATATTTTGATCCATTAAGTTTTTGTAACTTCGGGTTACTGGACGACTATTTTTAGATATCGTACCTGTGTGTGTAGTAGCTGGTGTTATTGAAAAAGACTCCAATCCCAAATTAGGAATGGGCTTGTATGGCTTAACTTTTTTCGTACTGCACAACGCCTGACAGAAAGGGCAGTTGCGAGTCTCCTGCAACCAATTGGAAATGCATTCCGAATGGAAAATATGGAAGCAGGGAGTTATACTAAAATTTTCACCATCTAGTTGCTTGCACGCCACACAGGGATTGTCAGGGATTTCACCCAGAATGGACAAATTCTCATTGCTACGATGCAGAGGCATTTTTCACGTAAAACTCAAAAACCGAATCCGCGACCGAGATGTAAAGGTATCGAAAAACCGAAAGTTAAAATTTTGTAATAAAAAAAAATATGGCCGAAAGTTAAATTTAGGAATACCCCGTGGAATTACCACTAAATTACCATATATCCAATTTTAATTAATTAATTCTTTAAACTTTTAGCAAAAATCTACATTTGTGAAAAAAAAAAAGTTTTTCCAAATGTCAAATCCTTATCGTTTTAAATTTTTAAATTTTTAGCATAGCTACATTATGCCAAAAAATTTTAAAATGTATTATCAAAAACAAATTTTTCAAAAAAAACTTACATTTTCGTTATAAATTGTGTTGAATTTCTTGAAAAAAAATTCAAATTTCTGTATAAATTTTTATAAAAAAAAACTCTGCTGACAAATTTCTCAAATTTATTGAAAATTTAATTTATTCTTTTGTTTTTTTTCTCAAAAACAAAATGTTCTTTACGAAAAGTTTAATTGTTAATGACAGCTTGGTCCTATGTAGAACTTTTTTCAAATTTTCATTATTAATTGTTTGGTCAGCCACGAAGAAAAATTCAGGGAGGAAGAATCTGAATCTACAAAATTTAAATCTCCTTTCACACATGAAATTGAAGTACAACAGATTCAAGTCTCAGTAAAGCGGTCGAAAAGCGCAGTGAAATGCAACTTAATCGCAAAATCCAGCAGTTTACCTTGACTTGCAGCCGCAATTCGCATTCAAGCTAAAAGAGTGTACCAAAATAGCAAAATCTAAAAAGTCAAAATTGAAAGTTACTTTATTTAAAAAAATTTTGCAAAAAAAATTTAGTCTTCCATTACAGGGTAATTTTCACAAAAAGGAATAAATAGGTTCAAAAGCATCTGAGCAGATCAGAACGGAATCCTCCCGTACTGATAAATCCAGCTTCAGGCTTTGAGTATTAAATTCTTGAATTTAAAATTCAAATGAGGACAAAAAAAAATTTCCTGTAACAGGTGAAGTTAAATAAAAATTTTCAAAAATCCAGAGCTCAGCGAGGGTATATCGGATGGAACCGAATGAAATTGAAGGCAAAATACTAAAAAAATTTTTAAGGGACCTAAACATCCTAACCATAAGTTTTCTTTTAGCCTCCAGTAACAAACGGCCCCACGTTGGGCGCCAAAATTTGTAATCGCGTAAGCGATTGATGCCTTGAACGCGGACAACATGGTCAGCGGCAGCACGAGCTGGTATGCCATCACTAGCAGTTCGGTGGGTTGGTGTGGGTTCGGTGCTGCCCATGGTGTGCCTGCACCGTACAAAAATAAATTTTCTCGTGCTTGAACTGGGGTAGCTGCACTCTGAAGCATCAAAAATTGTCAATATCTAATATCTGCTAAAAAACTTTAGAAAAAAAAATATGGGCCTCCCTAATGTTCCTCTTTGCTAAACCATCGAGCACTGGTGTTCGGCTCGGGTCCCTACTCTACCCACCCTACCTTGTGGACCATTAGGACAATTTATACGGTCCACCCTAATTCGATAGCAGCTCTACATAGGACCTACCTGACGAATGCTTTAAGCCATCATTATTTTATTTTTTCTTCTCTATTCCTTTTTTTTAAATAAAAAGAATAAATTTTCTTTTAATATTCTGTTTTAATTTGTTTTTTTTTTCAATCAATAAAAAAAACATAATTTATAAGTCACAACAGAAATTTGTTTACATTTTTGATTTAGCCAAGGCATTTGTTTGTGGTTTTAATTTAAATCTAATAGAATATTGAATTCAAGTTTTAATCAAATTTGTTTTAGTTATAACCTGAAAAAAACTCAACTAAAATTTCAATATCATTTTTTTTTTTTTTTTGTCTTATTTACTGCAATTCAATTCTCACTTAAATTTGTTTTTTTTTATATATATTTATTTAACTCTAGTTTACCTTATGATATTGAAATTTTATTTTTAAGTTTTTATTTATATTTATTTTTTTCTTTCTTATATATACTTTTGAATACGTAAATACAAATAATTTTCTTTGTGCAGCTCACTGTCTCAGAGATTAGTCCATATTGTTGTAAGCTGTTAGTTAATATGTTAATGTTGTTGTTGATTCTATTGTGGTTGTTAAAGTTGTTTGGTGTTTAAAGTTGTAGCTGATGTTTGCGTTAGAGTTGATGTTTTTAATGTTGTTATTGTTGTTGTTTAAGTTGTGTTGTAGCTGACGTGTGTCTTGTTAAAAATGGTGTTTCTCTATTTGTGGTTTGGTGTCCAAACGTTTATGTTATTTTAGTTTTTGCATGGTTGCTTTTGCTTTTTATGTATTTCATTATTAACACATATTTAGTTTAGATCTTATTGTATATTTTAATTTTTCTAAATTGACACTAACTCGGTATGTTCAATTTCTTTCTTTTTCTTGTCAAAAAACACTTTTTCTCATTTAGTATTTTCTTATATCACTTTAGAAGTAATCCATTTTAGTTTATGTCTAGGATTCTCTCTCACTGTTGTATTTTACTGTCACATTTTTTTTTTTTTTTTTGTAAATGTCTTTGTTGAATGTCATAATCATTATGTCTTAGGTCACTTTTGAAGTTATTTCTTTCCTTTTATGTCTAGGTTTCTCTTTCACTATTGTAGTTTTTTTTCTGTCACACTTTTTGCATCTGTTTGTGGGGTTTGTATATATGTGTGTAGTGTGGAGCGCTAGCACTTCCGCGAACACGTTTTAGGTAGGGTTATATAAGGTTAAGTTTAGTAGGTTATGTTTAATGTATGTTTTTTCTTGGTTTTCATGTATTTCTGTGCGGAGCGCTGTCGCTTCCGCGAACACATTTTACTTCTATATTTATCTTTTCTCTCTTTTATCCTTTTTGTTTTACACAATTTATTTTTAGGTAAAACCTACCACTAATATAATTCAAACAAAAAAATTTTATTTATTATTTTTTTTAGATTTTTCTTCGATTGGGCAAATTTTTCTTTTTTTTTATATCTCTCCGTGAATTTATTTTTCCGTTTTCTATTTTTCACAAGATTTCTATTTATGTAAAAAAAAATTGAACGAACGAGAAAAATCCGCGTTTTGCTTCTTGCCTTAAATTCTTTGACCGCCCGCTTTCCTCATCAAAAATCAACTGCGCGTTCTTTCGATCCAACGAAATGGCTCCCGAAATTTCGGAATCAGGCGTTATTTCGCCATTTCTTGTTGAACCGAACGCACGAACGCAAATTTCGAATGAAAGACCAAAAATGTCAGATTGACATTTCTGGTATGGCTTTCGCATTCCAATGCCAGTATACATTAGATGCCACTCTGCCGTTACAAAACAGTTTTTCGTAATCTGCTGTGGTTGGTTACAAAAACTGAAGGCACTACTTTCTAATATCCTTCGCGTGAAAAATGCCAAGTCGTTTATTGTTCATGTCTGCTAGCTCATAATAAGCCGTACCCATTCTCTTAATCACCTGAGCCTTTTCGAAAACATTTGCCAATTTGGCATTAAAGTGATCGGAAGCTTTGCTTTGAGCAAAACTCCTACGATACACGATTTGACCAACTTCGAAACGAACTGGACGTGAGCGCATATTATAATTTTTAGCATTAGTATCATATGCCTTTTTCAAATTCTCTCGCACCTTTTCGCGAATCTACTCAGTTTTTTCTTCGTGTTTGATGTCAGCGGTCAGATCTTCAATAAGTTTTAGTTTTCGCAAAACTTCAAAAGAAGTTGCGTGGCAGATCATATTTTGACCGAAAACGACAAAGTATTAAGAAAAACCAGAGGACAAGTACACTGAGCTTCTGAGAGCAATGCTAATAGCAAATAATTTTTCATCCCAATCTTTTTGATTTGGGTAAATGTAAGCTCTAACAGCAGCGATGACTGAACGATTGACTCGTTCAACGGCATTAGATTGCGGAGAATAGTTGGCAGTATAATTATGCGTCACACCATATTTCTTTAAAAGGTCCTTGAAAAGTTTAGATCTGAATTGAACACCATTGTCAGAGGTGATGACTTCAGGAACACCAAAAATGGCAAAAATTCGCTTTTCAAGAAAATCAACAATTTTGTTGGCAGTGAAACTTCTGATTGGCTCTAAGAAATGAAACTTGGAAAGATGGTCGAGGACAATCACCATACCCACGTTTCCTGATCGTGATCTTGGATATGGTCCAAGAAGGTCTACGTAGAAATTTTGAAAAATTCGGACAGATGTAGCCAGCTTACCCATAGGAGGGCGAAGTATGTGATTCGGGGCTTTTGTTTGTTTGCAGATTTCGCAAGATAGAACGTGATCTCGCACTTGTTTGGACATGCGTGGCCAGAAATAAAAAGTTTTAAGTTTAGTTAAAGTTTTACCGACTCCACCATGAGAACTCATCGGATGGTCATGTGCTCCTAGAATAAGATCTTGACTCATTTCCAAAGGAACCCATACCTTCCATGATTGCTCTTCCTGAGCCGGATCACCGCTAGCAAATTCGCAACGCTTATATATTATACCATCTATAACTTGTATATCTGGTTGCTTACTTGGCTCTTCCTGAAATTCCTCAATCATCTTTAAATAATATTCGGTTTTAAAAAATTCCGAATTAAAATCAATTTCGAAAAATTGGTCTGTTTCTGACGCAATCAGAGACGAAATGTGGAGGATTTCCTGAGAATCAGTTCTCGATTAGGTATCAGGAACCACGTTTTGGCTGCCTTTCCGATGAAGAATGGTAAATTTGAAGCCCTGCAACTTCAGTGCCCAGCGCGCAAGTTTGCCATGCAAATTGGTTTGGCTCATAAGCCATTTTAACGAAGCATAATCGGTTATAACTTCGAATTCATGTCTTTCGACATAAGCTCGAAATTTTTTTTGTGGCCATAACCGCCGCAAGACATTCTTGTTCGGAAACAGTATAGTTTCTTTGCGCTTGATTGAACTTATGGGACATGTATGCAATGGGAACTTCATCACCTTCGTCGGCACGTTTTGCCAAAACCGCTCCAACGCCAAATTGACTAGCGTCACATTGAATAGAAAGTGGACGAGAAAAATCAGGACTGTGTAGCACTGGTACACTACTTAAACTATTTTTGAGTGAGTCGAAAGCAGCAATTGCGTCTTCGGTCCAAACAAATTTACAAGCCTTTTGTAACATATTTGTCAAAGGGGTAGAAATTGAAGCATAATTTTGCACAAATCTTCGGTACCATCCACAGACACCTAGAAGCGACGAAGTTGTCTAACTGTTTTTGGACGAGGAAATTCTTTTATCGCTTTTACTTTGTCCGGATCGGTACTTATTGTTCCATGTCCAATGACATGACCAAGGTAGTGAATTTGTTTGAGCAAAAATTTGCTTTTCTCTATATTAATTGTAAGGCCAGCACGTTTAATGCAAAAGGCTACTTCTTGCAGAAGCGAAATATGGTCATCGAAAGTTTCGGTTATTAACAACAAGTCCTCTAAGTATACAAATACTTGAGTTCGCAAATGGGCAGGAATTACCTTGTCCATGAGACGGGTCATGGTCTGCGGTGCATTACATAAGCCAAATGGCATTGTAACAAATTGATATAGAGGTCGGTTGGGGACAGTGAAGGCTGTCTTATCCCTTGACGCTTCATCCAACGGAATTTGCCAGAAGCATCCTTCAGGTCTAAGCTTGAAATAAACTGTGCCTTCGGGAGCCTGCTGAGAATTAGCAGGTTAGTTTCAACGAAACCCAATGCAAAATGATTTGTTCCGTCCGCAGTTTTAAGGTTAGTCTTAACTTTGTGCCAAGGGAGTTGGTTATTTTCTAAAAATTTTTTAGCTAAATTGTTGGCTAAACAACTAACAGAGGAACCAGTATCGACTAGTCCTTCAATTTTTTCATTAAAAATTAAAATTTGAGCATAGGGACGTAAATCATCTTTAGGTTTATCCGAAACCACTGACGAACAAATAAATTTTTTCTTCGCCTTTAAATTTTTCCAAAATTTTCTCAATCTTAAAGTAGAACGTTTCTTATGCGTTGACCCCGGCGAAACAATGACTTCATCAGAAAAAATTCGCTTACGGGCGGCTTTATATTCCTGCCAACGAATGTGCAGAGGTTTAAATTGCCGAATAGGTAAAACTGTAGGAGGCAGTTTTATTGTAGGTTTATTTTCAAATTTCAAAATAGGATTGACTGGTTTCAAAATAAATGTTGTGGTTTGGCATGCCGCATCACTTTTTAAGGTGGTGGTGGTGCGGTTGGCAACTTTAAAAAATGGTTATTCGGGAGATCTTCTGTATGAATGCTTACTTCCGATACGTTGCGTGCAGCTTGGAAGTTTCTGGTCGACCTGCCGTACTCTTCATCCAACAATTCGCGTTTTCGAACAAATGTTCGAAGCTGTCTAATGTTTTCTATGGAGACATAGAGAAGAATGCGTCTAACGTCGAGACGTAAGTTTCGTTGAATGATTTCCAACAAAGTTGCTGGTTCAAGAGGACGTTGCAATTTATCGCAGAGCTGAAGAACAGATTCATAAAATTCATCGAATTTTTCATCATATTTTTGTTTTGCTTTGACGAATCAAATCCATTATGTCTAAATCTGTTCTCCGATCTCGAAATTGACCACGAAGTTCTGTGCACAGAGTTTCCCAATCTATTTGAGTCACACTGCGGTGATAGCGCCAAAACCACTCCAACGCTTTCCCAGCAAACAAAATGTGTGCATGATTGCACAAGGCTTCAAAATCACCTCGCAAACTTTGAACGGTCAGAGAATGTACTCGGTAAATAAATTTATCGACGGACAAAGCGTCTTCTTTGCCACTAAAAGTGACTTTCCAATTGGAAATAAGATTTGAGACTTTCTCTGAAGCCATAAAAGGTGGAACTGACCTATAGTGAGTTGAAGTGCCTTGAGCAAAATTGCTGTGGGTTGCTTGTTGGAGATTGTTTTGATGAAAAACAGGCGGAGGATTAAGCTGTGGGTTATATTGTGGAAGTCCAACTGAAAATGGACAATTGTTTATCACATTTCTAGGAGCCTGGTGTATGTCAGAAGAACGACTAACAGTCACAGGTGGATTTGGATCTCGATTCAGATCAGGAGGTGCATTACTGACTGAGTTTAAGTTCATTTTAGCCAGTTGAGCTTTCACAGCTTCGTCAATCAACTTTTGCAACTGTGCGTCTGAAAACTGAGATACATTAGTTTGCGCACTTGCGTGATTGGACAAGTCTGTGGATAATGGAAGCACTCCTGACATGTTGAGATTATGTGCAGGTGTCACTGAAATATTTTGATCCATTAAGTTTTTGTAACTTCGGGTTACTGGACGACTATTTTTAGAGATCGTACCTGTGTGTGTAGTAGCTGGTGTTATTGAAAAAGACTCCAATCCCAAATTAGGAATGGGCTTGTATGGCTTAACTTTTTTCGTACTGCACAACGCCTGACAGAAAGGGCAGTTGCGAGTCTCCTGCAACCAATTGGAAATGCATTCCGAATGGAAAATATGGAAGCAGGGAGTGTAACGGCAGAGTGTAATTTAATGTACACTGGCATTGGAATTTCGAGAGTCATGCCAGAGATGTCAGAATGTCCGAATGACATTTCTGGTCTGTCATGCGAAATTTGCGTACGTGCGTTCGATTCAATGAAAAATGGCTGAACACCGCGTCATTTCGCAATTTCGGTAGCCATTTTTCGCTGATTCGAGAAAACGCGTGAGTTGGTTTTTGGCAGTCAAACGTATCGGTCGTGCGATTTTGTGGATGGGTGAAGAAATTAATGTACGGTATTGTGAATTGGCCGCATGTAATAATTAACGTCGTCATTGTAGTATTTTTTTTAAAAAAATATGAAAAATTAAATAACCCAAGTGATACGCTGAAATATACATAATATCATCTATAAGATTTTATTAAAAACGTGCTAAATTCTAAAGTTTTCAAATTTCGAGCTATTAGTTAATCATTGGCTCATGAACAATAAATTATAATTGTTCTTTATATTATTTTATTTGGTTAACATACAAAGAAGTTCGTCAGCGTAATTCCGTTTAAGGAAAACACGGGCAAAACAACCTGGTTGCTGCTCAAACAAAAATTTGCCGTAGGCGCATTCGCGGAAGTGCTAGCGCTCCACACTTCACCCATAAGAAAAGTTTTGTCATTGAAAGAAAAAAAAAGAAAATGGCCGCATAAGTGAACTTCGTGTATCTTACGAGCTGTCAGAAATAAAGCATTAAACATACCAACTACAAACACATTACCAATATTGAACTGCAAAAACAAACAAAAATATTTAAAATACTAAAGAAATGAATTTCATCATAATAATTAATCAATAAGTACAAAAACACACTATCTAAAGTTACCTAAAACATAAACTACATAAGCCTACACAAAATGATACAAAAAGTGCACAGAAAGGTAATTAAATTACGTGAAATAACCAACAATAAACAAAACATGCACAACATCACACAACTTTAACAACAATAGTAACAACATCTTTAAAACTACACAACCGCAACAGTATGCGACACCAACTACGGAAAGCGTGAGCTCACGAATTTTCATTTTTTTTATTTAATTATTAATTAGTATTACAATCAGATTTAAATATGTGTTTCTCAAGTATTAAATACTTAATTTTTTTTTGTAATTATCGATATAACTTTTTCCTTATAAAATTAATTACTACCTACTACGTATTAAAATTACTACTTACCTATGTTTAAACTTAGAATTTAGTATTATTTTTATACCTTCATATAATAAAGTATGTTGGAAATAAAACCAAAGAAAAAAAAAAAATGAACTGAAACCTTAAAAAGAAAAACCAATTTCTTTTTATTTAAAAGAAAAGAAAGAAAAAAGATAAATAGCATGACAGCTTAAATAGTTTCACAGTTAGGTCCTATGTAGAACCATCAAACGGTTTAGGGTGGACCGAAAAATTTCCCCATAGGTCCACAAGGTAGGGTGGGTGATAGACGGGGCCGAGCATAACACCAAGCTCGAGGGTTCAGCCCGAGGAAAAATTATTAGGGAGGCACATTTTTTTTGATGACTTTTTTTTGTTAGTAGTAATTTTGGAAGAATTTTTGAAGTTTCAGAGCCCAGCAACTTAAGCACGAGAAAATTATATTTGTAAGGTGCAGGCACACCATGAGCAGCAGCTACCCACCCCAACATCCCGAACTGCTGGCATCGGCAAACTAGCTCGTGCTGCCGCTGGTCATGTTGTCCGCGTTCCAAGCACCAGTCGCTTGTGCGATTACAAATTTTGGCGCCCAACGTGGGGCCGTTTGAGGTTGGAGGCTAAAAGAAAACTCTCCGTCAGTGGACATTTATGTCACTTAATAATCTTTTTAGTATTTTGCCTTCGATTTCACTCGGTTCCATCCGATTTACCCTCGCTGTGCTCTGGATTTTTGAAAATTTTTTATTTAACCAAACCTGTTACAGGAAAATTATTGTTTTTGTCTTCATTTGAATTTTAAATTCAAGAATTTAATAATCAAAGCCTGTAGCTGGATTTATCAGTCCGGGAGGATTCCGTTCTGATCCGCTCAGACGCTTTTGACTCTATTTATTCCTATTTGTGAAAATTACCCTGTAATAGAAGACTAAATTTTTTGCATAATTTTTTTTGAATAAATTAAATTTCAGTAACTTCTTACATTTTTGATATTTTGATTCACTCTTTTAGCGTGAATGCGAATTGCGGCTGCAAGTCAAGGTAAACTGCTGGATTTTGCGATTAAGTTGCAATTCACTGCGCTTTTCGACCGCTTTACTGAGATTTGTATAGGTTGTACTTCAATTTCATGTTTGAAATGAGATTTAAATTTTGTAGATTCAGATTCTTCCTCCCTAAGTTTTTCTTCGTGGCTGACCAAACAATTTAATAATAATTTGAATAGTTCTACATAGGACCAAGTTGTCATTGATAATTAAACTTCTGATAAAAATTTTTTTTTCTTTTAAGAAAAACAAAAATTTAACAAATTAAATTTGAGAATTTTTTTTTGTAAGTAAAGAATAAAACTTAGCAAGTAAATTTTTTTTTGAATTTGAAAATTTCTCTTAAAGAATTTCTAAAAATTTATAAATCTAAAAATTTTATAAAGCGAATATTTAACATTTTGGAATTTTTTTTTTTTGCATAATGTAGCTATGCTAAAAATTTAAAAATTTAAAACGTTAAAGATTTGACATTTGAAAATTTTTTTTTTGCACAAATGTAGATTTTTGCTAAAAATTTAAACAACGATATAATTTAAAATTTGATATTTGGTAATTTAGTGGAAATTCCACGGGGTATTCATAAATTTAACTTTCGGCCATTTTTTTTTATTACAAAATTTTAACTTTCGGTTGTTCGATACCTTTCATCTCGGTCGCGGATTCGGTTTTTGAATTTTTCACGCGAAGGATATTAGAAAGTAGTGCCTTCAGTTTTTGTAACCAGCCACAGCAGATTTCGAAAAACTGTTTTGTAACGGCAGAGTGTAATTTAATGTACACTGGCATTGGAATTTCGAGAGTCATGCCAGAGATGTCAGAATGTCCGAATGACATTTCTGGTCTGTCATGCGAAATTTGCGTACGTGCGTTCGATTCAATGAAAAATGGCTGAACACCGCGTCATTTCGCAATTTCGGTAGCCATTTTTCGCTGATTCGAGAAAACGCGTGAGTTGGTTTTTGGCAGTCAAACGTATCGGTCGTGCGATTTTGTGGATGGGTGAAGAAATTAATGTACGGTATTGTGAATTGGCCGCATGTAATAATTAACGTCGTCATTGTAGTATTTTTTTTAAAAAAATATGAAAAATTAAATAACCCAAGTGATACGCTGAAATATACATAATATCATCTATAAGATTTTATTAAAAACGTGCTAAATTCTAAAGTTTTCAAATTTCGAGCTATTAGTTAATCATTGGCTCATGAACAATAAATTATAATTGTTCTTTATATTATTTTATTTGGTTAACATACAAAGAAGTTCGTCAGCGTAATTCCGTTTAAGGAAAACACGGGCAAAACAACCTGGTTGCTGCTCAAACAAAAATTTGCCGTAGGCGCATTCGCGGAAGTGCTAGCGCTCCACACTTCACCCATAAGAAAAGTTTTGTCATTGAAAGAAAAAAAAAGAAAATGGCCGCATAAGTGAACTTCGTGTATCTTACGAGCTGTCAGAAATAAAGCATTAAACATACCAACTACAAACACATTACCAATATTGAACTGCAAAAACAAACAAAAATATTTAAAATACTAAAGAAATGAATTTCATCATAATAATTAATCAATAAGTACAAAAACACACTATCTAAAGTTACCTAAAACATAAACTACATAAGCCTACACAAAATGATACAAAAAGTGCACAGAAAGGTAATTAAATTACGTGAAATAACCAACAATAAACAAAACATGCACAACATCACACAACTTTAACAACAATAGTAACAACATCTTTAAAACTACACAACCGCAACAGTATGCGACACCAACTACGGAAAGCGTGAGCTCACGAATTTTCATTTTTTTTATTTAATTATTAATTAGTATTACAATCAGATTTAAATATGTGTTTCTCAAGTATTAAATACTTAATTTTTTTTTGTAATTATCGATATAACTTTTTCCTTATAAAATTAATTACTACCTACTACGTATTAAAATTACTACTTACCTATGTTTAAACTTAGAATTTAGTATTATTTTTATACCTTCATATAATAAAGTATGTTGGAAATAAAACCAAAGAAAAAAAAAAAATGAACTGAAACCTTAAAAAGAAAAACCAATTTCTTTTTATTTAAAAGAAAAGAAAGAAAAAAGATAAATAGCATGACAGCTTAAATAGTTTCACAGTTAGGTCCTATGTAGAACCATCAAACGGTTTAGGGTGGACCGAAAAATTTCCCCATAGGTCCACAAGGTAGGGTGGGTGATAGACGGGGCCGAGCATAACACCAAGCTCGAGGGTTCAGCCCGAGGAAAAATTATTAGGGAGGCACATTGTTTTTTTGATGACTTTTTTTTGTTAGTAGTAATTTTGGAAGAATTTTTGAAGTTTCAGAGCCCAGCAACTTAAGCACGAGAAAATTATATTTGTAAGGTGCAGGCACACCATGAGCAGCAGCTACCCACCCCAACATCCCGAACTGCTGGCATCGGCAAACTAGCTCGTGCTGCCGCTGGTCATGTTGTCCGCGTTCCAAGCACCAGTCGCTTGCGCGATTACAGGAGTTATACTAAAATTTTCACCATCTAGCATTTGTTGCTTGCACGCCACACAGGGATTGTCAGGGATTTCACCCAGAATGGACAAATTCTCATTGCTACGATGCAGAGGCATTTTTCACGTAAAACTCAAAAACCGAATCCGCGACCGAGATGTAAAGGTATCGAAAAACCGAAAGTTAAAATTTTGTAATAAAAAAAAATATGGCCGAAAGTTAAATTTAGGAATACCCCGTGGAATTACCACTAAATTACCTTATATCCAATTTTAATTAATTATTTCTTTAAACTTTTAGCAAAAATCTACATTTGTGAAAAAAAAAAGTTTTTCCAAATGTCAAATCCTTATCGTTTTAAATTTTTAAATTTTTAGCATAGCTACATTATGCCAAAAAATTTTAAAATGTATTATCAAAAACAAATTTTTCAAAAAAAACTTACATTTTCGTTATAAATTGTGTTGAATTTCTTGAAAAAAAATTCAAATTTCTGTATAAATTTTTATAAAAAAAAACTGCTGACAAATTTCTCAAATTTATTGAAAATTTAATTTATTCTTTTGTTTTTTTTTCTCAAAAACAAAATGTTCTTTACGAAAAGTTTAATTGTTAATGACAGCTTGGTCCTATGAAGAACTTTTTTCAAATTTTCATTATTAATTGTTTGGTCAGCCACGAAGAAAAATTCAGGGAGGAAGAATCTGAATCTACAAAATTTAAATCTCCTTTCACACATGAAATTGAAGTACAACAGATTCAAGTCTCAGTAAAGCGGTCGAAAAGCGCAGTGAAATGCAACTTAATCGCAAAATCCAGCAGTTTACCTTGACTTGCAGCCGCAATTCGCATTCAAGCTAAAAGAGTGTACCAAAATAGCAAAATCTAAAAAGTCAAAATTGAAAGTTACTTTATTTAAAAAAATTATGCAAAAAAAATTTAGTCTTCCATTACAGGGTAATTTTCACAAAAAGGAATAAATAGGTTCAAAAGCATCTGAGCAGATCAGAACGGAATCCTCCCGTACTGATAAATCCAGCTTCAGGCTTTGAGTATTAAATTCTTGAATTTAAAATTCAAATGACAAAAAAAAAATTTCCTGTAGCAGGTTAAGTTAAATAAAAATTTTCAAAAATCCAGAGCTCAGCGAGGGTATATCGGATGGAACCGAATGAAATTGAAGGCAAAATACTAAACAAATTTTTAAGGGACCTAAACATCCTAACCAACAGTTTTCTTTTAGCCTCCAGTAACAAACGGCCCCACGTTGGGCGCCAAAATTTGTAATCGCGTAAGCGATTGGTGCCTTGAACGCGGACAACATGGTCAGCGGCAGCACGAGCTGGTATGCCATCACTAGCAGTTCGGTGGGTTGGTGTGGGTTCGGTGCTGCCCATGGTGTGCCTGCACCGTACAAAAATAAATTTTCTCGTGCTTGAACTGGGGTAGCTGCACTCTGAAGCATCAAAAATTGTCAATATCTAATATCTGCTAAAAAACTTCAGAAAAAAAAATATGGGCCTCCCTAATGTTCCTCTTTGCTAAACCATCGAGCACTGGTGTTCGGCTCGGGTCCCTACTCTACCCACCCTACCTTGTGGACCATTGGGACAATTTATACGGTCCACCCTAATTCGATAGCAGCTCAACATAGGACCTACCTGACGAATGCTTTAAGCCATCATTATTTTATTTTTTCTTCTCTATTCCTTTTTTTAAATAAAAAGAATAAATTTTTTTTTAATATTCTGTTTTAATTTGTTTTTTTTTTCAATCAATAAAAAAAACATAATTTATAAGTCACAACAGAAATTTGTTTACATTTTTGATTTAGCCAAGGCATTTTTTTGTGGTTTTAATTTAAATCTAATAGAATACAGTAGGTAACGGATATAAGCACAATTCATATAAGAAAGGAATGCTATAAGAAACATTTTCGAAAGCACCACGTTTTTTCCCAATGTTTTGAGGTAAAAAACAATCTATATAAGAAACTTCTTATAAGAAAAAAACGCATAAAAGAAAGCTTTTTCCAAGCACCAATATGAAAAATCTTAAGAAAAAAATAACGCTTATAAGAGATTTTTTCAAATCGTAATTTTCGTTCTTTGGCCAAAATTGAAAATACGCGCCTTCTTTATGTCATCATTCTTCGATCAAAATTGATCGAACAAGTGTAACGATTGCAGTTGCTGAACGCACTTATTACTCACTGCTGAGATTTGTGCGACTCGGATATAAGAAATAAAGTTTCTTATATCAGTAGTACGTATATAGGAAATTTTTTTCTTATATACGTGGTACTTCTATAAGAAAAAACTGATATAAGAATGAAATTTCCGGGATTTTTTGACTTTCTTATATCCGTTACCTACTGTATTGAATTCAAGTTTTAATCAAATTTGTTTTAGTTATAACCTGAAGAAAACTCAACTAAAATTTCAATATCATTTTTTTTTTTTGTCTTATTTACTGCAATTCAATTCTCACTTAAATTTTAGTGAAATTCAATCCTTGTTTTTTTTTATATATACTTATTTAACTCTAGTTTACCTTATGATATTGAAATTTTATTTTTAAGTTTTTATTTATATTTATTTTTTTCTTTCTTATATATACTTTTGAATACGTAAATACAAATAATTTTCTTTGTGCATCTCACTGTCTCAGAGATTAGTCCATGTTGTTGTAAGCTGTTAGTTAATATGTTAATGTTGTTGTTGATTCTATTGTGGTTGTTAAAGTTGTTTGGTGTTTAAAGTTGTAGCTGATGTTTGCGTTAGAGTTGATGTTTTTAATGTTGTTATTGTTGTTGTTTAAGTTGTGTTGTAGCTGACGTGTGTCTTGTTAAAAATGGTGTTTCTCTATTTGTTGTTTGGTGTCCAAACGTTTATGTCATTTTAGTTTTTGCATGGTTGCTTTTGCTTTTTATGTATTTCATTATTAACACATATTTAGTTTAGATCTTATTGTATATTTTAATTTTTCTAAATTGACACTAACTCGGTATGTTCAATTTCTTTCTTTTTCTTGTCAAAAAACATTTTTTCTCATTTAGTATTTTCTTATATCACTTTAGAAGTTATCCATTTTAGTTTATGTCTAGGATTCTCTCTCACTGTTGTATTTTACTGTCACATTTTTTTTTTTTTGTAAATGTCTTTGTTGAATGTCATAATCATTATGTCTTAGGTCACTTTTGAAGTTATTTCTTTCCTTTTATGTCTAGGTTTCTCTTTCACTATTGTAGTTTTTTTTTTCTGTCACACTTTTTGCATCTGTTTGTGGGGTTTGTATATATGTGTGTAGTGTGGAGCGCTAGCACTTCCGCGAACACGTTTTAGGTAGGGTTATATAAGGTTAAGTTTAGTAGGTTATGTTTTATGTATGTTTTTTCTTTGTTTTCATGTATTTCTGTGCGGAGCGCTGGCGTTTCCGCGAACACATTTTAACTTCTATATTTATCTTTTCTCTCTTTTATCCTTAGAAAATTTTTGTTTTTTTACACAATTTATTTTTAGGTAAAACCTACCACTAATATAATTCAAACAAAAAAATTTTATTTATTATTTTTTTTAGATTTTTCTTCGATTGGGCAAATTTTTCTTTTTTTTTTATATCGCTCCGTGAATTTATTTTTCCGTTTTCTATTTTTCACAAGATTTCTATTTATGTAAAAAAAAATTGAACGAACGAGAAAAATCCGCGTTTTGCTTCTTGCCTTAAATTCTTTGACCGCCCGCTTTCCTCATCAAAAATCAACTGCGCGTTCTTTCGATCCAACGAAATGGCTCCCGAAATTTCGGAATCACGCGTTATCCCGCCATTTCTTGTTGAACCGAACGCAAATTTCGAATGAAAGACCAAAAATGTCAGATTGACATTTCTGGTATGGCTTTCGCATTTCAATGCCAGTATACATTAGATGCCACTCTGCCGCTACAAAACACTCTGCGGTTACAAAAACTGAAGACACTACTTTCTAATATCCTTCGCGTGAAAAATGCCAAGTCGTTTATTGTTCATGTCTGCTAGCTCATAATAAGCCGTACCCATTCTCTTAATCACCTGAGCCTTTTCGAAAACATTTGCCAATTTTGCATTAAAGTGATCGGAAGCTTTGCTTTGAGCAAAACTCCTACGATACACGATTTGACCAACTTCGAAACGAACTGGACGTGAGCGCATATTATAATTTTTAGCATTAGTATCATATGCCTTTTTCAAATTCTCTCGCACCTTTTCGCGAATCTACTCAGGTTTTTCTTCGTGTTTGATGTCAGCGGTCGGATCTTCAATAAGTTTTAGTTTTCGCAAAACTTCAAAAGAAGTTGCGTGGCAGATCATATTTTGACCGAAAACGACAAAGTATGGAGAAAAACCAGAGGACGAGTGCACTGAGCTTCTGAGAGCAATGCTAATAGCAAATAATTTTTTATCCCAATCTTTTTGATTTGGGTTAATGTAAGCTCTAACAGCAGCGATGACTGAACGATTGACTCGTTCAACGGCATTAGATTGCGAAGAATAGTTGGCAGTATAATTACGCGTCACACCATATTTCTTTTAAAGGTCCTTGAAAAGTTTAGATCTGAATTGAACACCATTGTCAGAGGTGATGACTTCAGGAACACCAAAAATGGCAAAAATTCGCTTTTCAAGAAAATCAACAATTTTGTTGGCAGTGAAACTTCTGATTGGCTCTAAGAAATTAAACTTGGAAAGATGGTCGAGGACAATCACCATACCCACGTTTCCTGATCGTGATCTTGGATATGGTCCAAGAAGGTCTACGTAGAGTTTTTGAAAAATTCGGACAGACGTAGCCAGCTTACCCATAGGAGGACGAAGTATATGATTCGGGGCTTTTGTTTGTTTGCAGATTTCGCAAGATAGAACGTGATCTCGCACTTGTTTGGACATGCGTGGCCGGAAATAAAAAGTTTTAAGTTTAGTTAAAGTTTTACCGACTCCACCATGAGAACTCATCGGATGGTCATGTGCTCCTAGAATAAGATCTTGTCTCATTTCCAAAGGAACCCATACCTTCCATGATTGCTCTTCCTGAATCGGATCACTGCACGGAAAAAACACCAACTCGAAATTATTGTAAATATTAATGAAAATTTAAGAAAAATTAGTAGGTAATTTAGTAATTTAGAAACGGTTCGAGTGTCTATTAAAAATTACTAAGCGTAATATAAAAATTGCATCAAGCAGGCATTAATTTTTCGAATGCAAGTTTTTAATTTTTACAAAGTAGATTTTAAAATTTCTGGAATAATTTATTATATTTTAAAAGGACTGTACTACTTTTTAAAAAGTACATTATAAAGTTTTTATGATGAAATAATAATAACTGAAATTTATTTTTAAATTTTTTGGTGTGTTGAACAAAATTAGGGCAGCCAGCGAGTTTCCGTTGCCGCTTTACCGACCCCGTCCCAATTCTGTTCAACACATTACTTCAAAGCCAATTAGTAAGAGTTTGGCAAGCCTTATATATTTATTTTTTTGCATGAACATGTTGAGAACTCAAACAGAGTACAAATTAAACACAAAAGAGAAATAAAATTCAATATAATAAAAATTAATAATCTCGAAATAATTTTTCTATAACTACTTTTTAAAAATTATAAAGCGGGAATCATATATTACAATATGAAATATATAAAAATTCTAATGTGGCAATTTATTAAAATTTAATAAATTCTTTGTAAAATTTCAAAGTTTTTAGGTGATAATTAAAATGAAGAAAATAATTTTTAATATGCACTTATTAAAAAATGTAAAATGAAAATATTTACAAACTAGAATAGAATTTTTAATAAGGATTTTCCATTTATTACTATAAAAAAGTAATATTTGTTTTCAGATTTTAATTTTTATAATCTCCTATTAATTTTTAATAAAATTTGAGTTGGTGTTTTTTCCGTGTGCTAGCAAATTCGCAACGCTTATATATTATACCATCTATAACTTGTATATCTGGTTGCTTACTTGGCTCTTTCTGAAATTCCTCAATCATCTTTAAATAATATTTGGTTTTAAAAAATTCCGAATTAAAATCAATTTCGAAAAATTGGTCTGTTTCTGACGCAATCAGAGACGAAATGTGGAGGCTTTCCTGAGAATAAGTTCTTGATAAGGTATCAGGAACCACGTTTTGGCTTCCTTTCCGATGAAGAATGGTAAATTTGAAGCCCTGCAACTTCAGTGCCCAGCGCGCAAGTCTGCCATGCAAATCGGTTTGGCTCATAAGCCATTTTAACGAAGCATGATCGGTTATAAATTCGAATTCATGTCTTTCGACATAAGCTCGAAATTTTTTTATGGCCACAACCGCCGCAAGACATTCTTGTTCGGAAACAGTATAGTTTCTTTGCGCTTGGGTGAACTTATGGAACATGTATGCAATGGGAACTTCATCACCTTCATCGGTACGTTGTGCCAAAACCGCTCCAACGCCAAATTGACTAGCGTCACATTGAATAGAAAGTGGACGAGAAAAATCAGGACTGTGTAGCACTGGTGCACTACTTAAACTATTTTTGAGTGAGTCGAAAGCAGCAATTGCGTCTTCGGTCCAAACAAATTTACGAGCCTTTTGTAACATATTTGTCAAAGAGGTAGAAATTGAAGCATAATTTGCACAAACCTTCGGTACCATCCACAGACACCTAGAAAGCGACGAAGTTGTCTAACTGTTTTTGGACGAGGAAATTCTTTTATCGCTTTTACTTTGTCCGGATCGGTACTTATTGTTCCATGTCCAATGACATGACCAAGGTAGTGAATTTGTTTGAGCAAAAATTTACTTTTCTCTATATTAATTGTAAGGCCAGCACGTTTAATGCAAAAGGCTACTTCTTGCAGAAGCAAAATATGGTCATCGAAAGTTTCGGTTATTAACAACAAATCGTCTAAGTATACAAATACTTTAGTTCGCAAATGGGCAGGAATTGCCTTGTCCATGAGACGGGTCATGGTCTGCGGCGCATTACATAAGCCAAATGGCATTGTAACAAATTGATATAGAGGTCGGTTGGGGACAGTTAAGGCTGTCTTATCCCTTGACGCTTCATCCAACGGAATTTGCCAGAAGCATCCTTCAGGTCTAAGCTTGAAATAAACTGTGCCTTCGGGAGCCTGCTGAGAATTCCGTCGATGAGCGGCAAAGGATAAGCATCCTTCACTGTGACCTCATTGACTTTACGTGCGTCGAGGCACATACGAACTTTATTCGGTTTGACGATTAGTGCAACAGGAGATGACCATGCGCTTTGAGATTCTTCGATAACGCCAAGAGAAAGCATTCTATCAATCTCCGCAAAAAGAAGTTTTTCAACGCCTGGTGAAACAGAAAAATGCCTTTGTTTGATAGGCTTCGCTTGCCCTACATCAATGACATGGCTTATAAAATTTGTTCGGCCTAGGCCTTCTTCAGAAAAAGAAGGAATTAATAAAATTGTTGCATTTAAATTTGCTTGATGTCGAGCATTCAACACATGATGATTGGAGTCCAACTCCGCAATGTTCAAATTAACAGAAATCGGAATCTTCTCATGAAAAAGATCACTTGCCAAACCGAAAGTCTTCACAAAATCAACGCCCAAATATAAGTCTTGAGAAAAAGTTGGAATTATCAAAAATTTTAGAGGTTTAGTTATTCCTCTAAAAGTAATTAAAGTTTCAACGAAACCCAATGCAAAATGATTTGTTCCGTCCGCAGTTTTAAGGTTAGTCTTAACTTTGTGCCAAGGGAGTTGGTTATTTTCTAAAAATTTTTTAGCTAAATTGTTCATTAAAAATTAAAATTTGAGCATAGGGACGTAAATCATCTTTAGGTTTATCCGAAACCACTGACGAACAAATAAATGTTTTCTTCGCCTTTAAATTTTTCCAAAATTTTCTCAATCTTAAAGTAGAACGTTTCTCATGCGTTGACCCCGGCGAAACAATGACTTCATCTGAAAAAATGAGCTTACGGGCGGTTTTATATTCCTGCCAGCGAATGTGCAGAGGTTTAAATTGCCGAATAGGTAAAACTGTAGGAGGCAGTTTAATTGTAGGTTTATTTTCAAATTTCAAAATAGGATTGACTGGTTTCAAAATAAATGTTGTGGTTTGGCATGCCGCATCACTTTTTAAGTTGGTGGTGGTGCGGTTGGCAACTCTAAAAAATGGTTATTCGGGAGATCTTCTGTATGAATGCTTACTTCCGATACGTTGCGTGCAGCTTGGAAGTTTCTGATCGACCTGCCGTACTCTTCATCCAACAATTCGCGTTTTTGAACAAATGTTCGAAGCTGTCTAATGTTTTCTATGGAGACATAGAGAAGACTGCGTCTAACGTCGAGACGTAAGTTTCGTTGAATGATTCCCAACAAAGTTGCTGGTTCAAGAAGACGTTGCAATTTATCGCAGAGCTGAAGAACAGATTCATAAAATTCATCGAATTTTTCATCATATTTTTCTTTCCTTTGACGAATCAAATCCATTATGTCTAAATCTGTTCTCCGATCTCGAAATTGACAACGAAGTTCTGTGCACAGAGTTTCCCAATCTATTTGAGTCACACTTCGGTGATAGCGCCAAAACCATTCCAACGCTTTCCCAGCAAACAAAATGTGTGCATGATTGCACAAGCCTTCAAAATCACCTCGCAAACTTTGAACGGTCAGAGAATGTACTCGGTAAATAAATTTATCGACGGACAAAGCGTCTTCTTTGCCACTAAAAGTAACTTTCCAATTGGAAATAAGATTTGAGACTTTCTCTGAAGCCATAAAAGGTGGAACTGACCTATAGCGAGTTGAAGTGCCTTGAGCAAAATTGCTGTGGGTTGCTTGTTGGTGATTGTTTTGATGAAAAACAGGCGAGGAGGAAGTCCAAGTGAAAATGGAGAATTGTTTATCACATTTCTAGGAGCCTGGTGTATGTCAGAAGAACGACTAAAAGTCACAGGTGGATTTGAATCTCGATTCAGATCAGGAGGTGCATTACTGACTGAGTTTAAGTTCATTTTAGCCAGTTGAGCTTTCACAGCTTCGTCAATCAACTTTTGCAACTGTGCGTCTGAAAACTGAGATACATTAGTTTGCGCACTTGCGTGATTGGACAAGTCTGTGGATAATGGATGCACTCCTGACATGTTGAGATTATGTGCAGGTGTCACTGAAATATTTTGATCCATTAAGTTTTTGTAACTTCGGGTTACTGGACGACTATTTTTAGAGATCGTACCTGTGTGTGTAGTAGCTGGTGTTATTGAAAAAGACTCCAATCCCAAATTAGGAATGGGCTTGTATGGCTTAACTTTTTTCGTACTGCACAACGCCTGACAGAAAGGGCAGTTGCGAGTCTCCTGCAACCAATTGGAAATGCATTCCGAATGGAAAATATGGAAGCAGGGAGTTATACTAAAATTTTCACCATCTAGCATTTGTTGCTTGCACACCACACAGGGATTGTCAGGGATTTCACCCAGAATGGACAAATTCTCATTGCTACGATGCAGAGGCATTTTTCACGTAAAACTCAAAAACCGAATCCGCGACCGAGATGTAAAGGTATCGAAAAACCGAAAGTTAAAATTTTGTAATAAAAAAAATATGGCCGAAAGTTAAATTTAGGAATACCCCGTGGAATTACCACTAAATTACCAAATATCCAATTTTAATTAATTATTTCTTTAAATTTTTAGCAAAAATCTACATTTGTGAAAAAAAAAAAGTTTTTCCAAATGTCAAATCCTTATCGTTTCAAATTTTTAAATTTTTAGCATAGCTTCATTATGCCAAAAAATTTTAAAATGTATTATCAAAAACAAATTTTTCAAAAAAAACTTACATTTTCGTTATTTTATTTTTTTTTTTTTTTTTTTTTGAATAATTGTACCATTTACTTTTCGACCCCACTCTTATACCTATTGTAATATTTTCTATATAATTAAGCAACTGTTCTCGTCTCCTAGCCCTTTGTGTGCTGTAGATTACAGTTATTTTTTAATTTAATACATATTAGCCTACCTGATGTATCTTATGTTATATTGAATCGAAAGTACTGAATATTGTATTTGATGAAGAAATGAATTAATAAATAAATAGTTATAAATTGTGTTGAATTTCTTGAAAAAAAATTCAAATTTCTGTATACATTTTTATAAAAAAAAAACTTTACTGACAAATTTCTCAAATTTATTGAAAATTTAATTTATTTTTTTGTTTTTTTTTTCTCAAAAACAAAATGTTCTTTACGAAAAGTTTAATTGTTAATGACAGTGTTACGGATGGCCTTTTTCAAGACGTAGGAAGTACGTTAAGGGGTTGTCAACGCGATTGCAATTCGTTAAACGATACGGCAACATACCTCAATTGAAGTGCAAATGTCAAATTTTGATTTCAGCCACCTGCCGGCTACATTAGAACCTTCAATTGATATGAAAATGTTTAAAATCAGCCGATAAAATCGCCCAATTGCCATTTGACACCTCTTTTGACTTTTGCGCAATAGAAACGCACATTGCGGCGTCTCTATTAACACCTTGATTTCCTGTTGAAGGAAAAAAGTTTCAAAAGAGTTTTGACTTTAAATTTCTTACATTATTAGTATTATTCCCACTAAAATTAACGTAAAGGTGAACAAATGTTACCACCCTGTATCCATAAATATATTTTAAAGAAAAAAAAACTATATGTACCACGCCTGTCAAATAAAAGAAATGTCAGACAGGTCAAAAAGGCTAATGTTGGCACTAATGGGCCAAGGCTGCCGTTCATTTTTTTTGTACGTATGTGTATGTATAGGTGGTTGTCAAGCGACATCACGCGATGCGAACAAAGAAGCGAGTTGCGGTATAGATTTTGATACAGGCGGCAGTTGGAAAAAAATTTTATCGCGTGCGGTCGCAAGTTGGAAAAAAATTATAAAAGGGTACGGTCGTGGTGGTGCGATAGCGCCGGTCGCTGCGTTGCAGCTGCTCAATGAGGGAGCACGTTGTCCATCACCGCTAAAAATAAAATTCATTTTTTTTACGCAACGATAAACTAAAACCGAGTGATATTTTGAGTGACATTTTGCGTTGCGAAATAAGATACGCTTAAAAAGAAAAACCTTCGCAAAGAGTTCAAGTGGAAAAAAAAATAAGTTAAACTATATAATAGGTAACTTGCAAATGACGGCGGTCAAAAAAATCTTACAAAACAAAAAATTTTAAAGTTAATCGCGTTCGCGGAAACAAGTGGCGAAGCGCTAGTGCTCCGCATTACATACACCATGCAAAATAAATTGAAAGAAAATAAAACAGTGATAGAAAGAACAGAAACACTGACATGGAAAAAGTGGAAAATAACTAAAATTGACGAACAATATAAATTTTATTATAATTCCTACGTGACTAAGAAATACAGAGCGGATTAGACAATAAATAAATCCCTTAAATATACACAAAAGAAACTGAAAATCAAATATAACATAAAAGACTACAATAAAAGCTAGAATAAAACCTATAAAATAATTTAAATCTACGCTTAAAATAAAGACAATAAAGCTATATAATAAAATAAAACAACAAAAACACCAGCTACGACCAAGGAAACAACAATAACACCAGCTACAACAATTACAGCCGCCGCTGTCAACAACGCCAACAGCATCATTGCCAGCCAGAGCTGTCCACAACCACACCAGTTAAGTCATTGATTAGTCGATTTTTTTTTGTATTTTTACATATATATATATTTATACGTATTTTTTTACTTCTCCTTAATCTTGGATATTATTTTCTTGTCGTAGTGAATTCACTTAGGCTAAAATTGTATAGTGTAAGAAAAAAATGTTGTGCAAAAGAAAATTAAAGAAAAAAAAATTAATGGTAAAATTAAAATAAAATTTTCTTTTATAATTTAAAAATGAATTGCTAGGCAGTGAATTTGGGGGAGATGCCGGGGTAGGTGGAGCCGTAATGCCATCGGGAAAAGTTTAAGGGAAGGGACCTGGAGTTTTTCTGCTCCCCGTATGAAAATATTTTTTTTTACATTTTGCTATGCGTACGCCCGTGAGTGGCAATGGGAAAACCGCGCCCTAGCCGGGATGTCTTAGTGCTTGGCACTAATGACAAGTGAGTTTTTTTTTTCTTCTCGATATTTACCAGGCGTAACAACAGCTTGGTCCTATGTAGAACTTTTTTCAAATTTTCATTATTAATTGTTTGGTCAGCCACGAAGATAAATTCAGGGAGGAAGAATCTGAATCTACAAAATTTAAATCTCCTTTCACACATGAAATTGTAGTACAACAGATTCAAGTCTCAGTAAAGCGGTCGAAAAGCGCAGTGAAATGCAACTTAATCGCAAAATCCAGCAGTTTACCTTGACTTGCAGCCGCAATTCGCATTCAAGCTAAAAGAGTGTACCAAAATAGCAAAATCTAAAAAGTCAAAATTGAAAGTTACTTTATTTAAAAAAATTTTGCAAAAAAAATTTAGTCTTCCATTACAGGGTAATTTTCACAAAAAGGAATAAATAGGTTCAAAAGCATCTGAGCAGATCAGAACGGAATCCTCCCGTACTGATAAATCCAGCTTCAGGCTTTGAGTATTAAATTCTTGAATTTAAAATTCAAATGAGGACAAAAAAAAAATTTCCTGTAGCAGGTTAAGTTAAATAAAAATTTTCAAAAATCCAGAGCTCAGCGAGGGTATATCGGATGGAACCGAATGAAATTGAAGGCAAAATACTAAAAAAATTTTTAAGGGACCTAAACATCCTAACCAACAGTTTTCTTTTAGCCTCCAGTTACAAACGGCCCCACGTTGGGCGCCAAAATTTGTAATCGCGTAAGCGATTGGTGCCTTGAACGCGGACAACATGGTCAGCGGCAGCACGAGCTGGTATGCCATCACTAGCAGTTCGGTGGGTTGGTGTGGGTTCGGTGCTGCCCATGGTGTGCCTGCACCGTACAAAAATTAATTTTCTCGTGCTTGAACTGGGGTAGCTGCACTCTGAAGCATCAAAAATTGTCAATATCTAATATCTGCTAAAAACTTTAGAAAAAAAAATATGGGCCTCCCTAATGTTCCTCTTTGCTAAACCATCGAGCACTGGTGTTCGGCTCGGGTCCCTACTCTACCCACCCTTCCTTGTGGACCATTGGGACAATTTATACGGTCCACCCTAATTCGATAGCAGCTCTACATAGGACCTACCTGACGAATGCTTTAAGCAATCATTATTTTATTTTTTCTTCTCTATTCCTTTTTTTTAAATAAAAAGAATAAGTTTTCTTTTAATATTCTGTTTTAATTTGTTTTTTTTTTTCAATCAATAAAAAAAACATAATTTATAAGTCACAACAGAAATTTGTTTACATTTTTGATTTAGCCAAGGCATTTTTTTGTGGTTTTAATTTAAATCTAATAGAATATTGAATTCAAGTTTTAATCAAATTTGTTTTAGTTATAACCTGAAAAAAACTCAACTAAAATTTCAATATAATTTTTTTTTTTTTTTTGTCTTATTTACTGCAATTCAATTCTCACTTTAATTTTAGTGAAATTCAATCCTTGTTTTTTTTTTATATATTTATTTAACTCTAGTTTACCTTATGATATTGAAATTTTATTTTTAAGTTTTTATTTATATTTATTTTTTTCTTTCTTATATATACTTTTGAATACGTAAATACAAATAATTTTCTTTGTGAATCTCACTGTCTCAGAGATTAGTCCATATTGTTGTAAGCTGTTAGTTAATATGTTAATGTTGTTGTTGATTCTATTGTGGCTGTTAAAGTTGTTTGGTGTTTAAAGTTGTAGCTGATGTTTGCGTTAGAGTTGATGTTTTTAATGTTGTTATTGTTGTTGTTTAAGTTGTGTTGTAGCTGACGTGTGTCTTGTTAAAAATGGTGTTTCTCTATTTGTGGTTTGGTGTCCAAACGTTTATGTTATTTTAGTTTTTGCATGGTTGCTTTTGCTTTTTATGTATTTCATTATTAACACATATTTAGTTTAGATCTTATTGTATATTTTAATTTTTCTAAATTGACACTAACTCGGTATGTTCAATTTCTTTCTTTTTCTTGTCAAAAAACATTTTTTCTCATTTAGTATTTTCTTATATCACTTTAGAAGTTATCCATTTTAGTTTATGTCTAGGATTCTCTCTCACTGTTGTATTTTACTGTCACATTTTTTTTTTTTTGTAAATGTCTTTGTTGAATGTCATAATCATTATGTCTTAGGTCACTTTTGAAGTTATTTCTTTCCTTTTATGTCTAGGTTTCTCTTTCACTATTGTAGTTTTTTTTTTCTGTCACACTTTTTGTATCTGTTTGTGGGGTTTGTATATATGTGTGTAGTGTGGAGCGCTAGCACTTCCGCGAACACGTTTTAGGTAGGGTTGTATAAGGTTAAGTTTAGTAGGTTATGTTTTATGTATGTTTTTTCTTTGTTTTCATGTATTTCTGTGCGGAGCGCTGGCGCTTCCGCGAACACATTTTAACTTCTATATTTATCTTTTCTCTCTTTTATCCTTAGAAAATTTTTGTTTTTTTACACAATTTATTTTAAGGTAAAACCTACCACTAATATAATTCAAACAAAAAAATTTTATTTATTATTTTTTTTAGATTTTTCTTCGATTGGGCAAATTTTTCTTTTTTTCTATATCGCTCCGTGAATTTATTTTTCCGTTTTCTATTTTTCACAAGATTTCTATTTATGTAAAAAAAAATTGAACGAACGAGAAAAATCCGCGTTTTGCTTCTTGCCTTAAATTCTTTGACCGCCCGCTTTCCTCATCAAAAATCAATTGCGCGTTCTTTCGATCCAACGAAATGGCTCCCGAAATTTCGGAATCACGCGTTATTCCGCCATTTCTTGTTGAACCGAACGCACGTACGCAAATTTCGAATGAAAGACCAAAAATGTCAGATTGACATTTCCGGTATGACTTTCGCATTCCAATGCCAGTGTACATTAGATGCCACTCTGCCGTTACAGAGTAGAAAAAGTAGCAAAAAACATTAACGTCAGAATTTAACCGGCACTCATTTTTTTCGTCGTGTGACTGGCCTCCACTCAAAGAGTGAAAAAGAGTAAAAACTTGTTGTTTGAGTGCTGTCAATTGCCCGTCGTGTGACATCGCACTATGATGTTTGCTTTTCAATAGACAAAATGCGAATGAAGAGAGAAAGCAAGCATGAATTCGTACGACTGCCCCTCACACGCTCAGATTTTTCGCTCAACTTGTGAAAATATTAAACTATTTTGATTTTCAACCGACATGTGTTTTTTCGTACGACTTGCCCTCAGACGTTCAGATTTTGACAGGTCTGATGAAAAATCTGAACGTGTATGGACCCTTTCAGACGCTACGACCTGCCAAAGTCGTTCTGTCTGGAGGCGCGTTCACATTATCAAATTTTCTGGATAAATTTTGTCATTCGAAAAATATTTCAACGAATGCAAATCGCGCTGTTAATAAAAAGGTAGGCGAATATCTTTTATTAAACATACTGTTCTAATTATTTTGCTTTTTGCTGTGGCTTAAACAGTGGATGTTGGCAGTATTAACGGATATAAATTCTAGTTAAAAGTATTTTTATACTCTGAGAAAGGACTGAGCCAATTTTCTTATAATTGGTTTGAATATCAGAGACGTTTTAGTTTTAATTTCAAGTAAAGTTAGTATGAAAATATATAAGACTTTAACTCTTCTTAGTTGGTTTGTGGATCTAAAGATGACCGATGTCATTATGATCTTGAAAAGGACTCAAACATGTACATATGTATATATTGGCATTCTTTTCTCATTGAAAAAATTTAATTTCCTTTTTCATTTATATGTCTATATCTAATGCTTTAACTCTAAACCGGCAAAAAAAAGTACACTTATCAGTGAAATAACAAAAAAAAAGTCTACGATATGGAATACAAACTGTGGCACAAAAAAAAAAAACGTTTTCGATAGGAAGTGTGACGTAGAACACAACATTAAAAATTTGATACAGGGTCGGAGCAATTGTTGAAAATCGATTTAAACATTAAATTGTCTATAAAAATATTTATTTGTTAATAAATTTTTAAGAAATAATTTTTTGGCTCAAGTTAATTTTTTATCTTTACAATAAAAATAATTTCAATATTCTAGCTTCGAACTGTAGTTTTGAATTTTTGATTATGAGTCTCCAACCCAAAAATCACGAAATCCTCAGAATTTAAATTTACTCTATTTAAAAAAAAAGTTTTTCAAAAAAATCCTCGAACACATATATTTTCTTTTTCGATACAGAACTCATAAAAAAAATTTCAACCAATTCAAAACTGTGTCGGTCAATTTTGTCAAAATTCGTTCGGTTTATAAAAGAACGGGGGAGATTACGATTTCCGTGGCGCCTCGATTTTTTTATTTTTTCGATAAAACACGTCAAAATAAATCGAAAATGTTAAATAAAAAAAATGCATATCTCGTTTAGTTTTCGAGTTATCGATACTTAAAATTTTTTTTTGATATCGTTAGTGCCAAAATTTCAATGCCGCCGCAATTTATGGATGATTTTCAATAGAACAGCTCGAAATAAATCGAAAATGTTAAATAAAAAAAATCGATACCTAGTTTGGTTTTCGAAATATCGATACTTAAACATTTGATTTTGATGGTTTTTGAATGCAATTTAAGGACGATTTTCAATAGAACCGAAGCCGCCGCGAAGCCGGTGTTGGATTTTTGGGAGTTTTAAATCCTTTTATGTAAAATTACTGTGGTTAGCAAATTAGGTGTTGGATATATTATAGACTGATCCGCGGCCGAAGGCCGCCGCGAAGCCGGTGTCGGATTTTTGGGAGTTTTAAATCCTGAGCAGCGGCCGTAGGCCGCCCACTTACCCTAACTTTTATGTAAGGAGTCTTACTTGTAGGGGTATATTAAAAATTACATTTTTAAGTATCGATATTTCGAAAACCAAATGAGTTATCGATTTTTTTTTATTATATATTCGATTTATTTTGAGCTGTTCTATTGAAAACCATTCTTGAATTGCGGCGGCATTGAAATTTTGGCACTAACGATATTATCAAAAACAAATTTTTAAGTATCGATAACTCGAAAACTAAATGAGACATTCATTTTTTTTATTTAACATTTTCGATTTATTTTGACGTGTTTTATCGAAAAAATAAAAAAAATCGAGGCGCCACGGAAATCGTAATCGTGCCAAAGAATGTCCCATATCCATGAACTTAATACTTCGTGCTACATCAGGATCTTTTCTCTTTGGTGATTGGCACAAAACCAAAAATTCGACGGAAAATTTTGTCATGTGTATGCAAGAATGGTATCAATGTTTGACAAACGGCTTCATAAAAATTTGGTGATCTGAACAGGAAATGGGGGTGGGGTGTGAATTGAGTTAAATTGTAACAGCGCCAATTAATCAATTTGATATTGGACGTCTTTGAGTTTGTATCGACAAGTCTGTTCTTTCCTGTTTTGTATGCTAAAAAAAATATTGTTCCATCCGATTTGGTTTTTTTTTTTAGTGAATTCTGTTCTAAGTGCGGTATATGCTTCCTTTATTATTTCAACAAACGTTTCATTGGTTTTTTTCTGTAGAACTCGCGTTCCTGCACTGTTTCATTGTGTTCGTGTGTCATAAACTTATTAGTGTGTTTCGTATTGTGCGGTTCATAAGTAGAAAATAAATCAATAGTTACAATAACTACTGTCCTGCCTATTAAAGAAACGCAAATTAAAGTTATAACAATCCAAACACAAGAAAAAAAGCAACGAAGACAGAACGTTGCTATTGTACAATCAATTTGGCATCCCACGTGACCAAATATACAATTTTCTCGTACGGATAAACCATACAACAAAAGGTAACTAATAAAAAATATTCCATATTGTCATTTCGCCTGTTCGCGTCCATCGCCCAATTCGCGTCCATGTTACGGATCTCCCTTTAAAAAGCCTCGAAATAAGTAAACTAACGCACCAATCAAACGAAAAGTCATTACCTCTAATACCTCAATGTATAATGACTATAATGTGTTATATGACTATATAATGAACACATTACATAAATTTTTCATAGAAATTAGTGCTGGGATATTTTTATTATTGCCGTCAAACTTGCCAATTGCACTAAATGGACGCGAACAGGCGAAATGAAACTATAGGGGCGTTCACATTATCCTTCATGCTGTTCATCATGCTTGACAAACCTCGATGTTTGATAATGTGAACGCTCGATACTGCCGCTTGACACTCATATTTGATGGATTTCAAGATATTTTGATTTCTCTGCTGGCGTTAACAACAACAACAACAAATTTTTCATTTCAAATAAGATTTGGGGAGATTACGATTTCCGTGGCGCCTCGATTTTTTTTATTGTTTCGATAAATCACGTCAAAATAAATCGAAAATGTTAAATAAAAAAATGCATGTCTCGTTTAGTTTTCGAGTTATCGATACTTAAAATTTTTTCTTGATAATATCGTTAGTGCCAAAATTTCAATGGCACCGCAATTTATAGATGATTTTCAATAGAACAGCTCGAAATAAATCGAAAATGTTAAATAAAAAAAATCGATACCTAGTTTGGTTTTCGAAATATCGATACTTAAACATTTGATTTTGATGGTTTTTGAATGCAATTTAAGGACGATTTTCAATAGAACCGAAGCCGCCGCGAAGCCGGTTTTGGATTTTTGGGAGTTTTAAATCCTTTTATGTAAAATTACTGTGGCTAGCAAACCAGGTGTTGGATATATTATAGACTGATCCGCGGCCGAAGGCCGCCGCGAAGCCGGTGTCGGATTTTTGGGAGTTTTAAATCCTGAGCAGCGGCCGTAGGCCGCCCGCTTACCCTTACTTTTATGTTAGATTACTGTGGCTATCAAACCAGGTGTTGGATATATTATAGACTGATCCGCGGCCGAAGGCCGCCGCGAAGCCGGTGTCGGATTTTTGGGAGTTTTAAATCCTGAGCAGCGGCCATAGGCCGCCCACTTACCCTTACTTTTATGTAAAATTACTGTGGTGCCGCAGGAGTCTTACTTGTAGGGGTATAATAAAAATTACATTTTTAAGTATCGATATTTCGAAAACGTTGTTTGACGGACAAATAAATATATCGTGTTTGATGAGAATTTGAAGGTGTGGACGCTCATCAAATTGTTGGCCAAATTGTTTGAAAATACAAAATATTTTGATTTTCTGCTTGTTTGACAAATAATTTGACATACAATTTGATGGTGTGTACGCTCGTCAAATTCGCTAGTGCATTTTTGTCACTTGAAAAAAGATTTCAAGGAGTGCGCATCGTACGGATAATGAAATGGTAGGCGGCTGTTATTTATTATACACCTTGGAAAGGTTTTTTTTTTTAAATGTGGCTAGAGGAGCCAATGTTTGTATATTTAAAGATAGAAATTTTAATTAAAGCAAGTTTTATGCTTAAGTATCGACAGAATTTATGTACTTATAATTGCTTTTTAGTTTGTATGTAATATTTTATCCCTGACTTTAGTTGGTATTGTGAACGTTTGTTTTTGTGGTCCTGAAAAGGGCATTAGGTTTTAATTTAGGTGAAATTAAGTTCCTTTTCCATCAACATTACTACTTTCATGAACATAATAATTTGTCCGCCTCCATGATGTTTTCTCTTTGGTGGTCGGAGCAAGACTGAAACTTGACGAAAAATTTGATCGTGTGTACGCTGAGCCGTCAAATGGTTTGACAAATAATTTAATGAAAAATTTGATCGTGTGTGTACGCTGATCCGTCAAATGGTTTGACAAATAATTTGATGAAAAATTTGGTCGTGTGTCCACCCCTATTGAATTGACATTTTTTTTATATAGATATTCAGTGTTGCCAGAAGTGGCGACTTGTCGCCAAATAGGCGATCTTAGGAGCTGTTTTAGCGTTGGAAAGTAGCCCTAGGCGACTAGTCGCCAACATGGCGATTTCAAATTTCTAGTTAGTTATAGTCCACCAAAGACCAAATGTGCTATTTTAAATAAGGCATATTGTGAAAGCAAACTTAGAAATGCATGAGCGTTTCCATGTTGGTCACTCTTCTCCGAATACGGATGCATTTTCCCATTCGCAACATTGTGCACAAATTTTGAACAAATTTTGAAATTTTGCTGAAACTCTTCAATTTTTAACAGCCCCTTCATGGTTGACTACTGATTTTTGTCTCCGAGACAATTCAGTAAGGATACAATTTTATTTTTCGGATTCATGGTTGGCTACCGTTTACTGTCTCCATAGTATTAAGTTCCACACTTTGTGGATGACAAAAATATTGACATTTCTGGATTTACGAAATTTGACATTTCTGCCCAACATTTATTAACATAAATTTTGCCATTAAACTTTTGTAGGTTCATTTCCAATTTTCGTTTCAACAAAGAAGGTTTATGTACGTTAGTAACGAAATAAAGAACTCTTTTTAGAAACCCAATACGTGCATCAAGCATGCCACCCGTTTTAAAATTCTGGTTATTTTTCCAAAATTTCAATATTTCGTTCATATTCCCTTTTGGTGCTGATTTTTGTACTGAAAGAACATTTTGAAATACATTTTTTGATGTAAATTTTTTTTATTTACGTGCACTTTTTCACTTGGCGATAGCAAAATAGCTGTCTCCAAATTTTGACATTTCTGGATACAACTATAAGAGACTGTCGCCAACTATGTAGAGAAAAAAAAGTGTGGAGACATTGCCGCGGAGATACTTCGCCAATTTCGCCAACCATAAAGCCAATTTTATCTCGGCGACTAAAACGGCGAGATAGTAGCCAACCATGAAGTGGCTGTAAATCTACGAAAAGTCTGTGACCTCAGAAAATAACAGTAATCTAGATTGCGATTTCAGTTTTTGTTGATGGCTATTTTAAGATGACCAATTTTAACTTCGTGTAATGCTGAATGCATCTAATGCATATTTGATTTACTGAAATAAAATTTTGAATATATTCCTGAATTCCTCAATTCCCAATTCCTGTCAATTCTTTTTCAGAAGCCTGACAAAGCAAGTGTATTTCCATAATTTCAAAAACGAATCTTGCAAAAAATTTAACATACTAAACCTGAAGTTTTTTTGACTGTAATAATTGGGAATTTTAATTTCAAAACCTCAGGTTCAGCACGTTCCATCAATAGCTAGTTTCAATTTGCTAATACGAAATGAAAAATTGTTATTTGTCTATCTTTTTATGAGTTTTTATTTGGCGATTATTCTTGCGACTTCAAATTTAAGCGTGACAATTTGTGGCGACTTTAGAAGTACGTATCGGCGACTTCACGTCCAAGTTATCTGGCAACCGTGTAGATATTGCAGTGGGAGATACGCTGGTTGACAAAAACTTAGAAGTTTCTAATTCACATTTACTTTAGTTTCCATTGCCCAATATTTATTAAACCAAACTTCTTTTTTTTGGTTTTCAATTCTAAGAATAAATACAGTGAGCGACAACAGTCTACATACAGCCCCACTTCCTGCTATAACGAGAATCCAAAAAAAACGGAAAATAGTGATGCAGTTTTGTTTGAAACTCTTTTTTTATTGATAATGAGCAAAAACGGGGAAAAGGTTTACTTAAGCTGACATTCTCCAATTTTTTTTTTTTTGTGGTAAAAGGGTTCAAAATATAAATAAAATTATGTATAAATTTCCAAAATATTGGTATCATGAAAGGTAATTAAATGTAGTATAAAATCACCATACAAATATTAGAAATTCCTTTTGTAGTTTTCGAGATATGAGGATTTTTGTAAAATTTTTATTTTTTTATTTTAAACAGTTATTTTTTCAAAAAAATGTATTATTAACTCATAATTTTTAGCATCACAAGAAAGCTCATTTCATTTCCTTTAAAATGATGTATCATTTTATACTAATTTTTTTAATATTATCCTATTTTTTTACCAGAATGTAAAAATATTAGTTCGTAAAATTGGAACAGTTTTACTTTAGCTCACATTTTCCATTTGTTTTTTTACGCGTTATAGGTGGTAAAAGCATAAAAAAAAATAATAAAAAAAAGAAATAATAAAAAAAAAATAATAAAAAAAAAGTGTCGCTCGGATTTAGTTTCTGAGATATAGCCATCGGAAGTAGCGAATATAGCTTTTTTTAAAAATCATTATAAGTTGGGAACCCCTGAATGGATATCAATAATATGGGTGGCTAAAGAAAGATAATTTAAATATTTAACTTAGAACTTTGGAGATATGACGATTTTTCTGAATTTTTTTTTAAATACCGTTATTTTGTCCAAAAAATGTGTTAACAACCTATATTTTTTTTAGCTTGTTAAGAATGCTTAATTTATTCCCCTTAAAATGGTATATATCGTTTGTTTTAAATTTTTGCATATTTACCTCTTTGACCGAAAAACAAAAAAATGTATTCAATGAATTCTTATGAAAACTATGTATTTATGGAAAAAAAATAATAAAAAACAAACAACAAGAACAACAGACACAAAAACAATTACAACAACAATAACGTTGGTATAAACTATAAAATAATAAGTTCAATATTAGTTTTAAAATATTGAAATGAAAAAGCGCCGCAGGTGAATCGCGCGCGCGATTTTTAATAAAAATTTTTCTGTTTTGTAATGATAATGTTTTTTATTAAATTTTTAATTACTTAAAATGTGAGGTTGCCTCAAAGGAAGGAAGCGTTTGCGTTTGTGCGTTTGTGGAAAGGGTATAAGTATATATTAAGGTTCGCTCGGACCTCCTCCATATTGATAAAAGCTCACCTTTAAATTCATTTATATATCCAACACCTGGTTCGGTAGCCACAATAGCGTGCGGTCTACGGCCACAGCTCAGGATTTAAAACTCCCAAAAATCCAACACCGGCTTCGGAGCGGCCTTCGGTCGCGGATCACTCTAAAATAAATCCAACACCTGGTGCACTGGCCACAGTAATTTTACATAAAAGTAAGGGTAAGTGGGCGGCGTTCAACCATGACTCAGTAGTTTTTGTTGTTGTTTAAGTCGCTGTTGTAGTTTTCCATAAATAATTTTCATAAGTAATTTTCAAAAAAAATTATGTTAACAAATATTTATACATTCCGGTAAAAAATAGGTTAATATAAAAAATTGGTACAAATGATACATCATTTTAAAGCAAATGAAAGGAGCATTCTTGTGATGCTAAAAAAAATTATAAGTTAATAATAAATTTTTTGGAAAAAATAACTGTTTTTAGAAAAAATAGATCAAAATTTTACAAAAATCCTCATATCTCGAAAACTGCAAAAGGAATTTCTAATATTTATATGGTAATTTTATGCTATATTTAATTACCTTTCATATGATACCAATATTTTTGAAATCTATACAGGGGTTCCCAACTTATACTGCTTTTTATAAAGCTATATCCGCAACTTCCGATGACTATATCTCCGAAACTAAATCCGACCGACCTTTCTTTTTCAAATATATTATTTTTTCCTATAACACTACTTCTGATAAAAAAATTAAAAAATTTGGAGCATTTGGGCTAAAGTAAACTTAAGCCGGAAAAAATAATATATTTGAAAACAAAAAATGTCGGTCGGACTTAGTTTCGGAGATATAGTCATCGGAAGTTGCGGATAATAGCTTTTATAAAAAGCAGCATAAGTTGGGAACCCCTGTATAGATTTTGAAAATATTGGTATCATATCACTGGCTTCGGGGCGGCCTTAGGCCGCGGATTGGTCTATAATATATCCAACACCTGGTGCACTGGCCACAGTAATTTAACATAAAAGTAAGGGTAAGTGGGCGGCGTTCAACCATGACTCAGTTGTTGTTGTTGTTTACGTCGCTGTTGTAGTTGTCCATAAATAGTTTTCATAAGTAATTTTCAAAAAAAATTTTATAACAAATATTTTTACATTCCGGTGAAAAATAGGTTAATATTAAAAAAAAATGATACACCATTTTAAAGCAATTGAAGTGAGCTTTCTTGTGATGCTAAAAAAATTATGAGTTAATAATACATTTTTTGGAAAAAATTACAGTTTTTAGAAAAAAGATCAAAATTTTACAAAAATCCTCATATCTCGAAAACTGCAAAAGAAATTTCTAATATTTATATGGTGATTTTATGCTATATTTAATTACCTTTCATATGATACCAATATTTTGGAAATCTATACTGGGGTTCACAACAAGAGCGTGAAGTTAAATATGATATTTAACTAGCAAAGACACAAACCATCTAACTTAACAGAGCCTTAACAGAGCATTAACAGAGAAATGTTCAGACAACGCAGAAGGCGATGTATAGGAACAAGATAGAATTGTCCAGAATTTCCGAATTAAGCAGGGTGGAGAAACCGGTCTACTAGGACTGAATAGAACATAACACAACGTTTCCAACGATACTAAATTTTGGTGCACTTTCTGTTTTTTAGTATATAAATTGGTTATGTAAAACTTCATATAATATTGTGAAAACACAATATAGTCATTTGACCTTGACCACTGACCATTATTTTTTGACTGTGCATATTACGCACTAGGTGGGATCTATAGAGCATGGTCCCACGTATAAAACGGCATATAAATTTAGTGACGCTTCTTTTTTGAACATGCGATTTACTTTGACGAAAGTCGTGATTTTTTTGGTCAAAAACTGAAATGGTCATTTGACCACTGACCATTATTTTTTGACTGTGCATATTACACACTAGGTGGGATCCATAGAGTATGGTCGAACGTATAAAAAGGCATATAAATTTAGTGGCGCTTCTGTTTTGAACATGCGATTTTCTTTGACGAAAGTCGTGATTTTTTTGGTAAAAAACTGAAATGGTCATTTGACCACTGACCATTATTTTTTGACTGTGCATATTACGCACTAGGTGGGATCTATAGAGCATGGTCCCAAGTATAAAACGGCATATAAATTTAGTGGCGCTTCTGTTTTGAACATGCGATTTTCTTTGACGTAATTCGTGATTTTTTTGGTCAAAAACTGAAATGGTCCTTTGACCACTGACCATTATTTTTTGACTGTGCATATTACGCACTAGGTGGGATCTATAGAGCATGGTCCCAAGTATAAAACGGCATATAAATTTAGTGGCGCTTCTTTTTTAAACATGCCATTTTCTTTGACGAAAGTCGTGATTTTTTTGGTCAAAAACTGAAATGGTCATTTGACCACTGACCGTTATTTTTTGACTGTGCATATTACGCACTAGGTGGGATCTATAGAGCATGGTCCCAAGTATAAAACGGCATATAAATTTAGTGGCGCTTCTTTTTTGAACATGCGATTTAATTTGACGAAAGTCGTGATTTTTTTGGTCAAAAACTGAAATGGTCATTTGACCACTGACCATTATTTTTTGACTGTGCATATTACGCACTAGGTGGGATCTATAGAGCATGGTCCCACGTATAGAACGGCATATAACTTTAGTGGCGCTTCTTTTTTGAACATGCAATTTTCTTTGACGAAAGTCGTGATTTTTTTGGTCAAAAACTGAAATGGTCATTTTACCACTGACCATTATTTTTTAACTGTGCATATTACACACTAAGTGGAATCTATAGAGCTTGGTCCAATGTTTAAAACGGCATATAACTTTAGTAGCGCTTCTTTTTTGAACATGCGATTTTCTTTGACGAAAGTCGTGATTTTTTTGGTCAAAAACTGAAATGGTCATTTGACCACTGACCATTATTTTTTGACTGTGCATATTACACACTAGGTGGGATCTATAGAGCATGGTCCCTCGTATAGAACGGCATATAACTTTAGTGGCGCTTCTTTTTTGAACATGCGATTTTCTTTGACGAAAGTCGTGATTTTTTTGGTCAAAAACTGAAATGGTCATTTGACCACTGACCTTTATTTTTTGACTGTGCATATTACGCACTAAGTGGGATCTATAGAGCATGGTCCCACGTATAAAACGGCATATAAATTTAGTGGCGCTTCTTTTTTGAACATGCAATTTTCTTTGACGAAAGTCGTGATTTTTTTGGTCAAAAACTGAAATGGTCATTTGACCACTGACCGGTTTTTTTTGACTGTGCATATTACGCACTAGGTGGGATCTATAGAGCATGGTCCCAAGTATAAAACGGCATATAACTTTAGTGGCGCTTCTTTTTTGAACATGCGATTTTCTTTGACGAAAGTCGTGATTTTCTTGGTCAAAAACTGAAATGGTCATTTGACCACTGACCTTTATTTTTTGACTGTGCATATTACGCACTAAGTGGGATCTATAGAGCATGGTCCAATGTTTAAAACGGCATATAACTTTAGTGGCGCTTCTTTTTTTGAGTACTGAAATTTTGATTACAAAATTAAGATTGTTATATAGAAAAGCTTGTATCGGTCTAAGAAAAATAGAAATACATATTTAACTAGCAGAGACACAATTTTTGATATTTAACTATCAAGGACAAAAACCATCAGACCTTACAGAGGAATGTTAACACGATGCAGAAGGAGATTTGAATCAAAAACTGGAATTTTGATTACATCATTTTGAAGCTTGGGATCGAGCTTTTATCTGAAGATCACTAAAAAAATATTGAGAAATGGGTTTACCAAAAAAAATCAAAAATATATTTCAATTTGCAAAATGTTAACTTTTTCATTTGTTTTTTAAATGAAAAAAAAGTATATAAATAATTTTTTCCCCATGAATAAATAAATTTGCAGAATAAATCACAGTTTTTTTAAAAATAAAAAAAAATTAAAGAATTGGTTTTTTAAAAAAAATGCAAAAATAGTAGTATCTTTTATTTCAAAAAGTACACATAAAAGCCTATAAGTGATGGTATAACAATTGTTAGTGGATAAAGGTTGACGTTAGCTATGAATTTTCGAAAAAAACACTTTTTCTGTAAAAGTACGAAAATCGTGAACTTCATACCCCCTTACTTCAACAACAAATAACATTAGGGCGAATACCTTACGTGGTTTTATTGCTGACATTGATACTACAATTATGCGAAATTTCAGCCAAATCGGTGCCATAATTTCTTTCAGGTGGTGTTTTCGTATGTTTTACCCCCTATATGAAACATAATTTGTTATATTGAAACAAATCGTTTTCTCAGTGTACTTCTAGAAGGTGCGAATGTAAACACTCAATTTATATTTTGTTTTAGGCTTAGTTGTCAAGTTATGGACTTTTAAAGATTTGAAGTAAATGAAATACGGATTTTTCCAAAGCAGTTATGAATTAAAAAAATTTACGATTTCTTTGATTGTGTTTTTGGATCATAACTTAATATTATATTTACTGAGCCTCCTGTTCAGTACTGTAAGTGCAAAAACAAAAAAGGAATACAACGAAAAATGCATGTAGCAGTAGTTGAAACTTGTATAAGCAGCTAGTTGCCCATTTTTTCCACTCAATGCATTTTACGTGTTTTTTTGCACTTACAGTACTGAACTCAGCTGTCTCAATAAAAAATAATATTAAATTTACAATAAAATATGATTTTTTATGAAATTTTCTGTTCTTTTCAATTATGAAATCAGATTCGATATTCGAATTTTTTCTTGTAGAAAACCGGAAGAAAACATTTCAACAACTTCGACCTTTTTTATATTTTTTATTTTAATTTTAAAATATAGCTTTCAAAATTGGATCTGTATTAGTTTTTGAGATAAATGAATTCAAATACTTAAGCAAGGGCTCATTTTGAAATATTTAGTGTATTATGTAAACATTTTTAGTTATGTTTTAAAATTAAAAAATACAAAAAAGGTCAAAATCGTGGAAATTTTGATTTGAAATGTTTTCCTATGCTCTAAAAAAATTAAATTTCGAATCTAATTTCATAATTGAAAAGAGTAGTAAATTTCCTATTTTATCAAATATTCGAAAAACTGCTTCCGAAAAATCCGATCTTCAAATTACTCCAATTTTTAGGAGTCCATAGATGACAACTAAGCTTCATACAAACAAAAAAAAGTGTTAACACCTTCTAGAAATGCCCCATGCGTAAACCTAATTAAAAACTTTTTTACAAATTGTGATATTTAAGTTCAAATAAACATTAAAGTCCGTCACTATTAGTCACTCACTTGTTTCGCCTAACATAATACGGCGGTTAGTAAACAGTGTAGTAGTTCTCGATATAAGAATAAAGATTCTCGAATCTTAAATTTTTACATAGATTTTTGAAAATTTAATTCTACAAAAAAATAAAAAAACTCAATAGCTAAATACATATAAAACATAAAACATAAAAAAACATCACGTTTTCCAAAGCCAAGCAAGAAAGATTTTTATTTAATTATTTTTTCAGCTAATTGTCTTCAATGGTTTGTGCCAATTAGATAACTATTTACATGAAGTGGAGACAAAATTTTAGAACATTTATGTTAAAGGTTTGTAAGAAAAATATTTTTGCAAAATTATTTTTGATTTGTATTCGTTTAGGGAACTTTGACAGAAATATTGAGAATGTTCTCCGCTGAGGCTTAATAATATGCGATTGCAAAATTTAGTTTTTTCTTTTAATAAAACAATCTTGTTTTTTCAAAGAAATTAAATAAATTTTTTTAAGAAAAGGGGGTGCAAATAACATAGACATTTCCATTTGATCGCATAAATTCTGTTATCGATCGCTAAGATTGTAAGCATCACATTGGTCGACTAGGTCGAACGTGTTTCCATTGAAGTTTGAAAACATCTTTCATTTTTTTTAATCATTATACAAAAATGTATTTAAGGAGAGGAAGAAATTTTTTTAAACTCTAATTGCAAATAAAATTTAAATTAATTTTTATTCTCCTAAAAGAAATCGTTAGCTTTCAATCTTAGTGATGGTCTATAACGAAAAATAGAGCATTCAGATAAATACCAAAAATCAAAAACTCACTGCTCTTTTCTGAATAGTCATCACACGTTTTCTGTTTTTAATAGTATTCCCAATCGCCTTCAGATGCATCGACTTAACAGTGTTTCTACATTTATTGAAACTTTCGAAAATCAAAGAAAAGTATTCACTTTCACAATTATAGCGTTCAAATTTTTTACTGTCAAAATCAGTTTTTTCATGCAATTTTAAAATTGCCAGTTTAGTAAAATAGTTACAATGCAAATAATTAATTTTAACCATTTTTAATTCAAATATTGTTTTTATTTTTTCACTCAGCACGCTTTAACTTATTACAAAATTTTACAGAAGTACCACGGTTGAAGTTGTAACTTTGAATGTCAACGAAATATGTAAAAAATCTTCGAACGTTAAAAATACGATAGTTGACAAAATTTTAAAAACTCTATTTATCCTTAAATTAACCCTTGTAATTGTGGACGTTAAAAGGAAAACCTTTTTCTTATTAGCGAAAACACTAATAAACAAATAAAAAATAACAAGAAATAGAGCAGATATTTCATATGCGTTAAAATTCTAAAGAAATTTTTCGTATGTTTACCTAACCGCAATAACAGAAAGGGTTATAAAGCCAATAATGCTTTATGGGTTATCACCCACACATTCATTATTGAAGTGCTAAATTAACTACAAACTACCTAAATATGCACTCAAAGACAGGTACCCCCGAATTTTCCTTGTTTAATCCGCACTTTATTACATTAAAACATACTCATTCACAAAAAAGGATAAACTGCGTTGAATATAACATACCTGTTAACCACTGTTTCACTTTCTTGATTATTGCACGTCCACAAAATATTGAGTAATAAAAGTACAGGTCATTGGGACTTCGCCGAAAAAATCACGAATTACAGAAAAGAAAATCGCATGTTCAAAAAAGAAGCGCAACTAAAGTTATATGCCGTTTTATGCGTTGTACCATGCTCTATAGATCCCACCTAGTGTGTAATATGCACAGTCAAAGAATAATGGTAAATGGTCAAATGACCATT